>JANAVB010023995.1:6206911-6754411 GCA_029216955.1 Iris pallida | reverse complement strand
GCAGCAGCTCTTCGTCCTGATCGCGGTAGACAGCTTGACCCCCCAATACGGGAGATTGAACTCCCGGACGTGGAATTCCAGACTCCCTCCGACGGTCAAGACATCCGCATACCATTCTCCTACGCCGAAATTTCCTCGCTCTCCTTCTCCTTTGCGAAGACTTTCGTGCTAAAAATTTTCGCTGGCTGCCCAAAATCTGCGATAGTCAAGGAAGCTATTGCCAGATGGGGCCTCTCTGCAGCCTACCGGGTCGTCCCGCTATACCCCAAATACTTGTACCTCCACCTCTCCTCCTCCTATGACTTCTCCAAGGTTTGGGCCAAAGGCTCCACTAGAATTGCCGCCATGAATGTTAAAATTGTCAAATGGTCTACGGACTTTAGCACCAAAGTCGATTCAACGATCATTGCGGCATGGATCACGATACCCAACCTCCCCTTGTTTGCTTTGCGCCTGCTGTGCTGAAGCATATCGCCAGCTCTTTCGGGAAGCTTGTGGCGATAGCTGAAGAAACAAGAAACCTCTCCAAAGGCAACTACACAAAGATTTGTGTAGAACTCGACCTAGCATACGACCCCCCCGCCCAGATTCAACTTGAGCTAGGGGGCCGAACGCACCATCAAACGCTCGTGTACGACAACAATAGCTTATTTTACAAATACTGTCAAATGAGAGGACACTCATTTAAGCACTGTTTCAGAGCTCATCCTGAACTGAAGATGGCTGGAACCCGTAAACAACAACCTCAGGCGACATCTACTGTTCCCACATCCCCAACCCATCACCAACCCAATCTCTACCTCATCACCAACAACAGCATCATGCCCCCCTCCCCCAGCCCGATTCGGCCACCGGACAGTGCCATCATCCTTTACAACCCACCAAATATAATCCTCAATAAGCCATTCAACATCCTCGCCTTATTTCCATCAGAGATCAATCCGGAGTGCACCCTACCCCCATACTCAAGCGCAGATGCCGACTACGGCCAAAAGGATGATGCCATCCCGGCCACTGATGAGGAGGAACAACCGGCTCTTATCATCCCCCCAGAGCAACCTACCTCAGATATTGCCGCACACAACACCGACTTCGCCAGCGAGGCCTATAGACCGAGCTTTAACTTCGCTGCGACGGACAGGTTCCACCAAGCGAGGGATACTGGTTTCCTAGACCCCAGTAACCCCCTGAGTACGCTGGCAGAAACAGACAAAAAAGCCTCCCCTTTGCTGCTGAAGGCCTCTGACAGCCGTCGTCCAAGCTCGCCTGTCACGGAGGTAGAACCCACCAAACCTAACCAGAGTGCCCCCAAAAACTACCACAAGAAGAAGAAAAAATGTGACATAGAGCTGTCGTCGGCCATGACCACGAGGGCCACTGCTAAACTCACCAATCTCCCATCCCTCATCCCTTCCAATGCTTAACATCCTCTCTTGGAACGTTCGGGGGCTGGCCAATAAATCGACGCTAAATTGAATCATCAGCCTGAAGAACATTCATACGATCGACATTTTAGTTATCATCGAACCCAAAATTCCTCAAAAAAGACTTAAAGCCATCCAACTTCATCTTGGATTTCAGGCTGCGGTCACCAGATGCAACGACATTTGGATCCTCTTCGATGTCGATATCAGGTTCGGCATTACGCAGGACTCTAGACAGTCTCTCTCATGCTGGGTGGATCATCTGCTTCTCCTAACCCGCTCTCTCCTCTCTACTGTTCACGAAAGCTGTGACCTTCCGGAGCGCAGGATCCTCTGAAACATGTTGCTGGAGACTTACCCCCTATCAACAACCTCCCGTAGCTATGTATTGGCAATTTCAACACTATATCCTGCAGCGAAGAGAAGTCTAGGGGTCGCCTGCCCCCACAACAGGCCATGAATGACTTCAACAACTTTATCTTTAACACCCATTTAACCACCCTCCCCTGTACCGGCAACGCTTTTATTTGGTGCAACATGTAGGAAGGTACTAGAGGACAATACTCTCGACTCAATCGTGCCTTGACCAACAACTAGTGAAAGACATGGGCCTCTCCACCAAACTAGCCTACTGCAACACTACCTAATCAGATCATTCTCCCCTTCTCATTGAGCTCAGCAGCAGATCTAACCACATCAAAAAAGCTTTTGGGTTCTTGGACTTATGGAGGCATCACCCGCAATTCAGAGACACCGTCGCTTCTGCATGGTTTTCTAAGGACAATCCAGAACCACTCACTCGGGTTGCAGCTAGACTCAAAGCCACCAGGAAGGCCCTTTCTACTGGAGAAAGTCCGCATTCAGCAACCTTTTCAAAGCGGTTAGAACGGCGGAGGATGACGTCAACAGTACCGAGATCCAGTTTGCCACGGACAAATCACCGCAGGCCCGGTCCACACTCAACTTGGCCAGAGCTATTCTCAAGTCCCGTCTAAAGGTAGAGACAGAATTTTGGAAGCAGAAGGCCAGATTAAAATGGGACACTGAGGGGGACCGTAATTCGAGCTTCTTTCATTCTTATATCAAGGGCCGCCGGCATAAGCTTCATTTACACCAAATCTGCGACATGAACGGAAACCGGTTGGGTGACCAGAGCCGCATACAAGAGGAGGCTGCCAACTTCTACTCCAATCTATTCTTCAAAGAAGCCATCGTCAAGGATGATGAGTTCCTAGCAAAGGCCCCCAATTTGATCTCCGAAGTGGATAACGAGCAGCTTCTCACTCCACCCTCCACTGAGGAAGTCAAGGCCGCAGTTTGGGACCTAGATGAATTCAGCATCCCCAGGCCGGATGGTTTCTCGTGTGTTTTCTTCAGATCTTGCTGGGATCTGATCGCAGCAGACTTCCTCGAGGCTACCATCGCATTCTTCCAAGGGGCCCACTACCCCAAATCTATCTCCAGTGCCAACCTAATCCGCATTCCCAAATAAGATAACCCTGAGACCTTCAAAGACTTTAGACCCATCAGCCTTTGCACTTTCACCAACAAAATTATCTCGAAGATTATCAACAATCGTATGTCCGCTCTCCTCCCTAAGATTATCTTCGAAGAGCAAAATGGTTTTGTCCCAGGTCGGAACATCATTGACAACATACTCCTAGCTCAAAAAATGATCACATGCATAAAATTTATATCTAGAGCGGGAAATATCGCTATTAAACTTGACATGGAGAAAGCATACAACCATTTGGATTGGCAATTCATGATTTGGGTTTTTAGGGCCTTCGGTTTATTAGAATCTTGGATCGACATCATCTTCCGCTCGATCAGCAACTCATGGTTCTACACCGTCATCAACGATCAGGTTGCAGGTTTCTTCACTGCCAGCTGCAGGGTTAGACAAGGTGACCCTCTCTCCCCCACTATCTTCATTATTATGGCGGAAGCTCTCAGCAGAAACCTCAAAAACATGGCCAATACTCCCAGATTATATCACTTCCACACTACCACCGGATGCCCTCTGATCACGCATCTTGTCTATGCCGATGACATTCTTATTTTCTCTGCTGGAGATATCGGATCTGTCGAGGTAGTTCACACCATGCTGGAGAAATACGCTAGATGCTCGGGCCAACGCATCAACACCAACAAAAGTGTCATCTACACTCACCACAAAACAGACAGGATCCACTCGACGGCGCTATCCACCTTGACTTCCTTCTCTATTGCTTATCCGCCATTCTCCTACTTGGGTTGTCCGTTGGTTTATGGCAAGTCTAATTCACGCATCTTTGCATGTCTTGTTAGCAAAATCAGGTCCAAAATCTATGGATGACACAACGCGACCTTATCCCCGGGTGGCAAGTTGATTCTGATCAAACATGTCATATCTTTCATCCCTATCTATACCCTTGCCATCTGTGCCCCACCGAAAAAAGTGCTATACTCGCTTGAAGCCCTATTTGCCAACTTCTATTGGGGTCACTCCGACGGCAAGGATAAGAACCACTGGGCCAGCTGGGATACCATGGCCAAACCCACCGAGGAGGGAGGGCTGGAATTCAGCAGACTTCCCCATATCGTCGATTCCTGCTCCATAAAGCTATGGTGGAAGCTTCGCTCGGATAATTCTCTTTAGAACAGGTTCATGAAGGCTAGATATTTCAGAATCTCTCACCCCATACATGTCGTCGCCAATAACAGATCCTCTACATCATGGCGGCGTATCCTCTATGGCCGACACCTTAACGAAACCCTCATTCACCTCAAGCTCAGGGACGACCGTTCGTCGATGTTCCATGAATGTTGGCTTGGGGATAAGGTTGTCCAGCAGTCAACGACTATTATTCCTTCCCGTAAAATCTGGGAGCTGTAGGACAGTGACTATGGATGGAGGTGGGACAGCGTCAGAGCGTGGCTTGGCACGGAGGCGGTCACCAGCCTTGCTGCCACGGACCTGCGAATCGTCGATTCCACGGATACATTGTGGTGGTCGCCCAACCCGGGCGACAATTTCTCTTTAGCATCGGCTAGGATTGTGGCGAGGGGCATCAGTGTTTCGGCCCCTTATACTGCTCTGTTCTGGCAGGCGTGCATCCCCATCAAATGGTCCATTTTGATTTGGAGAGCCCATAGGCGGAAACACCCCACCGACGACATCCTAACTTCCTTCGGCTTTAGCCTGGCTTCGCGGTGCCACTGCTGCTCATTCCGTCAAGCTGAAACTGCAAAGCACATCCTTCTCTTCGGCAACCTTGCGACACAGTTGTGGATGAATCTTTCTTCCAAATGCCGGCAGGAGCATCAGCCGGGCAGCCTTAACGATCTCCTGGTCAACTGAAGCAGATCTCATGGGCATCAGATCGTTGCGGCCGCCGGTATTTGGGTCCTGTGGAAAAATTGAAACAAATGGAGATATGAAGACTGCCAATACAACCCCAACCAACTGATCAGGGAGGCTACCAAACAGGTGCGTAAAGCCGCCTGGCGCTGCCATCACTCCCCGCCTAGCTTTTGGGAAGCTCTAGCTTTTACGGGCGTCTAGGCATTTCGACGCTCTGGCTAGGAGCCATTTTCGGCTCCCTTTTGTGATTGCTGCTTTTTCATGTTTTGTTGTCTTTTCGCGCGTGGCACGTATACATGTATAGGCTTCGACATTTTGTGCCTTATACATCGATAAAAGTCTCTTCTGATAATATATATATATATATATATATATATATATATATATATATATATATATATATATATATATATATATTTTGTATATATATTTATATATATATTTTTTTTATATATATATATATATATATATATAAATATATATACAAAATATATATATATATATATATATATATATATTTAATATATATATATATATATATATATAAATATATATATATATATATATATATATATATATATATAATATATATATATATATATACACACGCAAATAATTATACACACACGCAAATAATTTAGTATATACACATATATATGTGTGTGTGTATAAGACTCACTAAAATCTAGTATATATGTGTATATACTAAATTATTTGCGTGTGTGTGTGTGTGTATATATATATATAATATATATATATACACACACACACACTAGCATTTATATATATATATATATATATATATTTATATATATATATTTTTTATTTTTATTTTTTTATTTTTATTTTTTTATATATTTATATATATATATATATAAATATAAAAAATATATATATATATCTATAATATAAAATATATATATATATATATATATATATATATATATATATATTTATATATATATATATTTTTTAATAGAACACTAGCATTTATTGATCAAAAAAAGGAGTACCAACTCAGGTTACAAAAGAAGAGTTCGAGTACATAGATCTATAAACTAAGAAAACACGCTAGAAGAGAAGGTCTTCAGCATGAGAGCATCTAATCAGCACCTTCTTCACCTGTCTTTTAACTTCAAAAATCAGTTGGCAATGAGTAAAAGAGTAAGCTCATACCGCCATTTGTTGCAGTTTTTCCATAAAACCCAGCATATGGCACCAACAACTATCTGTTTGGCATGCTTCTGGCGTTTCCTCCACCAATTCTGGAACCTTTGTAGCAAATCACCTCTACTCGAGCGTACGCCAAGAACAGCTTGGAAGTGACACCAAACCGAAGAAGCTAATTCTCCATCTCCAAAAATATGAAGCACAGACTCCCCACTCGGGTTTGCACAGCAGTAACAAGCCGATGCCATAGAATATCCAAGTTTTTGGATATTATCATCCGTAGGAAGTTGTTATAAATAATTCTCTATAGTAAAATCGACCATTTAGAAGGCATACACTTATTCCAAATTTTTTTGAAATAAACATGGTGAGGAAATTGCTCACGAATTTGATTCCAAGCCGAAGAGATCGAGAATTTATTGGAAGGGCTAGGAGTCCAGGTGAAATTACCTTGCTCCTCAAGTATGAAATCCTCGCCCAGTCTTCTACCCCGGATCAAACGCTTCCATACATGAGAAGCAGCAGACGTGATCTCAACATCTTGAGGATGATAGAGAGAATAGTACTTAGTCTTCATATATTCAGCCCATAGCAAATTTGTTGAACGAATCTTCCACCAGAGTTTTACCGTCATGGCATCCAGTACATCACCCAGGCGTCGAACACCAAGGCCTCCCTCAACCGTCGGCCTAGCCACCCTCTCCCACCGCAGCCATGACCTTTTAGGCATGCCATCTTTCGATCCCCATAGGAAACTATCAAACATACTCTCAATTCGATTAAGGACCGAGACAGGCGGATTACTTGCGGATAAGCAATGAATAGGCATAGAAGCGAGGACAGCCTTGATAAGAACCAATCTGCCTCCATAAGATAAGTGTTTGTTGTTCCATCCTGAAATCTTCGCTTGAATTTTACCAACAAGTTCATCATACATCATGGCGTTGCGTCTGCCAGCCATAACAGGACAACCCAGATAGATCATGGCACTGTTGTGAATTTGAAACCCCGTCATTTGATGAAGAGCATTAGCCTTACGAATAGAGATCTTATCAGATAACATCATAGCTGACTTCATGGCATTAACCCGCTGTCCCGAATTAGTTTCATACCTACTAATGACATTCATAAGCAAATAAACAGAGCATTTATCCGCACCAGTAAAGATAAGCAAATCATTCGCATATGCAAGGTGAAACACCCGTGGACATCCCCTAGGAGAATAATAACCGGAGAAGGCAGTACAGGAATTAAGCTGAATGGGACTTCTACTAAGAGCTTCAGAAGCAATAATAAATAATACCGGAGATATCGGATCCCCTTGACAAATGCCACATTGTCCATGAAAGAAACCCGACCTCCTTCCATTGATAAGTGTAGAGAACCAAATATTGTCGAGCAAATAAAGAATCATAGATCTCCATTCGTTGCAAAAATCAAATTGCTTCATGACCCGCAAGAGGAAAGCCCAATTTATCCGATCATATGCCTTGCTCATGTCAAGTTTAATCGCCATGTTCCCTCCCCAATGCTTGTGATCAATGACAGAAATCATTTCTTGGGCTAGAATAATGTTATCGACAATTTCTCTGCCTTTGACAAAGCCACTTTGCTCCGGAGAGATAATACGAGGCAAAACATCAACTAGTCTTCTAGCCAGTAACTTTGAGAAAATTTTGTTAACAAAGTTACATAAACTGATAGGCCGATAGTCATTCAAAGATTTCGGATGCTTAGTTTTAGGAATAGGAAGCAAGAAAGTACTAGTAATAGATTTAGGCAATGCAAAGCCATCAAAGAATAAACATACTGCCTCCATAATGTCCTCGCAAATAATAGGCCAGCAGGCCAAGAAGAATGAGCCAGAAAGCCATCCGGTCCCGAAGAGCTAGCCGGATCCAAACTCTTAACTGTAGATAGTAATTCCTCTATTGACGGCTTAGCGATCAAAGCAATGTTGTCCTTAGGAGATATGATAGAGGGAATGTGATCGAGATGCCCTTCTTCAATGACAGTATGCTGAGAAGTAAAAGCCTTGCTATAATGATCATTAGCTTCCCCCTGGATGTCCTCAAGAGAAGAAAGAGTAGTGCCATCAGCCGCAGTGATATGGTGGATATGAAGGCGGTTTCGTTTAGAAGACACACATGAATGATAAAATTTAGTGTTCTTGTCTCCATCCTCATCCCATGTAATGCAGGCTTTTTGCTTCCAATAAGCGTCTTCAATACGGAGGCGATGTTTAAGATTGGCCCGAGCAAGCAGCCATTGAGGACGGAGAGAAGGATTCGCTTCAAAATCAGCTTCAACAGCAGTAACAGCGTCTTCAGCCTTCTTGACTTCTTGAAAAATATCCCCAAAAGTAGCCCGACTCCAAGATGACAAAGCCCTCCTAGTAGCCCCGAGTCGAAGACCAATACGGACAAGGCTATTGACGTGATCAACAGAGAGCCATGCAGCCTCTACCACTGATAGGAAAGTCGCATGCTCTTTCCAGAAATGTAAATATCGAAAAGGCCTAGGGGATGTAGGCTTTTCGCTCTCAATAGATAATAGAATAGGTGAATGATCTGATTTTGACCTGTTTAAGTGAGTAGAAGCAGAAAGAGGGGCCCAAGCGAGCCACTTCGGGTCGATTAAAACCCTATCAAGGCGAGAACCCATCTTAGGAGACCCACATTGCCTGTCCACCCAAGTGAAGCGATTACCAGAGTATGGAACTTCAATAAGGCCAGCAGAAGCCTGAAACTCCAGGAACTCCTTTATAGATACTGAGCACGGAGGAAGCCCTCCAAACTTCTCCTCCGGACTAGTAATCGTATTAAAATCTCCACTAACCAACCAAGGGAGAGACCATCGTTGACGAACCATCAAAAGCTGCTGCCAAAGTAGCCTACGACCCTCCTTGGTATTACTACCATGCACAGCCGAAATTAAAACCATCTCAGGAAAGAGAAAAGAGGAGACAGTAACTGTGAGACACTGGTCAGAAGAATCAACCACAGATAGACACGCGCATGAACGTGCCATGATCCATATGTTACCTTTAGAGTTGCTAAAAGAACTCTGAAAACCCAGTTTCAGTTGAAAAGCAAGAAGCTTCGAAGGCGGTACTTTAGGTTCAATAATAATAACTATAGGAACTTTATTCGTACGACACAATGATTTAAGTCTTTTAAAAGCCATCTGATTGGCAATCCCCCGAATATTCCAACAGAGGAGTTTAGTCATTAATAGATTAGGAGGGTTGAGTACTTGTGACCTTAGCTGCAGATCGGAGGACACGGGAAGAGACGGGGGGAGCAGCCTTCTTTTTCTTCTGGCCGCTTTGGACAAGAGGGAGTGAGGGCTGTCCCGCTTCCGCGGGGAGAGCGCATCGAGAAAGAGGTCATTCGGATCCTGCGCCCCCTGAGAAGTGTCAACAGCTGAGTCATCCACCAGAGGATCGTCAGGTGGCTTGGCTTCTTCAGTTTGATGATCAGCAGCGTCCACTTCGTCTGCCCAAGAGCGAAACTCTCCTTCCTTCAAAGGCTCCGACGAGGTGGGAGGGTTTGAACCGGGGAGCAACAGTGTAGGCGATGGTGACTGGCGTGGAGAAGGAGAGGGGGAGTTGACAGTGCATACATTGGCTGCAGGTGGAATAATCTGGTCGGGAATCGAGCCACCAATGGCCTGGTCCCCAGGCGCTGATGTATCCAACTGGTTAGATACTGGCGGTTGGATAGTAATGGCAGCCTCATTAACAGGCTCATTAATAGGCTGATCTTGATTAGAAACCCGTCCCTCGGTGGCAGAATTATTAATAACTGGATCATTAATATGCTGATTAGAAGTTTCTCCCCGTTCCATGCCGATGTGACCATTAAAGGAGTCATTGATGGCATCCACCATGATTTCTTTGTTCTTCTGCTGGGGGGTTGTGCTATATTTGGAGTATAGGATTTGCAGGCATCTTTCTTGTGTCCTTGATGTTTACAGATCGAACAGTAAGTCAGGATGTGTTCGTATTCAATTTTCTGAAAAATAGTTCTACCATTGGGCAGATTAATACGAACCATCGGAGGAAGAGGCTTGCTTGCATCAACTTCAACAAAGACCCGAGCAGTACTAGGACGGGAAAGTTCTTCAGTGGCTTTATCAAGTTTAAGCGGAGTACCAATACCAAGCACAATCGAGAATAAAGCATTTTTGGCAAAAAGTTGATGTGGGAGCCCGGGGAAGGAGACCCATGTCGGAGCCAATGGAGATTCATGAGAAGCATTAAAATCCTTAGACCATCTGAACACACGCATGGGGGCTCGAGAGACGTACCATGTCTCTCTAGCCCTAAGTCGGAGGAAGTCTACCTCAAGAGTAGGCCGAATAATAATATGTTTAGGGTCGATCACCCCAACCTTCACATCACCAGCAAACTGGAAACCCATAAAGGCTTTCCTGATTACGTCGATTGGAGGCCGAGCATGAGAAAATTTTCCGATCAAAGCGAACTTGAATGGTTGAACCAAGATCTGTTCATCATCCTCCGTGAAAGAGACGATGGGGACCCCCTTGGAGAAGGAGAGAGAGCGGATGGAAATTGACTGCGGCGCCGAGGCCATGCCAACCACTTCCGCAAAAGTTTTCGACGCCATGGACCCTCAGAAAACTACAATGGTCAAGTGATCCGATCGTAGAAGGAGACGCCGGCCCGGCCAGAGGCCAAGCCGGAGTCGGTGGAAATAGGGCACACGGCTCGGCGCTCTTCTTAGGGTAGAAGAGAGCGCATCGATATTCTTTGACCTTATATCATATATATATATATATATATATATATATATATATGGTAAAACCTTTGTGTAAACTTTTAAATATTTTAGAACATCACTTGCATTTATTTAAAATATGTGTATAGGTTTATATTATTCAATGTGTATACATATGTATGTAAATACATGTGTATATATATATTAAGTATCTATAAGTATAACTAAAGAAATAAAAGAAAAAAGGAATAAAGAGAAAAAGAAAAAAAACAAAACAAAACAAAAAGCAAACTATCTGTAGCCCCAAGCAAAACCCAGCCCGGCCAAACCCCACACAACCCGCTCAAACCAACGAACCCGACCCCCATAAATTTGTATATAGCCAAGACTGTGTCGATAAAAAAAAGGAAAAACATCCCAGTGACCTAACCGACGACAGACACCACCGCCTCCCTAACATCCCAGAGACCCAGCCGACGGCAGACGCCGTCGGACGCAGCCGAAGTCAGCCGCCACGCACAGTGCCAGCAGGCAGCGTCGGCAACAAAAGCATCCCAGGCCCCGAACTTCACAGGTAATTTTCTTCTTAGTTTCAGCTTCGTTTCCCAAACCAAGTTGTGTTTAAAACACAACCTATAGGTCTTCGACTCTATTGGATAATTTCGAGTTAAATCAAATCAAAATCGAGTTGAAACTCGACGCCAAAATTGGCGAAATTATGTTCGAAACAAAACAGAATACTAGTCCGGGACCCTGTTTTGGAAGACAGATTGCGCGTAGGATATTGACAGTTTCAAAATCCACTTGAAGAGACTTGTAGACAACATAATCATGATTGAAACCCAATAAATAGTTTATTTAATTGTTTATTATATTATGTTTTAAATTGGATAAAAGTTGACCAAAAACTATTTTTAAAACACTAAGAATTTTAGTATATTCCACCAATATGGCGTGTGTCCCAACAAACTGGGTGACATGGTCGCAACCGTGAGCATCGAAAGACGTGTACAGATGTTACGGACGTATGGGATTCGACAGAAATCGATTTTGATGTACGGGCATGACAAAATCGAGACGTATCCGCCTAAATACCTCGTTTCGGACCCTTTGCAAACTAGTATATAACTTTGTGCACATCCATCATCTTGAGACAAAACTTGCACCAACAAAACCGTGATTTTTTTATGGTCCTGTATGCCATATTTGGTCCGACGGTGGACTAGAATACTGTTTAGCGGGCCCGCGACCCGATCCGACAGGCAAATTTGTGCACGGCCCACCAGAATCCAACTTTGGACATACAGTTGGGTTCGTCTTAAAATATTAGACCCATAAACATATAGTTTGATGACTTTAGAAATCGTAGATGTTTGCACATTTTTCGGTGCAAAACGGGTCCAACGGCGGACATCGTTCTGACCTAAAATTAATATTTTGCCCCTGTCTAGAATTGGACTTATGGATAGGCTATACTAACTAATTTGACTATTCTAAACATGCTGGTAATATCTGTTTCAGCCTCCAGAGACTATTATGAGAATTTGACTTTAGTGGCTCGTCGATTGACTAGATAGTGTTTCTTCTACGTGCTACCACCAGGCAAGTATACCTTGCATTTTCTTTATAGTTTGTTTATATGCTTATATTCCTTCTCCTTTGTTACATGCCATCATTTAGTTCTTGGGATGATTGTTGACGTGAGTTTCTTTCATGCATACTAGTTTACTGATTTCTCAACCTGCAAGTCCACACAAGTGGCGAAGGTTGATTTCTTGAAACTAATATGCGAGTCCGTACTAGAGGCGAGGGATAGTTATTTGTTCAAACCTGTGGGTCCAAACTAGGGGCGAGGGTTTGAGTATTCGTTTGATTTCTTGAAACTAACATGCGAGTCCACACTAGGGACGTGGGACCCTACGAGTCCATACTACGGGTGAGAGTTTGGTTATCTATTGATCTGTTGGCATGTG
Organism: Iris pallida; assembly: GCA_029216955.1. NCBI lineage: Eukaryota > Viridiplantae > Streptophyta > Magnoliopsida > Asparagales > Iridaceae > Iris > Iris pallida. Next base: position 6,741,756 of record JANAVB010023995.1, on the reverse strand, counting down.
TTCACATGTTTCTTTCCAGCAGTTCATTTATGTGTAGTTATTCACATATTCATGTTCATAGTTACTTGTCCTTCTCTGTCTCTTTCCTGCTTATTTTTTCCATGCATGATAAACTGTTAGATAGGCATGTTTCATGTTCTTGCTAGTCCCCTGAGGACCTGATGATCTCTTCAGGTAGTTGATTGCATAGAGTTATTTAGCTGATCATGATGGTAGTTGATTACTTCAGACTCAAGTATCTTTCGTGATTACATATTTATATCCATTATTTGCACTCTGCTTGTTAGCCTAGTTTTATAGACTCATGTTATTTTTTGGAGTCTAATCGGACATATATGATAGTGGACTGCAGAGCATGAACCATAATGTTCATTCTTGTTTTATATTCTCCTTGTGAATTGAGATATAATTTAACTTACCATATTAGACATGATACACTATTCTGGACAGCGTATACGTATTTGAGTTGGACTGGAGTCCGCTTGATACGTAGCTGGCTTGCGCACGTGCTCGCATCCCGAAAAGCGGGTACGGGTCGTGACAATTTTATTCATATAAAAATAAGTACCAATGTATCACATTAATCCGTTATCAATATTCATTGACTTGGTTCATAGTTTTGTTCCCAAAATAATAATTTTTTAACACACTTTTATTATGAAAAAATACTGATAAATAGGTAAAAAATATTTTTTTTGTATCAAAACATTCACAACAATTATTTTAGATATGTCTCATTATTTTCTAATCGATTAGACACAAAGATCTTATATTGTTCGTTAACCGGACAACAACATGACAAGTTCGAATTTTATTTAAATATCAAAGCTAAGTTAATTATCAAAAAAGTATATTAAGTGGAAAGATTAGGATGTCTAGTGTCTTACCAAAAATATGAAAGGGGTCGAAGTTGTCCGTAAGTTGCCAAAAACTCACACATGAAAGATTTTGTTCAGCGTGGACAACTTATAGCTAAACAGACACCTCGGACAAACCATTTGGAACTGTGTGGATCGACATGAAAATTGACACATAGATCTTTCCATTAGTTCTGGTTTCATGAGAAAAGGATGTCAAAAAATACACGAAATCCTAGATACAAAATAGCGTACTTGCTGTTTCGAATTCAGCACAATCACGATCGACTTCGGGTGCCTTCCGCGTGTTATGCCGACTTTCTAGGGCTGTTTGGTGGCTTGTACAGGTGTTGGGGTGTTAGGGTAAGGTCTTGGAAAGACGTTTGAGGTTGTAGAAGGTTTGAAGGATCAGTTTATGAAGTATTTCTGTCATGTGGGAATTAATGTGCAAAAATCAAAATTCTGTAAAGTAGCACACAGTTTGGAGAGAATAGAGGGGTATGGGGCCGGCCAAGGATGATTTAAAATATAAATATTTAATATATTAAGGGATGGAATTCATTAGGAAATTGTTTTTGTAAGATTTGGTGAAGATTTGATAGTTTAAATCAAATGTGTATCTCAAAGGAATTTGATTGGCTCCAAATTAGGAAAGTAGGTATATAATTTTATTTAAAAAATAAATTTAATTAGTGTGGCAGCCATTAGTTCGTAAAAATTAGTACAAAATATGTCTAATAGGTTAGGGTATCCTTTAATAGGCTCCTTCAACCCCAACTGGTCTAGTTTTGGGTCGATGGAATTATTTGGATCGATTTGAATCCAAAAAGTCTATAGTTGAGTCTTGTGTGTCATTTAAAAATAAACAGCACATGATAACTCGATTAAGTGGCATACTGTAACCCCTATTTTTGATTTTCCCAAATTTTTATTTTTTTCAATTCCTAATTTTAGGGTTTGTTTTCTAGGTATCATTGAAGATTTAATTCGATAATTATTAAGATAGGAATGTCGAAGTTGTAAATATTTGGATAATTATGAAGAGGGAGTGGCATTTTTTGTAAATATCATGGCTGAATAATTAGTTTAGAGTAAATTCCTATTAGCCTTTAGCCATGGGATTAGTGGGAACTTTCTAGAGTTAATTAGTTAAGACATGTGTTGTTAATTAACATGTGTTCTTAATTAATTAGCATGTGCTCATTAGTTAGTTAGTTAGTTGTAACTAACTCCTTCTAGACTATTCCTAGCCATGTGATTCTTGGGCCTACCAAGCCTATAAATAGGGCTAATCTCCATTAATGCTAATCATTCTAGCCTAATTACTACTACTCATTTCTGTGTCCAGCTTGTCTCCTACCGTATCCCATTCATTCATCTAACTATCATACAAATTCTGTGTCGAAACTGGACACATCCAACACCCTCCCTGTGTCCTGAACACTCTTGATATATCAATACAAACACCATTAATGTCTCTACACCAATTGGACACAATTATAATCCGGTTTCCCACAACCATTGTGTCATGCAATCCAGGACACAAACACAGCATACATCAGAACCCTAACCCTAGCCTAATCTATGTGTTCAGCCAACTCTTTGGATATTTCATCATCGTGGCCTCAAAGTTGTCATCGCTGATGTGTCCCTACAGTTGGAACCCTAGTCGAGCCTCGTATCCAGATCTGGATACTCTGTTGATAGCTCGATGCCGGATCACCGTCGTTGACATGTCCTGAAGGGGACTAGGAGACAGAACCACTACTACAACCAGATCCATATGTCAACCGTCTGGACACTCCGTGTCCAGATCTGGACGTCTTTATCATCCTCTAGCATGTGGACGAGCACATCGTTCCCTAGCCGGAATTCTTCGCCTCCTTCATTTTCGAAGCTTTCCACCGCCGTTCCCGTCCTCGATCTCGCCGATCGGCCACAGTGATCGGCTTCGCCGCCCCGACCAGATCTCTTCCCCAACTGTCATTTCATCGTTCCTTCTTTTCTGGTGAGATCACCACCCCCATCATCAATCTCGACCGGATTCAAGCGTCTTCTCGCCGGATATGGAGAGGAAGCCACCGCCACCGTTTGTTATCTTTTTTTATTCAAATCTTTCGCCCCATCCTTGAGACTCCAACGCTTCTCCTTATTTTGCTCGGTTACCACTAGCCGGGCCGCTATCTGGTCTCGCCTGACCAGATCTGGTCTTCTCTGGCAGGATCGTGCCGATCGTCATTCCTCGAGGTATGTTCTTCCTCCTCTTCCTCTTCGTGACATCTTCTTAGTTTGGGCTAAGGGTATCGATTGGCAAGAGACAAGAGAAAGAGAGAGAAGAAGGGTATAGCATTAGGTTTCTTGGTGGCTATACTGATCTGTGTGAGTTAGCGAGAGAGAGTGAGAGGCTGTTAGATTATTAGGGTCAGTTGTGATAAGGTGTACATGGGCCGAGTTGGGTTTAAAAGCTTTGGGCTAGTTTCTTAAGAAGAAGAGATTTGAAGTATGGGCTGGTCTTCGAGCAATTTGACCTGACCAGTTAATAGTAGAGAAAAGAATTAGAAGAGAAATTGAGTATTTGAGATGGGCCAGATCAGCAGGTCGGGTTTTGAGCTCGGTAGATTTAACAAGAGGAAAAGACTAAGAAAATTTTGGGGTTGAGCTCTTGGGCCCATATTTGGGGCTTTGGTTACCCGAATTGGGCCAGCCAGCAAGAAGGGCCATAGAAAAATCAGATTTATGGCTGAGGGCTTTTTGCTATAACTAGGGTTTAATTGATTAAGTTACTAAATTTGGAAATATTATAGTGTTAATTTTGGGCTTTAAGGGGGATTTTATTGGGCTTATAAAGGGTGGTGGTTGGGCCTTTAGATAATAGACTTGCAACTATTAGATTTTCTAGATGGATTTTAGTGTTAGAATGGTATATTAATAAGATTTTAATATATGTTGATGACATCATTTTTGGTTCCACTAACGAAAAAATCTGTCAAGAATTGCTAAGTGTATAAAGAGTAAGTTTGAGATGAGTATGATGGGTGAGTTGAACTATTTCCTAGGACTTCAGATCAAACAACACTCACAGGGAACATTCATCAACCAAGCTAAGTATACGAAGGACTTACTGAAGAAGTATGACTTCGACAACGTAAAGCCTATCAAAACTCAAATGGCTATATCTACCAAGCTTGACATTAATGAAAGTGGAAAACTAGTCGACCAGCGTAAGTATCAAGGTATGGTTGGTAGTTTATTATATTTAACTGCTAGTCGCCCTGATGTTATGCTTAGTGTTTGCATTTGTGCTAGATATCAAGCTAATCCTAAGGAATCACACTTATGCACTGTTAAGCGTATCTTTCGATACCTTAAGAGAACTTCTACAGTCAGCTTGTAGTATCCCAAAACCAAATCTTTTGACTTGATCGATTATTCAGATGCGGATTTTGTAGGATGTAAAGTAGACCATAAAAGTACCAGCGGTACATGTCATTTCCTAGGTAAAGCTTTAGTCTTCTAGTTTAGCAAGAAGCAAAATTTTGTAGCATTATCAACCATTGAGGCTGAGTATAACGACGCCGCAGGACGCTGTTGTGCTCAAATTTTGTAGATGAAGCAAACTTTAGAAGACTACAATCTACACTACACGAAGATTCCCATTTACTGTGATAACACTAGAACGATTAACTTGACTAAGAACCCTATTTGTCACTCAAGCAGAAAGCACATAGAAATTCGTCATCACTTTTACGTGATCACCAACAACATGGGGATATTTGCTTAGAGTTCGTTAACACAGATCATCAACTAGCAGATATTTTCACAAAACCACTTGCTGAAGACCGCTTTAACTATCTGCGTCGAGAGCTCGGCATACTTGAATTTTTTGGACTAATGATGCATTATGATTAATAAAAACTCTTATCACTTAAAACATTAAAATTTATTAATAAAAGTTATTTTGGGTACAAGCCGAAAGGGTCCTTCTGTCATATAGGTGTAAATAGCCTGAAGCAACACGGTGTACTAGTCTTTGGACTACTGCTAGCTAGGATTCGGCCCCTATAGCTAACCCAAAGTAATGAACATTATCGAATAAAGAAGTTTAAAAGTTATCAAGTGCATTTATAATTCATTATGCATTAATGAATAGGAAATCCAAGTGGCCGAACTCGGACAGAACTCGGACCGAGTTCGAATCGAGTTTGGACCGAGTTCCATTAACATCGGTGCAGATTTTCAGAATAGCAGTCGGCCCTAGCCCTTTATAAACCCCTCCATACTCTTTCTTCTTATTCATTCCTACACCGAAAATACTTAAAAAAACCTAGTTTTTCATCTTCCAAGATCTCCTCCTCCTTCAACCCTAGATCTAAGAAGCTCGGCAGGTGACTCCCTCCTCTTGTTCTCCACTATGTTGAGGTATCTATCTTCTCTTCCTCTCTTATTTTCTACGGCTCCTATGCTCCACAAGATGAAGAAAGTTGCTTCCCAAGCGGGTTCATCTTCAACATTAGAGTATGAACCTGTTAGCATTTTCAGTCCCGCTCGTCCTACTGACGACGAGGATTATGAATCTACATTCTTTCCTTCTGCAGAATATTTAATTTCTTAGTTTGACTCTTTTCAAGGTAGAGACATTTGTCCAGGACGCTCCGTAAATTTTATTATATTTTCATAATACGCTCCTACTTTTGAAAGACTCTATCTTTGGGACTTCTTTGAAACCGCTGACAATATATATGATAATGTTGTCCATATGTTCTATTGCAATATGCAAGTTAGGACGACGGTAGCATTTATTCTTGTGTCGGTGGTCATGAGATTGAATTTAACTCAACCGATGTGAGTGAATACTTTCACAGGCCAGATGTTAGCGAAAAATTGGTTGATATTAATCATGTTCAATTCCCGGAAGGTGTAACCCTTGATTCTTTAAAGGCGGCTATGTATCACCCTAGACATGTTCCTCGAAACGATAGGGTGTACTCAAAGCACCATAATCAAAATTTTTATGAATTATATCACTTTATTTTCTCCGCTTTGCTTCCCAAAACGGGATCTTTTGATGAGATCACGTTTTATGAGATGTCCATGATGTATCATCTGCATTTCAGAGTTTATTTTTCTGTTTCCAAGACCTTTATGGCTTGGATGATCAGTTGCAGACGTCTGGGGCGTAACCTTTTATACCCAATGCATCTAGCAGCTATCTTTAGAAGATTCAGAATCATTCTTGCCTTGTGTCCTTATTCTTCCACATCTTCTGATCTGATTAGATCCAGGACTTATCCTAACCCACCTCTTCCACCCAGTGTTGAGCCTGCTCCTACTCTAGGCTTTGACCCGTACTTCTATCAGCGGTTCGATGACTTTGTTTCTCTCTCTGAGCAATGTTATCAGTGCTTTGATGAGTTTGTCGCCCTCTCGGTACAACGTCATCAAAGTTATGTTGATGCAGAGTTCCAACACACCTCACAAGGACAGGTGTTGCAGAACAATAAAGCTAATCTTCACTGGAGTTTGGTGCATGACCCTGTATATCCAGTTCACATGATCCATCATCCCAGTTTTGCTGGACCGAGGATTGATGATGAGACTACTTTCCAGCACTTTGATCCAACCACTGCCTACTTTGATCCCGAGCCACCTACTACTCCTAGAGATGATGATACACAAATGTGATGTTGGCTTCAGTTTAGTATATTTGATTTTTATTTACTAGAGATGATGATCTTTATAGTTGCTTTTTGTACCAGTCTAAACTGTTATATTTAGACTTTATCTATTTTTTTCATAGTCATAAACTTTCATAGTTATGACTTTCTATGCACTTTTTGATGTACTTCAGTTCAATTCAGTTTAGTTTATGATATTTCAGTCGTTTAGTTCATTGCTACTAGTTCTACTTATGCTGTGACTTGTATATTATGGTTATTACTCTGTTTCTTTATCTTTCTTTCTGATTTTGAATTAATTGTTGGCTTCACACATTACTGTGTAGCTACACATTTTATACATGACAAAGCGGGAGAAAAGCAATACCAAAATTTCAAAAATTCGAACGATGAATCAAAGAATAAGTCAGGTATAATATTTCAAAGTTATATATTAGCTATATTTTGGTATAGACTCAAGTTTGTCAATTCTCAAAATGGGAGAGATTTTTGGCCCATTGCTTAATGGTCACACCTGATTTTGATAATCAACGATAACTTAAGTCGATACACAAAATATACGAACTGCTGCTAACATTTTAAGACAAGTGAAATCATTATCGAAGAGCGTACTGCATCTACAACAAGCATTCAAGTCGTCATCAAAAAGCAAATTGAATCGAAATCAGATCGAGTCATTTTATATTTTATTCTTTATTGAGTCTAGGACATAGAATGTAAAATCGATCGGGTATTACTGGCTTAGGTTATCTATAGTCCACTTATCTAAAAAGCCTCCCAATTTATTTTAGCTCCACGTATCCAAAAAGTCACAAACACTATGCAAATTTGGTCCCAATATCTACGTTCTCAATTGACAGAACTCAGACAGAACTCAGTCCGAGTTCGGTCCGAATTCGGTCCGAATTTGGTCTACTCAAATTCAAATATCAGTTGCATCCAAATCTGCATACAACGTTCGTCTGCAAGATCTTCGCATCCGAACTCTGCCCGAACTCTGCCCGACTTCGATCCCCAAAAATACCTATAAATATAAGAGAATTTTTTATTTCTAATCACTCATTCACTCTTCTCTCTATCTATTTCTAAAGTATTTTTCAGCGATCTAAAGCTTTCACATTCCACCTATATACTCTTAGCCAAAGCCAGTAGCATCTGTTCGATTTAAAGTCTTTGGTTTACAGAGTTGTAAGAGATTTTTTCAAGTTCAGAAAACATCTTAGTTTTTGGAGTCTGTCGTGCGCTCGTCACCAAGCACGGTGTTGCGAAGTCTGTCATGCACTTGTCACCAAGCATGGTGTTGTAAAGAGACTGCAAGCTCTCAATTAGCTTGTGAATAGTGGATTAACAGCGGGCAAGAGTACCTGCGACTGGACTAGTCCTCTCAGAGGGAAACCAGTATATATCGCGGCATTCCCTGAGTTTGATTTTCTATCTCTTGCTGCACTTATAATTATGTCTCTTTATTACTGCCATAATTATAAATTGCTTAATTTTTTTAATTGGTAATTATTTCTGCTGCACAAGCACACACTCTATTCACCCCCTCTACAGGTGCTCAACGGTCCTACACGCTCGACATCAAGAGGCGGAGCGTCAAGCCCAATAGTTGGTTGGACCCCAAGTTGCTCTTTTGAGAAGTCGACTTGAAGAACTCCTGCATCGGTCGTCACAATGCTGATGACCTTTTGTCTTTTTTGTTTCTCTCTTTTCGAGAGACTCTTTTGTAAGAAAGAAAGAAAAACCTTTCCATTTTAAGAATGAAATTTTTTTAGTTTTGCTTCTTTGCTTGTCCATTTGCTGTGAACATTCTTATACATTAATGAGAAGTCCCTCAGAGGGAGTATGACATGAGGGGATAGAGGTAACTCCGCTGGGGATAGGGTATTTACTCAGAGGTAATATGGACATGGTAAATACGGAACTTCTGGTGGTAGAATTTTTCTTACTTAGAGGTTATACGAATATGGCAAGGATAGACTCTACGGATGTATAGAATGACTTAGAGATAATATGGACGTGAAAGTTTCTATAGATAATTATGACAATCACGGGGGTTTGTCATGGAAGAAATGTCTACTCAGAGGTAACATGGACATGGTAGGCACGATCTTCACTGGGGTGTCGAATAACAACTCAGAGGTAATATGAACGTGAAATATTTTTCTACTGGAGAATTATGAAAGAGATGAACTCGTTAATAGAAATCATGAACACACTACAAGAAAAAAGGCTTTTCTTGACGGTGATTCCCCGTCAAGAAATGGGTATCTTGACGGTTGTGGATCCGTCAAGTAGGCCAGAGTCGAGAAAAGCCCCCTCTTTTTCTTGACGGTCGCTGGCAGGACTTTTTTTGACAGTTTTTTGCCGTCATATGAAATAATTTTCTTGACTGTTTTTAGCCGTCAAGTTAGCAGTTTTTAGAAACCGTCAATATAGGCAAAAACTTTTCTTGACTCCGACCTAGATGACGGCTATTAACCGTTAAGAAAACCGTCAACGAAAGCAGCAAGATTGCGTTAATTATTGATATTTTGTAAACGTCAAGAGAGGCTAAATTTTATATAGCCAAATTTCATTTATAATTATATATTACGAATCGAACACACACATAATATAAATAATCCAGAAGATATACACACATCAAATCACTATAATATCCAATTTTTATATTAACAAACTGTATTGTTCATACACCACAAACTTCCAATAGATCCAACCACAAACATCCAACACACGTCCAACACAAACATATCCAACTAAAGTATGTATTTTCGTACATCTTAAACATCAAAAATCTATATTTATATAAGTAAAACCAAAATATGTAGCGACCCGGAGCACGTCCCTCCCATATTCGCAATACCTTCATTTTTCACGTAATTCCTGAGAGAAAAAAAGAAATATATTTAATCATTTATGTGTACATGTTTGTATAAAATGATAACTAAGAACAAAATAAAATGACCACAAGACCTACAAGTCAACACATTAAACAAATTATAGTCAAATTGAATCGGATCGGGACATGTCAAATCGTATCAGTATCGGCCGTATCGGATCAGTATTGGCCGATACTTTAAACCATGCTACCAAGGAAAGAAGGATTGTGTTACAAATGGAAATATCCAAGGAATTAGTTTTCCATACCCTTTGTTTGCCTGTAAAAGCTTGACCTCCTGCTTGTTCCATCAAAAATGACTTTGGGAAGACTTCATATAAAACACTGCCTTAAGAGTTCCGAGCTCAATTTTATGTTCCAAAAATATATCGAGAACTATATATGTAGATTTATGTTCTTTATCTCTAGGGCTTGTGAATTAACATAGATTCCAGTAAAAAGTTCTACAGATTAAAAGCACACTTAACATTTCTACAAAATCGAATAGAAATGGCATGTAAGCAACAACTAAGAAGGAAAATATATTACAAGAGCAATCAACCCTATGCCAAACTAGTATATCATTACTGGCTTTACATGTGTCAGGATCATGGGTATAGAAAGAGGAGGGTCACTGATGAGGATGATTTTCTTTATCTTACTCACAAAAGCACCCATACATACAGTAGCCTGCTGCTACCATGTTCTTCCCTGGTTGTAATGCGTCCTCCAGAGTTGCTTCGTCCTTATTTTTAATAATGTATATCCCAAAAATCTATAGACAACAGTAACATGAATCAATGAAAGGAGACTTCCTCAGGTCAGCACTTAAGGCTGTCTTGGGCTCAATTTATCAACAGGTTAGTCAAATACACAAATCATTCAGAACATTTTTAAAACAAAAAGATAAACTTTGACTTAATTCTTACTTAGTTCATGCGACAGGTTTTCTCCAATCAACTTGCTTTAGAGATTGTCAACACTACCACTCCTAAGTATAAATTCCCAAGTACTTAATATGAAATTGTCATCGAGATCAACAAGGCATAGCTTCTGCACACTATCTTAAAACTCAGCATAAACTATGGTTCAAGAAGTCCAGGCTCAACCAGGTTAGCCAATACATACCAATTTCCAGAAGAGTTGACATTTGACTAGCAATTATCATGTTTAAATGACAATGATGATCTATTATCAAATATTAGATTTTCAAACTCCATTCTTGCCTTAAAGATATTCAATTGGACATAAGAACATGATTTTCTAAAATCTGGTTTGAGCAACATCCTCATATAGCCTAAAATAGCTCATGTGCAGTCAGAATTAAACTAACCATTAATTGAGACCTATGTTGCATAGGCACGGATATGATAGGATACGGTGACATGGACACGGCACCTATATGACACAGCCTACGTTTTTGGAGTGCATGTGCTTCCTAGATTGAGATACTATGGTTTTCTGACGGCTAATGAATCAAGTTTCAAATGGAAGATGTACAAAAGAAATAAATCTGAAGGGAAAAAATAGAACTCAAAGATATGCAAATGTTTGATTCTATGAGCATAATTTCAATGTTGATTGCCTCAAATTTTCAGTAAGCACAATCCCGTGAGCAATTTTTTTCTTTGCTCGGAGGTGCAAACATCTAGTAGACCATACAGTTGAGGCATTGTACATTTCTTCTAAAGAAAAAGGAGGAACCTGACTATGTAAACCAGTACTCAAATATGCTTTGCTTGCCATTTTTCTTGTATTGCGCAAGTCAAATGTAATACCTGAATCTTGATTGCTGCAAACAACAGCGTTGAAGCAATCTGAGTGATGTTCGAGAGTATAAGTGAAACCAATGACAGTAGCGACATGCCCTCACCATCAGGTGCACTGAAACTGAGATTTAACTAAAATGTGATATCTGCACAAATTCAACAAAAAGACTCAACAATCATCTCAATGTAAATCTAAGTTCACAAAACTCTAAAAAAACAATCACATAAATATAAAGAAAATGCTAATCCAAGGATTCACACATTACTATCTAGCATTCACGAAGCACGCACGGAGAAATGGCATATGGTAATACATCAAATCCTGAAAAAGTAGGATATTGTGTACATACATATATTTAAAAATTAGTCACAAAATATAAAAAGCACAGTTTCATGCACAACTTAGAGCATTGACACCATATACCAACAAGCAGGTAAAGACAATAGAATGCAATCAAAAAGTGGTCTATCATAAGAAAACCATAAAACTTAGAGCATTGACACCATATACCAACAAGCAGGTGAAGGGATTGGAATATACTAAACAATTTCATCTCTTTTTTGTCATTTCTTCATTAATTATCTTTTATTTTTGTGTTATTATTATTTGTGTTTCCACTTGAACACACATATGTCTATGGTTGTGATAGGATATGAGCACTGTGAGGAGTGGGAGTTAGGACCGATTTTCAGGTTAAGTAGGGGGGAATTCTATAAAGTTTTGGCTTTGTTTATATTAACTCCATTCAATATGCCACTCTCGCATATCCATGGAAAAAGAATGCACGTCCAAGTTGCATAATTTTCAACATATATTGCCTAATGCCACAATGTACCCATCAAATAGTTGGTAATAACTTGATAACAACTTAAATAAATATTGAACATAGACGATAAAATAAAGAGGAAGGACATCCTTACCTCCATTTGCTTGTCTATTGGTAACATAATAACCACCAATAAAACCTAACTGGTACATCTCTACTCTCCCTACACAAATGCACCAGCCCTCTTTTTCTTTTCTTCTTCACTACACATGTTCTCCTTGGAATTATCACTTGCTTTAGTTTTCTATGCAAACAAATCCAACAACCTGGCACAAAAATATCTAGGATAGGAAGATTAAATACTCACCCAGCCAATAATACCAAACGAAAATGCATAATGAACATTTAAAGTACATAAATACTTTTGGTGAAATAGTGACAATATATATAAGAAGTTTTTGAACCAACTTTACACTTCATCGGACTGATGTAACCATGTAAGGTCCAAAATCTAGTGGAAAGCTCAACCTCTTTTTTAGAAAGATAATAATGGACTAGTTTGTACTTTAATAACATTCAACTTCCACAAGTTTTTTTACTATGTACAGAATATGTGCAGCTGAACAGTAATTGGAGTAACATGTTTCAATCTGTGACCACTGCATAGTTTCATACCTTGTGATTGTTGATCTAGAGATGCTCAAATTCGACGTCAGAATATCATGAACTACACAAAAACAAACACAGACTTTAGTAAATCTCACTTGTTGCAAACAAACACAGACTTTAGATCGTCAAACTATAGAAAATGGCATTTAGGTAGCACTCATCTCATCCCATTTGTGTCAATAACTTTTCATTCTTCTTTTTAATCCTGGGATGTTGTAAATTGTGATTTATATCCACTTTTTTGCAGTAACAATATGTAACCTCATGTTCTGGAGATAATTTATGGAATTAAATATGGTGGGAAAGCTGATTCAATTTGTGTTCCTACTTGCACATGCAAATAAAATTTGCTCCAATTAATAGCATAAATTCAACAGGACAGTAGTTAGATCCCGATATTTCTTATAGAGCCATACGAGTTTGTTGTTCATGTCTGCCTAGACCGGACCACCATGCTATTATATACTAATTCTAATCATAAGCCACCAACAATCTAGTTTCTGAATAGACCGAGAGTCCTTTTCTTTAGCTATTTTCTTCTTAGTATCAACTATAATTGAATAATCAAGACTTGAAGTTTAGTGCTAAAAGTTATCAACTATAAGCCTTCTTCAAATGTGGGCACTCCATATACAACTGGAGTTTAATGGACAAACAATTTCGATAAAAAATAGTAAAGGGTACAATGTGTCTCCTGCTAATGCTGCAGATATCTTATGCTCAATAATAGATAGGTTTTTCTGTGAGATTATCTTCGCTATTGTAACCTTAATTCTGATCATTGTTAACCCAGTTAATCTTTTTTTAACTGAATTGAGTAGTTGCACTTGGTCCATGTCGGTTTAATGATACAACCCTTTCTTGTCGGGATACCTCAGATTGGAATTTCGTAACTCTTTTCACCTAGCGATTTCGGTCTAATCAATTGGGGTTCTCTTCGGTAAATCGTGATAAGCTCTCATCTACTTAGTATAGGAAATTGACAGAAACCAAATTTTCGTCAGTATTTTTACCTATGTGCATGTTCCACATCCAGCTGGATTTTGTTTGGATGTTAGTAAATGATGGTACGTACGGTGAGTTAGAAACCACATAATCTTCATTATTAGGAACAAACAGTAGAGTGCATGGTCATGAAATACATTCCTTGGCCAGCACTGCTAGTAATGCAGAAAAAGGGAAAAAAAGAAGGGAAGCCATCACCCACCCTAATCAATGCTGGAAATTACATCAATAATGAAGTCGACAAGAACTACTAATTGAAGCTTTCACATTGTACTCACCCAAAAGAAACACAATACTACAATCAAATATAACATATAGACATATGGGCATGAAATTAGCACTGATGAAATTAGCTACTTGAGAGCTTTCACATAGTACTCACCGAAAAGAAACACAATACTGCAGAAGCCATGAAATTAGCACTGTTGAAGGCGAGTACACATCCGACCGCAACGCGCTCGACTAATGAAGGATGAGGTCATGCTCGCATAAGGATGATGTCACGCTCCACCAATGAAGATAAAGTGACTGAATCCACGCCAGAGGAAGATGAAGAAGAAGAAAGCCCAAAAATTAAGAAAAATTAAGAGAAGCCCTAACTGAATGAGGAGAAGCAGTAACCGACAGAGAAATAATACCAAATCAAAGACGTTCCCCTCGTACTTGAATGAGGGAACCCTAACTGGCTCTCCGATTGGCGTTGCCAACGGTTCCGCTGAGGTTAACGCTGAACTTGAGCTTTCAGTTGGTCCCGAAAGATCCTACCCCACCGAGGTCATGCTCGCAAAAGGATGAGGGTAGATCAAAGGAAAGGGGGACGGGGGAGCCGACGACGAGCAAGATCGAGAGGGGGTTAGGGTTTTCTCCGTCAAAACCAAACTCTTTCGAAGCATAGATAAATCTAGGGTTAGGGTTTTGGAGGAAGACGATGAGGAGGAAGGAGAGAGAGGCGAGAGAGGGAGTGGAGAGGGCTCGGGGAGAAACCCAAAATGGAGAGGAGAATGGAGAGGGCTCAGGGAGAGAAGTTTCATATAGATATTAGGTTTTCAGTCAACCGTCATAAGACCCACAATAAAAAAAATCAAAATTACTATAATGGCAGCTGAAAAAATTACGACAATTTTTTCGCACATACATTTGTTGACGGTTATCAGCAAGCCGTCAATAAATAAAATGATATTTTTTGACGGACCCTCGAAAACCGTCAAGTATTATGCTATAAAATTGTTAAAGTGACATAAAACGTGTCATTTATTGACGTAAGTCTAAAACCGTCAAGATAACCCCTTTCCTTGATGGTTTTTCACGACCATAAAAAATAAACCGTCAAGAAACGACATTTTTATTGTAGTGACACCCATAGGGGATGTGGAAATATTTGCCGGTTAAACCTCAGACATAGTATTTTTTTCAGGAATTTGCCATTGATCAGCATCATTAGCAAATTACCATTAGGTTTGGCCTGTCGGTAAGCACCACTGGAATAGACCGTTTCTATGACGAATGGTCCTTCCCACTTGGGTTCGAACTTCCCAGCCGTCTTGTGATTCATCACCATCGATCTTCGAACTAATAAGATGATGTCGTCCACCTGGATTGTTCTTTCCCGGACCTTTTTGTTGAAGGCCCCAAAAATTTGGGCTTGATAGAGCTCGATCCATTGTTGAGCTAGCAGACACTTTTCGTCCAACGCTTCCAACTCCTGTAGCTTCCGGCGTTGATTGTTTTTGTCAATCAACTGATTGGTGATAGCTACCTAACGGGATCTGGATCTCCAAAGGAAGTACTGCCTTGCTTCCATAAACAAGACGGAATGGTGTGTTGCCCGTGGGTGTTCGAACGGTTATACGGTAAGACCACAAACATTCGCCAATCTTCTTATATCAGTCGTGCTTATTAGAAGAAATGACTTTCTTGAGAAGCTTGATAATAGTCTTGTTGAATGCTTCGGCTAGTCAATTTGTTGCAGGATTATAAGTTGTTGACTGTACATTCTGTATTCGATTCTTATCAAAGAACCGATGGAACTTATGGCTCACGAACTGAGGGTCGTTGTCATGGATAATACTTCTGGGAACTTCGAAGCGGTATATGGCGTGATGCTTAACAAAGTTAATTACATTCGAGGTTTTCACCTCCGCCAGCGGTACTACTTTCGCCTACTTGGAAAAGTAGTCGGTGATGGCAAGGACGAACCAGTGTCCTTTGGAGGACGATGGGCTAATCGGTCCAATGATGTCCATTTCTAATGCTTCAAAAGGCCAGGCGGCCGTAGTGTGGTGTAGAAACTCAGAAGGTTGGTGGACGAAGTCAGCATGCAACTAACATACTTGACACTTCTTCGTATAGTTAACTACATCAGCAGTTATAGTGGGCCAGTAGTAGCCCATGCGACGTAGTCGGTCCTGTAACTTAGGACCAGGCTCGTGAGCCCGGCAGGTACCATCGTGTGCCTCTCAGTGTGCTTCTTGTGCTTCGATCTTGGATAGACATCGCAGGAGGAGTCTGGCGTATGAGCGACGATACAACACTTTTGTAGTTGTGTCATAGAAGAATCGGAGCGAGCGCCTTTTGATAGAAGTCGCTTCCTTCGGGTCTTCGGACAGGACTCCGTAGACTGGTACTCTATGAACGGGAATCGCCAGCCCCGAATGTCAACATTAGATCTATTTGTACTGAGTAACTCAGACACGTATGTAGATTGTTCTTCGGGCAAACCAGCCCTCGTTCCATCACCGTAACGGTATATTAGGTTCCGTCAGGAGCTGCTAAAGAAGCGACGAGGCCAGCGAGTGCGTCGGCCTCTAAGTTTTACAATCTAGGTATATGTTCTATAAAGAACCCTATTAAGGTGGAAATGATATCGATTGCTCCCTGGTGGTAAGGAACCAGATCCTTATGACGGACCTCGTACTATCCTTGAACCTAGTTTATGATCTGTTTTGAATTGCCATAGACCACGATGCAGTCAACCACTAACTGTTTAGAGAGCTGGAGTCCGTTGATGAGAGCGTTATACTTAGCAACATTATTGGTGTATGACTCCATGAGAGAGTATGCATGATGGATGACCAGACCGCCAGGAGTGATAAAAAATCGTCAAAAAACATACGCCAAACAGGATTGTCTGAGACTGTATTGGACTCCAGGACTTCATCTGGAATATCTTCGTAGAGTTTTAAAGTCTTTGGTACAGGATGTGCCACCAAAAATCGGCCAATACTTGTCCTTTAATTGTCTTTTGTGGGACAAAAACCATGTTATAAGGAGTCAAAAGTATTGCCCATGTGGCTAGCCTCGAGTTTAGGGCCCCTGGCTTGGTCATAAGGACTCTGAGGGGATTGACTCGGAAGATGACGTAGATTGTCTGCCCAGCCACGTAATGACGCATCTTTTGGATGGCGAAGAGTAGAGCGATGTTGGCCCTTTGGTAATGGTTAAACCTGATTTTAATAATTAATCAAAGTCTGTCTCATTATAAGTGATACTCAAGTTTATTTGGACTCTTGGACACTGCCAGAGAACGGCTATCCATTCTGCTCAAGACCAAAGCTGTGTTTGCCACTCGAGTCTGTATTTTCTTTTTACAATATATTTTTTCACATTTCTTGAGTCTAGAAATACATTGTACACCGAGTCGTACTGACAAATATGATACCCTAAAAATGTTTTCAAAATATCCCATGTTTTGAAAAATAGCTCCATATTTACAAAAACTCCTAACTGCTTAAAACAATTTCAAAAATCCAAAAAATCATTTTTGTAAAAACCTAACAAAACCTTGACAGAACTCGGCCCGAGTTCGGCCAGAGTTCGGTTAGTGAACATTACTTTTTCAATTTGGTCCTCCTGCAGTTACGGATCTTGCCGAGATTTTCTCATAGAGTTCTGCCCGAATTCTTTCCGAATTCTGACAGAGTTATGCCTTTGGAAAATCTATAAATAGAGAATAATTTCGATCATTTCAATTCACTCATTCACTTTCATCTCTTCTCTCTAAATCCTATTGCTATCTTCCAAAGTGTTCTAAGCTTTAATTTTCAAATCCTAAGCCAGTTACAATCCTCTAGTCGATTTGCCAGTGCCGTATGGTCTAGAAGCATCAGAGCAATTGTAATCAGAGGCTTGATTGAAGAAAGACACTTTACAACTGAATTTGGTCGAGTACGTCGGAACAAAGCTCGCGTTTGTAGAAGTTGCAAGGACTTCGTATGAAAACTTGAGGTATTTTCTACTAGTAGATTCAAATGGAATCTAGAGTTCTTTCGACCGAAATATTCTTCACAAAAGGAAAACTAGTATACATCATCATTTTTGCGTTTGCTTTCTGATATCTGCTTTTACATTTATTTAGTTGTGATATTTCTATGTGATCTTGCTGCTAACTATTTAAATTAGCAATATTCTGCTGCCTACTCTATTCACCCTCCTCTAGAGAATTGTGCTTTACAATTCGTTTCTACAATTGGTATCAGAGCAGGTTATACAGGTAAAGCAAGGTAACATTGCAGTTATATTTTTTATTATTCTTAACTGTTACATAGATCACAGCACAACTCATGGCAACTGTGAAGTTCACAAGTGAAGGCCAAGCCACAAACAGACCTCCACTATATGACGGTACAAATTACACCTATTAGAAAATACGGATGAGTTTCTTCTTGAAATCTCCAGATTTTGACTTATGGTCTATAGTTATTGATGGCTACAAAAAGCCTCCTCGTATTCTTGTTGAAGATGGTTTGGTTGAAAAACCCCATAATAAATATACTGAGGATGAAAAGAAAAATGTCAGTCTTGACGCACGTGCTATTAACGCTTTATTTTGTGCTTTAGACAGGACTGAATTAACAGGGTGTCTACTTGCACAACATCAAATAAAGTGTGGAAACTTCTCGAAGTAACCCACGAAGAAACAACACAATTCAAGGAGTCAAAGATCAACAGCCTTACTCAGGAGTATGAGGCATTCAAGATGAAGCCAAACGAATCTGTCACCCAGATGTTTACGAGATTCTTGGATATTGTAAATCCTCTGCCATTATTAGGCAAGGAGTACAGTAACCATTGGAAAATTTGTAAACTGTTGTGAGCTCTCACAAAGAACATGATTCCAAAGGCTACAACAATCATTGAAGGGAACGACCTTACAACCATGTCTATTAAAACACTCATGGGTAAGCTACTCACTCACGAGCTGGAACTTTAAGACTTTGAAGATGCTACACCAAAGGAGAAGTCAGAGAAGTCGATCGCTTTCAAAGCTCAATATAGAAGAACTGTCGAAGATAATTTCGACGAAAGTGACTCTGACACTGAGGAACAAGCTCTTATGGTGAGAAAATCTAAGAAGTTCATGAGATTCAACAGAAGAATGAAGGACTACAATAGCAACAGCAACATCAATAACATCAAAAAAGATCCTATCTGCTATGGCTGTAAAAAGAAAGGACATATAAAGAAGGACTGTCCAACAGCATCATCATCAACCAGGAAGAACATCAAATATGATAAAGGCTACCTGAAGAAAACTACATCCTGAAGATATGCCAATACAAGCATATGG
Organism: Iris pallida; assembly: GCA_029216955.1. Classification (NCBI taxonomy): domain Eukaryota; kingdom Viridiplantae; phylum Streptophyta; class Magnoliopsida; order Asparagales; family Iridaceae; genus Iris; species Iris pallida. Next base: position 6,722,567 of record JANAVB010023995.1, on the reverse strand, counting down.
TGCAAAATTGAAGCCAGCGACTCAGAAGACGAGCAATCAGATGACGCTACAAATATATATTTGATGGCTTACGATCTGGTGAAACACCCTTCACATGCTAGAAGCGAATGGATCTTTGATAGCGGTTGCTCACGGCACATGACCTGTGACGCTTCATTATTTGCAACACTGTCGAAGAATAAAGAAGGATACGTTTCCTTCGGTAATATTTTGAAAGGGTACATAATTGGGATCAAAAATATTGCTAAGGTCCCCTACCCTGTGATTAAAGATGTCTGTCTAGTTACCAAGTTAAAACATATTCTGCTCAGCATAAGCCATTTAGCTGACAATGGTTATGGTATTAACTTCGTCAAAGACAAATGTACTATAGTTGATAGCTCAACTTGTAGTACTATCTTTGAAGGTATCAGGGAAGACAATATGTATGTTTTCTATTTGTTAGAAGATGCTAACAAAGCAGGTAGATGCTTGATGGCCAAAAGTGATGAGGGTCAATTGTGGCACATGAGACTCGGTCATGCAAACATGGACACAATTTCAAGATTATCCACAAAGAAGCTAGTACGAGGCTTACCGGACATTTCTTTCAAGAAGGATACGGTATGTAGTGAATATGAAAAGAAAAGCTACCCGATTCACTTTTAAGTCCAAGAACGCTGTAAGTACTACTAGACCTCTACAATTACTGCATATGGATTTATTTGGACCTAGTAGAATTGCTAGCCTAGGTGGTAAGTTATATGCATTTGTAATAGTTGATGATTTCTCTAGATACACGTGGGTATATTTTTTTGCACACAAGAACGATGCATTATCAGAATTTGTCACCTTTTGCAAGAAAGTTCAAAAATAAAAAGGTTTCATGATTACTCGTATTCGAAGTGATCATGGCGGCAAATTTAAAAATATAGAGTTCAAGCAATTTTGTGACACATACGGTTATTTGCATGAGTTCTCTTGCCCTAGGACTCCACAACAAAATAGAGTTATGGAACGTAAGGATAGGACTCTATCCGAAATGGCTAGAGTTATGTTAAACCAGTTTAGTCTACCTAAATAACTATGGGATGAAGCTGTCAATACATCGTGCTATGTTCTCAATAGGGTTCTAATTCGACCTATATCGAAGAAGACTCCCTATGAGCTATGGTTTGATAGAACACCCACTGTTTCTTATTTCAAAATATTTGGTTGTAAACGCTTTATTCTTAACACTAAAGACAATCTGAGTAAATTTGACAAAAAGGTCGATGAATGCATCTTTTTAGGTTATACTGCGAAGAGAAAAGGGTACAAAGTCTTCAACAAGAGAACCATGATCATCGAAGAATCAATAAATCTTAAATCTGATGAACTCAATCAATACTCAGTCGATGATGATGAAGACATAAGTACACCAAGTACATCGCCTGTAGAACCTTCACACAAATCACCAGCTGATTCTCCAAGCAAATCACGTAAAGAACCAGATGTCGGAACGAGCAATCCAGGGGATATGCCAAAAGAAATGAGATTTTTGGCAGACCATCCAAAAGACTTGGTAATTGGTGAGATTACAGGGATGTAAGTACTCGATCCTCTAGTAAAGGTATAGCTTCCTGTTATGCTTTTATTTCACAGCTTGAACCAAAAAATATTGAAGAAGCATGTAGTGATTGTAGAAGCATGGAAAAGAACAAAGAATAGCCTATACGGCTCCAACAGAAGGATCCCCATGCGGCTCAGAAAATCTATTAAACATCCATGCGGTTCAAAGTTCTTTAGAGCCTCATGCGGCTCGGATGGCTCCATGCGGCTCAGAAAGGAGCCATGTGGCCCTCAACAGTCTCCTCTACAACTGGCTATGAACCAAATTACCGCATTTAATGCCCTGATGGCTGACAACCTTGACAGAGTGACAGACCTTACATAAAGTCAAAATAAAGACTGACATGATGGCGTGTGCTTAGGAAAACGAAAAAATATATCCTTTTTACAGCCGCCACAATCTACCAAATTCCAAAGCTCCCCATACGGCCAGTATTCTCATGTGGCTCGAATCATGGGGGCCGTCTTCATGCGGCTCACGTCCTGAGAAGCCACCCTATGCGGCCAGTATCCTCATGTGGCTCGGATCATGGGGGCTGTCTTCATGTGGCTCACGTCCTGAGAAGCCACCCTATGCGGCCAGTAGTCTCATGCGGCTCGGATAATAGGGACCATCTCCATGCGGCTCGAATGCTGAGATGCCACACTTATGCAGCCTTAACACATGGCCAGGTTTATGCGGCTCAGCGGAAAACTACTCTCATGCGGCTCAGATTTCATAGGCCATACTCATGCGGTTGTCACCTTCATGCAGCTCTGTCAAGACACTCTTTTCCTGTAGCCCGCGGTTAGGACACGTGACAGAAGATCAGTTTTTCTCGCTCGTAACATGGTGATAGTAGGACACACGGCACCAAATCAATCAAGATTTATTCATTCAGATTCAGTGCAATCATCAAGATTTATTCAGATCAAGTCAGATTTATTGCAATCAAGTGGAGTGAACACGTAGCAGGAGATCCGAACTGACGGCTGCTTATCACAAAGATTTGTGGTAATCAACAATAATTGCCCAAAGAGATTTGATGCAATCCACATTAATTGCCTAGATTTGCTACAATCAGAATTAATGGCCCAGATTAATTGATCCTTAACCGCCGACTTCTCAAGGAGGCAATCATTGGTAAACCCTAATGATCACACCCCACTCCTATAAATAGCAAGGTGCCATTCCCTTGCAAAGGGACAAGACAAAAAAAGGAGAGAGAGCAAAAAAAAAGAGGGAGAGCACTACAGAGACATCCAGAGATCTAGCGACCAAAGGCGCAAGGGAGTCTCCCCACACGTCCAAGAGCATTTTTTCACTAGAGCCAAGGCTACGTCCGATCGTCCAAGGAGTAAGGCAGAGCTGCCGTCGCTTTCCCGAGCCTCTTCCGTCACCCTCCAGAAAAACTAAACAATTGTACTTAGATTGCTGTACCTAGGTTTTCGTCCCTAGGCTTTCTTTGTACGAGCGAGTTTGTATTGTGAGTCTAAGTTCAGTCCTCCTATATAAATTGTACTGTACTTTCACAATCAAAGGCAAACACGATGGCGACTCTACTGGGCATAAACTTCTCCACGGCTGAGAAGTTGGTGACGCAATCGGATGCAGCCAAACTTGGCTCCACACAACAGAAGATGGTCGTCCGCTTCGACCAACAGGCGTTTGAAGAAATGCTCTCCGACGGGAGCGCTGGCCCGGTCCAGAAGTGAACCCGCACAAAGAAAGCTCGCAGGGAGTGGAGGCCAAAATCATTTGCTCCTCCCCAAGCTCTGGACGGAGTACTCTCTACTGCCCAAGATGGCGAAGGCAACTCTCATGCGGCCCCACTTCAAGCCATAGAGGACTCTGCTGTCCCCAAGTCCGGCAGAGAAAAGCACTACGATGCTGGACTTGTAGGGGCAAAGAGTGATTCTGTGTGTTCCAGGAAGAAGCCGAACAAAGGCACTAGTCGCAGGCTGAACATTTATGCGGCCAAGATTGCCAGCCGCATGCATGATGTTCATGGGGCCGAAACTGCCAGCTGGATGCAGAATACCCATGTGGCCAAGATGTCCAGCCGCATAGAGAATACTTATGCAGCCGAGACTTCCAGTCGCATGAAGAAAGCCCATGCGGCTACGATTGCCAGCCACATGAAGATTGTTGATTCTAGTCGCATGCTGTCTGCTCCACGCGGCTCAGGCTCAGTCTTCGGTCGCCTCTCCTACGGTCCTGATCTTTCATACTCCCGAGAGAATATGTCTGACCCTCTGCAACACCATTTAGACTCTTCCTACTATGTGCCCTCACGCACTAAAGTGAAGAAGTCTAAGGCAGCACGAGCCTGGCGAGCTTAGTCCGCTATCCCGACCTCTGACCATCCGAGCGCTCCACATACTGTTATGCGGGCCTCTGATGGGAAGTTGTACAGAACCACTCGAGTCCAGCCCCCGGCGACAAACTGACAGAGTGGTTCCCAAAAGTCTTCCAAAACCTAGGGAGCAAACATGGTCATTCCAGACCCATCTGACTTGCGTGAGGTTATCCTCCACAAGCGCAAGGAAAGAGAAGAGGCCTCGGTGTGCAAAGAGTCCTCCCACGAACGTCACTGCACCCAAGTCATCATCAACTGTTGTTGCAACAACGCGATGGTACGAGATGATCGCCAGTCCATCTTCCAAAGATTACAATAGCCGAGCTCAGGGGATGAGGTGCCTTCCGTTGTCTCCTGCAACTCTACTCAGAAAATCCCCGCCGATGGGAGAGGAAAGAAGATAAACGTTTCCAGACCGAAGATTTCAAACACTATGACTAAGAAACTGTCGTCTAAACGGTTGCCCACCACCGGAGTTTTCTAAGGTACCCGTTCAAAGACGAAATCTGCTACAGTGGGAGATTCATCATCCACATCACTGGGCGTCACTGAAACTGGGGGTAGCACTCCTCCGAACATCTACGATAATCCGATATTCCAAGGAGACGAGCCCAGGAAAACAACTCTCCCATCAGATACAGCAGGTGCCGACGTCCCCGAGGACGTCCACGACTCTCAAGATGAAGCAAGCTCTGAAGTTGGGGGTACTATTCCTTCTGAGTCCGAACCAGAGGAGAACATTCCCACATACCCCCGATGACTTCTCGATACAGGGGTATGATTCGGAGGGCACGTCATCCATCGTCCCTTTCACTTCTACTCATGTGAGGACGTCATTCATGACAAACGATGAACAAGATGGTCATAGTGATCGCCAACGCATTGATACTCTGGAGGCCATACTGCGCACTTTGGTCAAATCAGTGGACGAGATCAAAGTGGCCCTCCCTACTCTGCAAAGAGGGACGGCTGGCCAAACAAATATGGGTCCCACAGTAAATACGGACTCGAACTCAGCAGCATCGAACCTGGGCAATAATCCTCCTGAAATGTCGGCTCCTACCACTGCAGACGAGGCCAGGGAAGCAAGAAGAGAGGTCCAGGAGCTCTGGGCCATGTTCCATGCCCGAGAAAACTGCCAAGACCTCAGGATACGACAACCGTATCCCGCTGTATAGAGAGATGTTCCCTTTCCACCAAAGTATAAACCATTCCATATCAATCCATACGATGGGAAGACATCTGCAAGCAGGTACATCACCTACTTCGAAGTCACAATCGACCATCTGCCTCATGACGATACCATCCTTACGCGGTTGTTCATCGGAGCATTGGAAGGCGTCGCCTTCGACTGGTACCGTAACCTACCAGACAACTGCATCCACTCCTTCGCCAGCTTCAAGCGCATGTCCTTGGAAAGATTCTACGAAGTAGGACAGGACGTCACAATGTCCACCCTCATGGACGTCGTTCAAGGGGAGAAAGAGCTGACAAGAAACTATATTGAGCGATTTCGCCAAACCGCAATGAAGTTGCCGTCTGGTAATCCGGATTCCTCTTTAATTAAAATTTGCCAAAAAAGACTGCTCCCAACAATCAGCCTCTGGATGAGAAAAAGTCAATCTAAGGATTGGAAGACGTTTATCATCAGTGCCACTATCGCCGAAGACAAGTTGAAGAAGGCTCGCCAACTGGGATTGCACATCTTGGAGGGAGAGAACAAGAGCAAGTGCCCTAATACCAACAACAACAATGGTGGTAACGCCTCCAACAATCGGGACAACAAGGGCAAGCAGGCTATGGTGGCCGACACAGCCCAAAAACCTGAGTCAAAACCGGCAGACAAGCAATGGCCGCAAATGACCTACTCCTTCAAAGACGGCCATGTCAAGCCCATCTTGGACATACTCATACAAGGAGATAGAATTTAGCTCCCTCCACCAAGACGGGAACCTCGGCCGGCAGAAATGAAGAACCCAAAGTACTGCCATTACCACCGCTACGTCCACCATGCTACCCACGACTGCTACCAACTGAAGCGATACATCCAACATCTCATTGATTCGAAGGCTCTGGCCATCGATTTCGAAGAGGTGACCGTGGCAGACAATATGGTGTCAGTACAATTTGGCAGCTTCCCTCCAACAGAGACTCAAGACGGCGTGGTACCCGTCCCTCTGGCGACAATGGAGATTGCTAATCTTCCACCTCCTCGAGATCAGGCTACTGGTCTAGTACCCCTTACCATGTCACGAGGGGAGGTCATGTGGGTCCATCCAGACTTGGTACCTGAAGTGACTCAGTCCACACTACCCTCCATTGGCAAGAAAAAGAATGAAAAAGTCAGATCCTGCCATACAATCTCGGCAGAGGTCGAGGAAGCTGCAACTGTCGTTACTCGGTTTGGTGCTCAATCCCAACCTACACCAGATAACTCGACTGAAGAACATCAGCCGGCTACTGCTGACGCTCCGGGACCTTCTCAACCTCCGACGACCGACAAGCCTAGGCCGAAGGAGACTCGCTTTGAAAAGTCCCTCTGAAAAGAGGCATCTCATGGGCTAGAGAGGCCCTACAACTTTGACATCTTGGCACAATTGGCCAGCACACCGACCAAATTGTCATTATACGAGCTCCTGAGACTCTCCAAGGATGTTCATGCGGCTTTGAGCGATGCACTCTAGAACGCCAACGCATATCTAGCTCAGGTCAACCTCACGGGAGAGAACCCGCCTGCAGATCTCCAAGATAGCGCTTGCACAGGAGAGATGCCAACATTGTCTTCACGCCGCAGGATATGCTCATCAAAACCAATCTGCGTGATCGTCCGTTATACTACATGGATACATCGGTGACGTAAAGGTAGATCGGATGCACATTGATCATGGTTCTTCCATAAGCATCATCCCGAAGGGTCTGTTATATCATCTCCGCATTCCCATGCATCGCTTGACGCCAACAAGCACCGCCATTAGCGGTTTCAATTTTGGTGGGAGCTACCCGATTGGGAAGATTCGCTTGAAGTGCCAAATTGGCGATCTTCAGTCAGAAGTGACCTGCTATGTCATAGATGCAGACACTTTCTACAACATTCTCATGTGGTATCCTTGGATATACGATTATATGATCGTGCCCTCCATACTGTACCAGTGCTTTAAGTACGTCGACAAGCACAGCTTCGTGAGGACAGAATTTGCCGACATCGATCCCTTTAAAGGGGTCGAATCCTACTACTCAGACTCCTGCTTATACGAAAAGTTGAAGAGGCACCTTGGTGAAGGAGATGTGCAAACTCGAACTGAGACGGCCACAGGATCAGAAGAACCTATGACGATCCACCTCCAAGCTCGCAAACCTGGCAAGTCTGCTCCCCTTACTACCGTGCTGCGTAAGGACGCAATCAGCCTCTCGGCACAAGAAGAACAAATGATAATCCGGCTGCCAAGGTCCGGCCAAACGCCAAGGCCCACAACGGAGCCACTGACAATCAGACTGCCTAGAGTCGGCCAGTCACAAACGAAGAAGCTCAATCTCTCCGACAAGCCAATGACGATTCGTCTTCCCAAAAAGAATCGTCAGCACGAGGCAAAGTCTGGGGCTTCTATCGAGCCATCCACTCCCCGCCCAGCATCGAGTACTAAACTGGGGGTCGCTAGTTTGCCAACGACTCTACGTTCTGCTCCACCAACGGAACCCCTGATGATCAAGTTGTCCAAGTCCTCCTCTCAGTCTTCATTTATACAGGGGGTGGCCGAAGAAGAACCAGAACTGGCCAAGTATGTGGCTGCTCATACTGATGTTCCATCCGCAGATGATGTAATCCCGTTAGAAAAGATACCTTACTTCATCAATAAAGGGTTATCTTTGAACTACATCGAGCTTAATAAGCTTTGTACAATGTATGTTATGGAACACGGTATAGGCGCTCACCTACACACACAGGTGACAAATGTCTACACCGTAAATCAACTCACTCCCGTGGAAGATGCTTACCGCATAATCGAGGGAGGGGACCATCCAATCATCTTCGATCAGAAGAATGATCCGCAGCCCTTCACCATAGAAGAAGTCGATCTCGAATCGGACGCCGGGAGACTGCCTCTCTATCTATATAGCCCCCAATCCAAATACCTCATGCAAAAATAGGGGTATGATCTGGAGACTACGCCAGGTTTGAACTACGACACTGGTCGACGATTATCTTTAAAGTCGCCGGTCCCGGTTGGCAAACCACAGGACTACTACAATAAGATCCGATGTGGACTGGGATATGTTATGCCTGCAACGACCCCTGAAAGCTCAGATGAGGAATGCGACTAGCATTCATACTCAACCGGATCACCAACTTCTGATTCGGATATCAGCATCGGGGATGTATTTAGGCAAGTCCTGTTTGTCAATATGGCATTCGCCGATGCTTACGAAGAAGGTGAAGACTTTCCCGAACTCCTCGAATTAGAGCCGTGGGCCCAACAGCTGGATGTGCAATGGGAGAAGCGGTTTGAACAAAAAGAGCCTCCTACTGAAGATGAGGTCATGCAAGTGGATTTCGGTATCGACTCTTCTCCAAAACCAATCTTCGTTAGTAAAAGCCTGACAGGCGAAGAGCGAGAATCGCTATTGGAACTCGTCAAAAAATATATTGACGTGTTCGTCTGGAACTATGAAGACATGCCAGGGCTAAACCCCGATGTTGCTCTTCACAAGCTCAACATTCGGCCAGATGCAAAGCCAGTCAAACAACAGCAACGACGCTTCTGCCCAGGCATCATGGATGCGATCAAAGCCGAAGTCAATAAACTGATAGCCAGCGGCTTCATTCGTGAGGAACAACATCCGGACTGGGACGCCAACATAGTACCGATCCTCAAGAAGAATGGAAAGATTCGAATCTGCATCGACTTCTGCAACCTGAACGAGGCGTGTCCCAAAGATGAGTTTCCCCTCCCTATCACAGACATCATGATTGACAACACCTGCAGCTTCGAATGTATGTCGTTCATGGATGGCTTCTCGGGGTACAACCAAATTAAGATGTCTCCCGACGACGAAAAGCATACATCATTCCGAACACTAATAGACACGTTCTGCTACACAGTCATGCCTTTCGGTTTAAAGAACGCTGGCGCCACCTATCAGAGGGCTATGAGCATCATCTTTAGAGACCACTTGTGCAAAACAGTGGAATACTATATTGATGACATCGCCGTCAAAAGCCGCTCTAAGGAAGATCATCTGTATGATCAAAGGACAGTATTCGACCCGATGCTAGCGCACAATTTGGAAATGAACCCCACAAAATCCTTCTTAGGCGTATCCAGCGGGAAGTTCTTGGGTTTCATCATCACCTCCCAGGGTATCCACGTAGACCTTAAGAAGACGAAGGCAATCATGGAGATGAGTCCTCCGAGAAATCTTCGAGAACTCCTGTCACGACCCGCACCCGGATATACGGATACGGATACGTGGGCCACGCCCAGCCTACGCCGCAGTATCGGCGGTAGAACGCTGTCAAGTATACTATACTAACTACAACATCTAAAAATCCATAACTAGAAATGTACTCATGTCACATCACGAAAACTAAGGAAGATAAGACAAGAATTAATAGCAATATTACTAGAATAACTAGAATCTATAATGATCGTAAGACAGGAAAATAAAGAAGGAACAACAAGACTAACTAAAGATATCTACCAGGCAACTCATAGAGAAGAATAGTGGGAACCACCTCAGCTAGTATCAACATCTGTAATATTTTCATAACATATCCAGTCAGGAGCAGAACGAGTACAATACATCTCACGCAGTTCATATCATGTTGGGAAATGTAAAGCATGCATGGAGTAAGATACATGGACTGTAAAGAATATATGTAAAAATGAGAGAGATTTGATAACTGGAAATATCTATATATATGATAAGTAAGAACTGTAGGTAACCTGTGATTTAGAGCATGATATGGTTATATAAACGGGCTTAGGACATATACAAGATTTTACAAGATTTCACAAGAATTTGTACAAGATGGGATTTGATCACATAACCATTTCCTACTCACCCTCCCCAATCAATACACAAGGATCCAGTCAAGTTACGTTACTTTGTACAAGAGGTTTTTATCATGTTTGCTCACGTGATCATGAGAGTACAAGATTGCACAAGAGTATACATGAAAGCGGTGTACATGAAATACAAGATGTTCGTGAAAAGCACATGACAACTGTATCTGATGCACCCCGAGGGAGATAACATCGCATAACAAGATCCATATAGTACCAATCCGTGATAATGACGTGACAGCATCATGTAAAGTAATCTAAAGCAAGAATATAAGTCCTAACAAGCATGAAAAGATCAGAGAATATACTCGCCTGCGGTCCTGAGCTGTTAAATGGGGTCGATGCTCAGAGTGATGCCACAGACCTAGAGATAAGATATATATATAAGCTAATTAGGGTTCAACAGTGTTAGGCTTGATTCTATAGTATAAGCTACGTAATCTAGGTCAGACTCAGTCCACTAAGTCAACTAGGCCACAATAAGTCAAACCAAGTCAAACTAGGTCAAACTGGGTCAATGGTTGACTTACAGTTGACATTTAGTCAACTGGTCAACTTTGGTCAACTCTAGGTTAAACTAGGTCAAATGTTGACTCTACTTCGACGTTCAGTCAAAGCAGTCAACGATGGTTAAACAGGGTCAAGACTAGTCTCTATAAACATCTACGGGGTCAACACATCAATTTCAGTGATTGTGAAATCACCGGAATCGATGGAACTCAAAATACCACAAAAGGAGAAGGATTATAATAATAGGGTAAAAACCTACAGATGTTGTCGGATGATAAAATAAATATCACCAACATGTCCAGAATGGTCAAATCAGCTAGGATAGCCTGTCCAAAAGTCCAATTTGAAGACAGGGGCAAAAACGGTAATTTCGGGCAAAAATGATGTCCGCCGTTGGACACACTTGTACCGAAAAACGTGTCAGGATAGAAGTCTACAAAACCTAGCAAATTATATGTCCACGAATCCAGAATGATGATACGAACCCAACGGTTTGTCCGAAATGGAATTCCGATGTGCCGATCTCAAAATGATACGTTGACGCGAACACTTGGTATCCGGTTTGCACGGAAATGCGTGCCAGAGCAAATGTCTTCAAAATTCAGAAAATTATATGTCAACGAGTCCAGAATGACGATACGAACTCAACGGTATATCCGAAATTGGATTCCGATGAGCCGAACTCAAAATGACCCGTTGACCCAGAAAGTAGGATCCACTTTGCACCGAAATGCGTGCCAGGGCCCACGTTCTCCAAATCAAGCAAACTTTATATGAAAACATGCCAGAACGACGCCACGAGTCTACTGGTGGTGTCAGAAATTGAATCCGGAGTCCCGGGTTCAAAAATGGAATTTTACAAGTGCAACACTAAGAATTCGAACGGCCAACTTTGGCGTCGAATTCGACCGACCTAACAAGCTCAAACTGAAATGGAATCTAAAGGGGGCAGGAAGAGGGTTATACCAGCTGTGCACCGAAACTGACGGCTCGCAAAACGGAGCTGCGACGGAGGAGATACGAGTCGACGAAGTCGGCTCCACAAAACTGTCCAAAAACAGTTCAAATTAAAATGTCAACTTGGTGGCCAGTTTTGAGGTATCAAACGACATAATTAACGGACGAAAATTGACAGGAGCGAAGGGGTATATACCGAGATTGTGACGGAGCGAAGAAATCGTCGATCCAATGGTCGGATTTCTCGAAAAACGTGTACAAAGTCGCTGTTCCGAAACGTAATTTCTGGATCTCGTTCGCGCGCGCGCTGACGGGAACCCATGCCAAACGCACGAATCGACTATTTAACGCGTCGGGGAGGACAACGACGGCCATGGGGGAGGTCGCCGGGGTGTGCGCGCACGGCCAAGGGGCTCGCCGACGGCGGCGGTGGCCGCGGCAGCCTGGGCGACACGCGGCCAGCCGGTGCTCTTGCGCGCGCGGCTGCCAGCGCGTGCAGTTGCTGCACGCTGTGCTACGCTGTGCTAGAGCTGCGCTCGCGCACGTGGGTCGGGCCAGGCCGACCACGGCGGCGCGGTGGCGGAGGTGGTGTTGGAATGGAGGTGTGGTGCATGGTGGTTGCGGTGGGGATGTGTGGTGGTAGTAGATGATATTGAAGAAGAAGAAGGAGTGTGTGTGTGTGTTTGAAATTTTAGGGAGGGGGTGCTGTCGTGTATAGCAAAGGGGGGGGGGGGTTGCTCGTACACGTAAAGGAGGGGGAGAGTTAATGAGGAGAGAGGGATTTTAGTATGTGTGTGTAGGTGTGTATATATATATTTATATATATAGAAAGTGAGAGAGAGAGAGAGGGAGAGAGAGAGAGAGAGTTAGATATTTAGAGAGAGGGGGGGTTGAAGTCGGCCGCCAAGGGGAGGGGGTGCTGTTCACGTGGGGAGAGGAGAGGGTGAGGTTTGAATAATAGGAGAGAGAGTTGATATTTACTTATATATATATATATATATATATATATATATATATATATATATATATATATATATATATATATATATATATATATATATATATATATATATATACATGAGATATTTGTAAATTAGGGAGGAAGAGATAATAATATAAAATAAAAGAATTATATTTTCGAGTAGGCAAAAATGGAAATACACCAGTGGGGTGTATGGGCAGTCGGGACAGGGCCCACACTAAACTGGGTTGGGCGTTGGGCCAAGTTTGGACAAAGTCGAAGCCAAGATTTAATTAAAATAATAATTTTAAACCAAATAAAATCACGGATGGAAGGAGAGCACAAGAGAGATCAAATCGGTGGCATGCAAGTGGCACGTGCATAGTAGGCTCAAAACAGGCCAGGGCCATATATTGGGTCGACTAAGTTGGATCGATGTCGGGTCCCGAAATTAAGTTGGAAATTAAATCACAAATTACGGCAGACGATAAATTGGTCTAAATTGACCCGAAGTTGCGCGAATCAAATGGAGCACAAGGGAACAAGTTCGAGTGGGACACGAAATATCAATATAAAGATAATCTCGTCTACTACAAACTTCAAGAAGGAAGTTTCCAGAAACTGGCATCCCTGATGCTCTAGAAATCCAAGTCACGGTAAAGAGCATTTAAAGATCAAAATTAATTATATAGAAATGAATATTGAAAATAATTCATTAGAAAAATTCGAAAATAATTCGGGAATTTCAGGGGGCTTACATCCTACCCACCTTATAGAAATTTCGTCCTCGAAATTAAGGTTGTAGTAGGGGTAAAACAAGATAGAAAGTTTTAGGCAATATTTTAGGCACGAGTTTGAGGCAAGTTAAAATATATAGTTATGATCGTTAAAATCACGGTCAAGGAAATCCCAAGTTGTCTTAGTCATGCCCAATCATCTAGGCACGACTAATCACAAGGAATTTGGATGTAATCAGGAAATAAAATCAGGGTCGAAAAGAGTTTAGACACGAGTGTCCAAAATCCAAACATGATCAAAATCAGAAGGCAATGCACGAGGGTTAATAACATTGAAATCCAACCATGATAAAGAAATTTGTCTCAACACGATCTAAGTTGATCAACTTTCGAGTAAATCAGAATTTGGACAAGATGGAGAATAAGATCAACGAAGGCTGGACACGAGAATCCAAGGATGGAAATCCAGGTCCCAATGGAAATTGGAACTCATTCAAGTCTAGTCAGCAACTAAGACTCTTTGGCACGATAAACAAGACGACCAAAATTGATTGGTCATGGACAGAAGGGAATCAAAATCTTAACAGTATCAAAATTTAATAAACAATTTAGATATGAAAATTTCAAAATTTTCAGAGTTTCCAGTGTAGATGACAGATGTAGATATGAAATAGGTGATTGGTGTAATCAAGACATAGCTAAACAAGACAAAGGAAATGACGGTAAGATGAGAAAATCATCATGCGATGAGAGAGAAAATAATGATAAACAAGGTTGCTCAATTGGTAAAAGAAGTGAATCAACTTAAGATATGACCTGATAACCATACACGTCTATCCAAAACCATATTGCCAGAATTTACGCCACGTTAGTAAACATAGCTGCAATAAACGATAGAGTCCATAACTAAGGTATACACCCTATAATCATGTCATCTAGATTCCTTACCACGCCAACCGGTATGGCTGCAAGAGAATCTAAATTCCATAACTAGGATAGTATATCCAAAATCAGGCTCCATGTCCTTGTCAGGCTAGCTAATATGACTGCGATAAATTCTAAACTCCATAAATAAAGTAGACATTTATCGTTCCCATCGCCCTTATCAAATATGTTTATCAGAATATCTTAACTCAATCCAGAGAAACTTATCTTCAACAAAATCAAAATCGAAGTCAACAACGAACATCAAGATTCAAAATTTAACAACGAATCAAGGATAATTAAATGAAAACTAGCTAAAACAGATTCCGAGGTAGAGTTTAGAAGAAAATTCTCAGGAGATGTCCAAAGGTACTATCTAGGTCAAGATAAAGGAAATCATTGGAATATAATCTAAAACAATCTCAACCTGATATGAGACTGGTAAATCATATTCTCGTCTCGACCTAGGAGATATATAAGTTCAACTTATACCTTCCCACTGGGGTCCACAAACCCATTCCAAGAAAGAATAAAGTTGATAACGGACAGATATTTCAGAAATCAGGACGGACAGAACAAATGGGAAAAGTTTCAAAAAGTTCGAAATAAGATTCCCAGGGGTCATCCCTGGAATCTACCAAGAGTTCCTAATATGTGACTGAGTACCAAATCCTAAAATATGCCATGACTCAATCTTAATCCTAGGGCAGGCTCGCAGTCGTACAGAAAAGCTCAAGTACTACCACGACTTCGCATTAATTGCAAAGACTGACCTGCATGGGCCACCACTAAAAATGTGTCACGACCCACACCCGGATATACAGATACGGATACGTGGGCCACGCCCAGCCTACGCCGCAGTATCGGCGGTAGAACGCTGTCAAGTATACTATACTAACTACAACATCTAAGAATCCATAACTAGAAATGTACTCATGTCACATCACGAAAACTAAGGAAGATAAGACAAGAATTAATAGCAATATTACTAGAACAACTAGAATCTATAATGATCGTAAGACAGGAAAATAAAGAAGGAACAATAAGACTAACTAAAGATATCTACCAGGCAACTCATAGAGAAGAATAGTGGGAACCACCTCAGCTAGCATCAACATCTGTAATATTTTTATAACATATCCAGTCAGGAGCGGAACGAGTACAATACATCTCACGCAGTTCATATCATGTTGGGAAATGTAAAGCATGCATAGAGTAAGATACATGGACTGTAAAGAATATATGTAAAAATGAGAGAGATTTGATAACTGGAAATATCTATATATATGATAAGTAAGAACTGTAGGTAACCTGTGATTTAGAGCATGATATGGTTATATAAACGGGCTTAGGACATATACAAGATTTCACAAGATTTCACAAGAATTTGTACAAGATGGGATTTGATCACATAACCATTTCCTACTCACCCTCCCCAATCAATACACAAGGATCCAGTCAAGTTACGTTACTTTGTACAAGAGGTTTTTATCATGTTTGCTCACGTGATCATGAGAGTACAAGATTGCACAAGAGTATACATGAAAGCGGTGTACATGAAATACAAGATGTTCGTGAAAAGCACATGACAACTGTATCTGATGCACCCCGAGGGAGATAACATCGCATAACAAGATCCATATAGTACCAATCCGTGATAATGACGTGACAGCATCATGTAAAGTAATCTAAAGCAAGAATATAAGTCCTAACAAGCATGAAAAGATCAGAGAATGTACTCGCCTGCGGTCCTGAGCTGTTAAATAGGGTCGATGCTCAAAGTGATGCCACAGACCTAGAGATAAGATATATATAAGCTAATTAGGGTTCAACAGTGTTAGGCTTGATTCTATAGTATAAGCTACGTAATCTAGGTCAGACTCATTCCACTAAGTCAACTAGGCCACAATAAGTCAAACCAAGTCAAACTAGGTCAAACTGGGTCAATGGTTAACTTACAGTTGACATTTAGTCAACTGGTCAACTATGGTCAACTCTAGGTTAAACTAGGTCAAATATTGACTCTACTTCGACGTTCAGTCAAAGCAGTCAACCATGGTTAAACAGGGTCAAGACTAGTCTCTATAAACATCTACGGGGTCAACACATCAATTTCAGTGATTGTGAAATCACCGGAATCGATGGAACTCAAAATACCACAAAAGGAGAATGATTATAATAATAGGGTAAAAACCTACAGATGTTGTCGGATGATAAAATAAATATCACCAACGTGTCCAGAATGGTCAAATCAGCTAGGATAGCTTGTCCAAAAGTCCAATTTGGAGACAGGGGCAAAAACGATAATTTCGGGCAAAAATGATGTCCGCCGTTGGACACACTTGTACCGAAAAATGTGTCAGGATAGAAGTCTACAAAACCTAGCAAATTATATGTCCACGAATCCAGAATGATGATACGAACCCAACGGTATGTCCGAAATGGAATTCCGATGTGCCGATCTCAAAATGATACGTTGACGCGAACACTTGGTATCCGGTTTGCACGGAAATGCGTGCCAGAGCAAATATCTTCAAAATTCAGAAAATTATATGTCAACGAGTCCAGAATGACGATACGAACTCAACGGTATATCCGAAATTGGATTCCGATGAGCCGAACTCAAAATGACCCGTTGACCCAGAAAGTGGGACCCGCTTTGCACCGAAATGCGTGCCAGGGCCCACGTTCTCCAAATAAAGCAAACTTTATATGAAAACATGCCAGAACGATGCCACGAGTCTACTGGTGGTGTCAGAAATTGAATCCGGAGTCCCGGGTTCAAAAATGGAATTTTACAAGTGCAATACTAAGAATTCGAACGGCCAACTTTGGCGTCGAATTCGACCGACCTAACAAGCTCAAACTGAAATGGAATCTAAAGGGGGCAGGAAGAGGGTTATACCAGCTGTGCACCGAAACTGACGGTGCGCAAAACGAAGCTGCGACGGAGGAGATACGAGTCGACGAAGTCGGCTCCACAAAACTGTCCAAAAATAGTTCAAATTAAAATGTCAACTTGGTGGCCAGTTTTGTGGTATCAAACGACATAATTAACGGACGAAAATTGACAGGAGCGAAGGGGTATATACCGAGATTGTGACGGAGCGAAGAAATCGTCGATCCAAGGATCGGATTTCTCGGAAAACGTATACGAAGTCGCTGTCCCGAAACGCAATTTCTGGATCTCGTTCGCGCGCGCGCCGACGGGAACCCGTGCCAAACGCACGAATCGACTATTTAACGCGTCGGGGAGGACAACGACGGCCATGGGGGAGGTCGCCGGGGTGTGCGCGCACGGCCAGGGGGCTCGCCGGCGGCGGCGGTGGCCGCGGCAGCCTGGGCGACACGCGGCCAGCCGGTGCTCTCGCGCGCGCGGCTGCCAGCGCGTGCAGTTGCTGCACGCTGTGCTGCGCTGTGCTGGAGCTGCGCTCGCGTGCGTGGGTCGGGCCAGGCCGACCACGGCGGCACGGTGGCGGAGGTGGTATTAGAATGGAGGTGTGGTGCATGGTGGTTGTGGTGGGGATGTGTGGTGGTAGTAGATGATATTGAAGAAGAAGAAGGAGTGTGTGTGTGTGTTTGAAATTTTGGGGAGGGGGTGCTGTCGTGTATAGCAAAGGGGGGGGGGGGTTGCTCGTACACGTAAAGGAGGGGGAGAGTTAATGAGGAGAGAGGGATTTTATTATGTGTGTGTAGGTGTGTATATATATATTTATATATATAGAAAGTGAGAGAGAGAGAGAGAGAGAGAGAGAGAGAGAGAGAGAGAGAGAGAGTTAGATATTTAGAGAGAGGGGGGGTTGAAGTCGGCTGCCAAGGGGAGGGGGTGCTGTTCACGTGGGGAGAGGAGAGGGTGAGGTTTGAATAATAGGAGAGAGAGTTGATATTTACTTATATATATATATATATATATATATATATATATATATATATGTATATAAAAAAAAATAAAAAATATATATATATATGTATATATATATATATATATATATATATATATATATATATATATATATATATATATATATATATATATATATATATATATATACATGAGATATTTGTAAATTAGGGAGGAAGAGATAATAATATAAAATAAAAGAATTATATTTTCGAGTAGGCAAAAATGGAAAAACACCAGTGGGGTGTATGGGCAGTCGGGACAGGGCCTACACTAAACTGGGTTGGGCGTTGGGCCAAGTTTGGACAAATTCGAAGCCAAGATTTAATTAAAATAATAATTTTAAACCAAATAAAATCACGGATGGAAGGAGAGCACAAGAGAGATCAAATCGGTGGCATGCAAGTGGCACGTGCATAGTAGGCTCAAAATAGGCCAGGGCCATATATTGGGTCGACTAAGTTGGATCGATGTCGGGTCCCGAAATTAAGTTGGAAATTAAATCACAAATTACGGCAGACGATAAATTGGTCTAAATTGACCCGAAGTTGCGCGAATCAAATGGAGCACAAGGGAACAAGTTCGAGTGGGACACGAAATATCAATATGAAGATAATCTCGTCTACTACAAACTTCAAGAAGGAAGTTTCCAGAAACTGGCATCCCTGATGCTCTAGAAATCCAAGTCACGGTAAAGAGCATTTAAAGATCAAAATTAATTATATAGAAATGAATTATTGAAAATAATTCATTAGAAAAATTCGAAAAATAATTCGGGAATTTCAGGGGGCTTACAACTCCGAGGCCTTCAAGGGAGGTTAGCTTACATCAGGAGGTTCATTTCCAACCTCTCCGGACGATGTCAGCCATTCACCCATCTCATAAAGAAGGGCGTCTCATTCGTATGGGATGAAGAATGCCAGCGGGCCTTCGACAACATCAAAGAATATTTGTCGAACCCTCCAGTCCTGGTGGCCCCGGTTGCTGGAAAACCATTCTTGCTCTATGTACGAGCAATGGATCATTCCCTCGGTGCTCTGCTAGCACAAAACAACGATGCAGGCCATGAGCAAGCTATATATTACCTCAGCCGAATGATGATCGGGCCAGAGCACCGATATACTGTCGTAGAGAAGGAATGCCTCACCCTTGTGTTCGCCATTCAAAAGACGCGACACTATGTCACGGGGCAAACCATACATGTGATATCACGAGTCAATCCCCTCAGGGTCCTCATGACTAAACCAGGGGTACTCAGCTCTCGCCTCGCTACATGGGCAATATTACTGTCCCCCTACCATATGATCTTCGTCCCGCAAAAGGCTGTTAAAGGTCAAGCTCTGGCAGACTTTTTAGCAGCCCACCCAGGCCCGGAATCGGCCAGAATATACGAAGAAATTCCAGATGAGGTCGCCGACTCGCATGCGACCTCTCACGATGATATATGGCGAATGTTCTTCGACAGTGCTTCGAGGATCGGACCCAAGGGCAACATCGTCGTCGGAGTCGGGATGGTGCTGATTTCTCCTTCCGGACTGGTGATCAATCATGCTTACTCCCTCACGGAACCTTGCTCTAACAATGTGGCCGAGTACAACGCTTTAGTCATTGGCCTCCAACTTAAAAGAGAGCTGGGGGTAGAATATCTTGAAGCATACGACGATTCACAGTTAATCGTCAATCAGATTCGGGGTTTGTACGAAGTCCGCCATGAAGACATGATCCCCTATCACCAAATAGCGATCAACATCATCTCGTCATTTGAAGGATTCTTCATCGAACACGTCCCCAGACTCCAAAATATCGAAGCCGATGCCCTAGCAGGCCTTGCCACTTCCCTAGCAGTACCGAACCATATTCATCATTTGGTGGACGTGATAGGCCATGAACTGGTCTGTCCCAAGAACAACGTTCAATTCGTGGCGAGTTATTCCGCTCAGATGATCAACGAAATACCAGACTGGAGACAACCATTCATAGACTTCGTAGTCTACGACATCCTGCCCGAGAACCCAAAAGAAGCCACCTCTATCAGAAGGCGTTCTATCAGATTCTTCTACGATACAGAGACGAAAATGCTGTATCGTCGATCCTACGATGGATTATTGCTTCGATGTCTGTCAAACGCAAAAGCCAAAGAAGCCGTACGCGAAGCTCATGACGGTATCTGCGGGGCCCATCAGCCTGGCCCAAAATTGTAAGATCGTCTTCGTCGAATGGGCTACTACTGGCCCACGATGGTAGCAGATGCGATAGACTATGCAAGAAAGTACAAAGCCTGCCAAGTCCACGCGGACTTCATCCACCAGCCATCCGAATTTCTACATCCGACAGTGGCATCCTGGCCATTCGAAGCATGGGGAATGGACATCATCGGTCCGATCACTCCGCCTTCTTCCCGAGGATATCGCTTCATACTCGCCATCACAGATTACTTCTCCAAATGGGCAGAAGCTGTTCGGCTTGCAGAAGTGAAGACTTCAAACGTGATCAGCTTTTTCAAGCATTACGTCATCTATTGCTTTGGACTGCCCCGAAGGATCATCCACGATAATGGTCCGCAGTTCACAAGCCACGCCTTCTATCGATTCTGCGACAAGCATCGAATCCAAAATATTGCTTCGACACCGTACAATCCGACAGCGAATGGGTTGGCGGAAGCATTCAACAAAACCATCATCAAGTTGCTCAAAAAGTTCGTATCATCCAAGAAGCGCGACTGGAACGAGAAGCTTGGTGAATGCTTATGGGCGTACCGTACTACAGTCCGAACGGCTACTGGGAACACACCATTCTCTCTGGTGTACGGGAGTGAGGCAGTTCTCCCATTGGAGACTCAAATACCCTCGCTCCGCGTCGTTCTCACTTACCAATTGACGACGGACGATAATTACCGTCGCCGGCTACAAGAGTTGGAGGCCTTAGATGAAAAGTGCCTATTGGCTCAGCAACGAATCGAGCTATACCAAGTACGTCTTTCCGAAGCCTTCAACAAGAAGGTTAAAATCAGAACATTCCAAGTGGGCGATCTCGTTCTGGCAGTTCGGAGGCCGATGGTTATGACTCACAAAATTGCCGGCAAATTTCAGCCAAAGTGGGAAGGTCCATTTATCATTGAGGCTGTATTCTCCAACGGTGCTTACCGCCTCGCAAAACAAAACGGAGACTTGCTCATGTTGCCCGTCAACGACAAGTTCCTGAAGAAATATTATGTCTAAGCGACATTCTCCAAATCCCAGATTATTGAGTTATGTACCCGCCAGTACCGCTGAACTCACATTCACAAAATCCCAGATTATTGAGTTATGTACCCGCCGGTACCGCTGAACTCACATTCACAAAATCCCAGATTATTGAGTTATGTACCCTCCAGTACCGCTGAACTCACATTCTTCCCCCATATCCCAGATTGCTGAGTTATGTACCCTCTGGTACCCCTGAACTCACGCTTTTCCTCCAAATATCCCAGATTGCTGAGTTATGTACCTGCAGGTGCCTCTGAACTTACATTTCGGTCACTCTTTTAGGTAGTAAGTCATGTATGACCAAACCTCTGAACTTATTCTTCTGAAAGAGCTCCTCCCTCATGATCCACTACCCACACTCTCGGTGCACAAAAAGGGTAACAGATCCATAAAATTCCTAAAACGACCACGTCAATGTTACCTCTGAGTCATCTCATTTCCGCCAAAAACAAATCACCCCTCTACATAGAACTTCCATGTCCTCATTACCTCTGAGTCGTTCTATGTACCCCTTCATGGAGCCCACTCCTACCACGTCCTCATTACCTCTGAGTAGGAAGGCTCCATCGAAGAAACCCTCATGCTTGCCATGTCCTCATTACCTCTGAGTAAGTATGCTGGTTCCCTTTCGACTTATTATTCGTACCCAAAATCAGAGTACGCCAAGGATAATAGGTCCACAAATGTCCTTTGTTGACCATAAATATCCTTCGCTGAGTCCACTCCTTCCATGTCCTCATTACCTCTGAGTAGGAAGACTCCGCGGTGAAAAACCCTCATGCTTACCACGTCCTCATTACCTTTGAGTAAGTATGCTGGTTCCCTTTCGACTTATTATCCGTACCCAAAATCGGAGTACGCTAAGGATATTAGGTCCACAAATGTCCTCTGTTGACCACAAATATCCTCCACTGAGTCCACTCCTACCATGTCCTCATTACCTCTGAGTAGGAAGATTTTGCGGTGAAAAACCCTTATGCTTACCACGTCCTCATTACCTCTGAGTAAGTATGTTGGTTATATTTCGTCCTATTATCCGTATCCGGAACCGGGGTACGCCAAGGATAATAGGCCCACAAATGTCCTCTGCTGACTATAAATGTTATACTAAGTTTTCTAGTACATGCACATCATTTCTCATCATACCCCGGGAGCACAGCTGCTCCATGGCATTCTTTCTCCCGATACTAGGAACGTCCATGACCACCTTACCGTGGAATTGTTCTAGGTAACCCCATCAAACTTGTTACCCATACCTAAAACCCAGGTATGCCAAGGGTAACAGGTCCACAAATAGTCCCCCAAGCGGGGCAAACACTACCACAATACCATAAACCCAATAAGCAACACAAATAAAGGGTAAAATAAAACATACTCTTTTATTTGAAAGCCAAAAGTACTACATGTTCGGGGACTGCGTCCCTCTCTCAAAAAAAGGGGAAAGAACAGAAACAAAAGAAGGGAAAAAACCGTCTATGGTTCGGCGGCACATAATTCCAGGAGACGATTCCTCACCAAGGCGGTCCCCCGTTCAAGCCGCTTCTTAGCTCGGCACTCGGCCTCCTAGGACAACCGCTCCGCATTATCCAAGTACATGTGTGCCCGCCAGTCATCCTCCAGCTTCTTCAAGGCAAGCTCCAGGCCTGCAGAAGCTCGATTAACTCTGTCAGCTTCCTGGATAATCAACCCCCTTTCGTTGCGGGAAGCTTCAAGCTCAGACTCCAGGAAAGCTAACTTTCTCTGAAGCTCAAGGATCTGCTCCCGCGTGTCAATGACCCCACGGGAGGCAGTCGCTTCCCGAGCCGTAACATCTTCACTCTCGCGGCTCAACTGATCATATAGCTCAGACAGATCGCGGAGGTCCTTCAGTATAACCGGCTTGGTCCTATCCCGAGCCGCCCTTATCTTTTCTACGGCAGTTATGAGGAAACCGTGCTCTTGATCTATAGCAGCAGACATATCAGCTTGCCGCAGCACCTGAAGCTGGGCTACCAGCTGATCAGCCTCCAACAATTTTGCCTCCAGAAGCGCAGCTACCCCCGCCCCACAGGGAAGAGTCTTAAGAATATCAATATGACCCTGGACGCATTGTCGGGCCAAGGCAAAAGGGGTCCCTCGTTCCACAGCAGCCACTACCCCTCTCTTCAAGTGGCAATAGAAGCTGTCAACCACGTCCTGTGACGCTTCATCCAGAACCTCCGTAGAGGACGGCGTCAAAGGAAGTGTGGCAGGCAATGTCGAAGGAGGCACGCTAGAACTCGCCACCAGAGAGACAAATTCCGAGCGAAAAGATGCGCGGATAGCAGCTAACTCCTCCTCCGCCACCCGAAGAGTCTGGACGCTCGGCAGAGCAGAAAGGTCGACTCTCGGAGCCGTCTGAGCAGAGGAGGACGCAAGGACCATTGTCCCCTGCCCCGGCTGTACCCCCACCTGACTTTCCGAACTCGAGCCAGCGGGAGGTCCTTCAATATGAGTCGGAAGAGGAGAGGGTACGCTCTTATCCGCCAATTCCCCTTCGGCAGAGCCTATCTCAACAATGTCCATCATCGGCAATGAAAGGGCGGGACCTGCATGCCCAGAGCAACCATTAATCGACGTAACCCGAAGGATGTGATGATAGAGCAGATAGGCCTCCTCACAAGTTAAGATTTGGCTTATCTTACCAGGGGAGGAGCATGGAGGCTGCGGTTCACTCGCAGCTGCCGTGGTCTCCTCATCCGCGACCTCCAAGTCAAGTTCAGTTGGTTCTTCTGCCCCAGCCACCCCGGAAAGGGATCCAGCCAGTTCAGCGTCACCCCGTTGAAATTCAACTGTCTCAGGGACAGGTGCAGCAGAGCCCCCGTCACCATGAATTGAGTCCTCAGTAAGGTAGGACTCCTCGACCACCTCTGGAAGAACTCCAGCAGAAATGATAGCGGTGCACATGTCACTGACCAAAGTGGTCACGCCCGGATCGACCTCAGCGGCCGGTTCTCGAGAAACCGACTCCTTTGACGCCTACAAGAGTAAAGGAAAATGATTAGGCTATAGTACAGGAAAAAGGAGAAGGCGACTATAATTCGAGTTACCTCAGAAACAGCATCAACATCCTCGATAAGTAGCCGACGGGATCTGACAGCAGCTCGTTTCATGGAATAAGTCATGCCGATATCAGCAGACTCACTCATGCTCCGCTTACGCAAAGGGCTAGGCACATCAGGTGGCTGATCCGCTACCACTTTATCGAACGCAATGGGCGGTTGTTCTGCCGCCACCTCGTCTAGAGGAATGAGAGAATCATCGGCACCCTGCTCGCCATCTTCTTCATCCGTAGTGGTGGACTCCGAGTCCGGCACAGGAACTGTGTTCGCCCTCTGCTTCCTCGTTTTTTGACCCCGGGGGCTTCTCTGCCAAGTCGGTACCAACAATAAAACTGGTACGCGGGTCAAAGTTAACCAGAAACCGGCTCGCAGTGACGTGGTAGAGAGTCGCTAAATACAAAATCTCCTCTTGCGTCTCAGCATCAGGGACCGAAAAACTAGCGCGAGTATGAGAAATATTATAATAAAGCCAGGTCCTGATGCCATCTAGAACACTGCCTTCAATGCCCAGGCAAGAGCTGGGACTCTCTAGGAACAGCTGGCTGTACCCAAACTGGCGGGAGAACTGGCTGGGCAAGTAAGGTTCCAGGTAGACGGTATTACGGTTGCGATATACTAAGTGCGAGGGACGAATGTTACGCAACCAAAGAAGCATCCTTCCAGGTAAGAGGAGAGGAGGCCCGGTACCATCAACATGTACACTCTCCACCTCCACGGCAGAAAAATGGGGAACAGACACGAAGAAGTTATATCCATCCACCCTCGCTAGCGCCCTCCGACAGGCGGGCATAGTGTTGTTCTTCCAGGGCATCCGGCGGTACTGGAAGATAAAAGCATCATCGTTAGTTACACCATCTTCTGGGCCAGGTCTCATCAAAGACCGGCAGTGCATTAATAGCCACCCCATCAGATAGTGATAAGGCAACTCGATTCGCTCAAAGTTCATCGCTGTGTCACGTGCAATAACCTTGGAGGAAAAAGTACAGAGGCCACGGTATATACTACACACCATGGCCGAAAGAAGAGCCAGTCTAACCCCGAAGGCCAGCTTCACGGCAGGAAGGATAAAAGTACAGCTGATCCTCTCAATAGAACCAGCTCCTCCTGAGACCACGTAATTTTGTAGCCATACCATCAAGAACCCTGCCAGGATTGCCTTCTCCGACAGCGGCTGGGTATCCTGATAAAAGTAATCAAAGGAATCAGTTTGACTCCCAAATATGTCGCTCAAGGCCTTCGATTTTTTGGCAGTTAACACCAGATCCTGTACTTGCACTCGGGTCAGAGGATTTCGGGGAGTAACCCGGCCTGAGGCACCTTGCTGAAAAAGGTGGGAGAGCCAAGCCCTAGTATGCGGAAGGTTCCCTTCCGAGTTACTATCCTTCTTGGTTGTCTGCTGACAGTAACTGTGATGACACAGTAACTCCTGATAGACAGCAACGAAACCCGGGTGTCGTTGCTCCAAATCTTCGAACTCTTCGTTCGTCGGAGTACATACTTCAAACACTTCATTGCCCTAAGGCAGCCTAGAGACGACGTGCATCTCATGAAGAGCGAGACCCATCTCTCCTCCTGGCACGAAAAAGGTCCCCGTCCGCCGGTTGTACATCTCTAAGAGAGCCATGAATAACTCCTTATTGATGGACAGTCCGTGACATGTACCCCGGATGGCGTGGTAGAGACCAACCTCACGCAGGAAAGTCCCATATTCTCGTAAAATCCACCCGGTCAAATTGGCCCACGAAGGGATAGGGCGTATCCAGTTCAAAAACGAGAGCCGACTAATGGGATAAGATCCTTTCCGAGCAAGTTGATTCAGGAAAGTGTCGACTTGAGAGAATGAGAAATTGGGACCTTACGCATTTAAGAAGGTACCCGGGGCTAGCCCCATCACGGAGCAGCTGACCGGTTCCCTGCCTGCGTACGCTGATCTAACATGCTTATTGTAGTGGATGTTACCCACAATCATTCCTGACCGGCTCGGGGTCAAGGATTCCTGCATCCTCCTGTCCATCGGCAACATATTGAACCACACCAATGGGAAATGACGCTCCATCTGGGGGATGTGGATCGCCCTTCCAGTAGAAATAAAATTCCAATTCTCGGATATATCCAATACCCGAGAGTTCTTCACAGTCAGGGCATCCCCGAAGAAGAACGTCGGCTTCAGGTACTTTTCCTCCAATTACCCTGAGTTCAGCATGGCACAGAAAAAGCGAAAGGGCTGGTTCTTGATAAGAGTCAGCCTCTCCTCAGGCTCGTTTTGGGACTGTTGTTCTACCACCTGCCGAACTAGTTGGTCAAGCCAAACTCCTATGGCAAATTGGGCCTGACCCACCAGGGGTTCCCCCGCAGCATTAACTGGAAAATTCACTGAAAAGAGGACAAAAGAAAAAAGTTAAAAAGATGGACAAGGAGAACTGATTGGTGTTTTCGAGCTTATGCGGCTCCAATTTAATGGAGTCTCATGCGGCCCAACTCAGAAAATACTTATGTGGCTCCGTCCAGCAAAATCTCATGCGGCAGAGTTCGGATAAGTTTATACGGCTCATGCGACAAACGAATTCATGCGAGCCTATGCGGCCCAGCGTAGCTTATGCGGCCCCGTTGGCGAAGTGCTTATGCGGCCACAGTAACAATTCTCATGTGGCTCAAACATAGGGCATACCCCATGCGGCTCGGACATGAGACGTACATACGGCACACATGAAGATGAAGGCTCGTGCATAGAGCATGCGACGTAGCCACAACAGTTAGTGTTTCAAGCTCACACAACGTCCTTACCAGCAATGGTGGGGTGGACGTCGGGGTGAACTACGGGCACGTCGGCTGGCGAAGGAGCTGCCACATTATCATTCGTCACCGCAGTCGAAGTAGAAGCAGCTTTCTTGCCCTTCGCCGTCGCAGCCGACGAAGACGCCGCCTTTTTACCCTTCGCCGCAACAGTCTTCTTGGGAGCCATCGGTAATCGAAGAAGGGGATGACAGTTAGGACAGGAAAGGCTTGAGTTGAAGGAGAGAGTAAAGAGATTTCTTCTCTTAATTACTCTTATTTATAGGAAGACAAAAGGGGGAAAAGCACGTGGACCGATGGAACGCTTCGGGTCGTGTGCTGCAGGCAAAACCAACTCCTAGAATTTCGCCCCCCTCTCATGAAGGAGATTCATCCAAAGAAAATCCAAAAATTTAATAAGCCGACTCTTGGGACTCCCCCCCAAAGACGGCTCAAATCAAGAGCAATCAATGACGCCTACGTGGCAGAGAGGAGAGTATGCGGCCAGATCGGTTCATGCAGCCAGAGCAATCCATGCGGCCAGGAAGTCCATGCGTCCAGGAAGTCCTATACAGCCAGAAGAAAATCCTATGAACATAGCCATGCTTCTTATTCGAAGTATTTCAATTTTGTAAATTGAAAACTTTGAAGGGGGTCTTGTAGAAGCATGGAAAAGAACAAAAAATAGCCTATACGGCTCCAACAGAAGGATCCCCATGCGGCTCAGACAATCTATTAAACATCCATGTGGTTCAAAGTTCTTTAGAGCCTCATGCGGCTCGAATAGCTCCATACGGCTCAGAAAGGAGCCACGTGGCCCTCAACAGTCTCCTCTACAACTGGCCATGAACCAAATCGCCGCATTTAATGCCCTGACGGCTGACAACCTTGACAGAGTGACAGACCTGACATAAAGTCGAAATAAAGACTGACATGATGGCGTATGCCTAGGGAAACGAAGAAAATCCTTTTTACAGCCGCCACAATCCACCAAATTCCAAAGCTCCCCATGCGGCCAGTATTCTCATGCGGCTCGAATCATGGGGGCCGTCTTCATGCGGCTCACATCCTGAGAAGCCACCCTATGCGGCCAGTATCCTCATGCGGCTCGGATCATGGGGGCTGTCTTCATGTGGCTCACGCCCTGAGAAGCCACCCTATGCGGCCAATAGTCTCATGCGGCTCGGATAATAGGGACCATCTCCATGCGACTCGAATGCTGAGATGCCACACTTATGCAGCCTTAACACGCGGCCAGGTTTATGCGGCTCAGCGGGAAACTAATCTCATGCGGCTCAGATTTCATAGGCCATACTCATGCGGTTGTCACCTTCATGCGGCTCTGTCAAGACACTCTTTTCCTGTAGCCCACGGTTAGGACACGTGGCAGAAGATCAGTTTTTCTCGCTCGCAACATGGTGATAGTAGGACACACGGCACCAAATCAATCAAGATTTATTCATTCAGATTCAATGCAATCATCAAGATTTATTCAGATCAAGTCAGATTTATTGCAATCAAGTGGAGTGAACACGTGGCAGGAGATCCAAACTGATGGCTGCTTATCACAAAGATTTGTGGTAATCAACATTAATTACCCACAGAGATTTGATGCAATCCACATTAATTGCCTAGATTTGCTACAATCAGAATTAATGGCCCAGATTAATTGATACTTAACCGCCGACTTCTCAAGGAGGCAATCATTGGAAAATCCTAATGATCATACCCCACTCCTATAAATAGCAAGGTGTCATTCCTTTGCAAAGGGACAAGACAAAAAAAGGAGAGAGAGCGAAAAAAAGAGAGAGAGCAATACAGAGACATCCAGAGATCAAACGACCAAAGGCGCAAGGGAGTCTCCCCACACGTCCAAGAGCATTTCTTCACCAGATCCAAGGCTACGTCCGATCGTCCAAGGTGTAAGGCAGAGCTGTCGTCGCTTTTCCGAGCCTCTACCGTCACCCCCAGAAAAACAAAACAATTGTACTTAGATTACTTTACCTAGGTTTTCGTCCCTAGGCTTTCTTTGTACGCGTGAGTTTGTATTGTGAGTCTAAGTTTAGTCCTCCTATATAAATTGTTCTGTACTTTCACAATCAATGGCAAACACGAACAGAAGAGCCGAAGTTTATTTTCTAACAGCACAGCCAGAATTGTTAGCACATCTTCAGAAGATGGGTATTGAAGTTGTTCTTCCTACCAAAGTGGCGTTGGTGGCCAGCATGCAAGTTCAGTCCAGCATAGTTGAGAGGATTAAGTTAGCTCAGTCAGCGGATTCTAAGCTTCAGTGGCTTAGGGCAGAATGTGCAGCAGGACGGAGAGCAGAGTTATGTATTCATGAGGATGGTACACTTCAACACGGAAGGCGTCTATGTGTACCTAGTGGTGATATCAGGCGAGAGATCATGGCATAGGCTCACAGTTCTCAGTATTCGATTCATCCCGGCGGTACAAAGATGTATCGTGATATCCGTCAGCATTTTTGGTGGAATGGCATGAAGAGGAAGATAGCCCGATTTGTCTCTCGTTGTTTAGTTTGCCAACAAGTTAAAGTCGAACATCATAGACCAGCTGGACTTCTTCAACCTTTATCGATCCCAGAATGGATATGGGAGCACATTACCATAGATTTTGTAACTAGGTTACCTAAATCCCTAGCTGGAAGAGATGCTATCTGGGTTATAGTTGACAGACTCACCAAGGTAGCTCGTTTTATCCCTTTCAGAATTGGCCAATCGACGGATAAGCTTACAGAGATATATCTCAGGCAGATAATCAGATTGCACGGAGTACCAATCAGTATTGTATTCGACAGAGATTCGAGATTATGTCTCACTTTTGGCGGAGTCTTCAGAAGAGTTTGGGGACTCATCTCAAGTTCAGTTCAGCTTATCATCCGCTGACAGATGGTCAGTCAGAACGCACGATCCAGACTCTTGAAGATATGTTGTGGTTATGTACACTCGACTTCGGTGGTTCATGGGAAGATCACCTATATCTCGTTGAGTTCTCCTATAACAATAGTTTCCAGGCCAGTATCCAGATGGCACCCTTTGAAGCCTTGTACGGCAGAAAGTGCAGATCCCCGTTAGCATGGGTTGATATAGGCGAGAGACAGATGCTTGATCCAGAGATGATCACGTGAACTATTGAGGTGGTCAGAAAAGTCAGAGATCATCTTTGAGTTGCACAAGATCGCCAGCGTCATTGGGCCGATTCTCATCGACGTCCCCTTGAATTTTCTATCGGCGACCATGTATTCCTTAGGATCTCGACTACCCATGGCGTCATTCGATTCTGCGTACGGGGAAAGCTTAGTCCTAGGTGTATAGGGCCATTCGACATTCTAGAACGAGTAGGTGATGTGTCCTATCGTCTCGCTCTTCTACCGTTATTACGTGAGGTACATGATATCTTCTATGTATCCCAATTACGACAGTATATTCCAGATCCAAGTCATGTTCTTGATCATTCAGAATTGGTTGTTGGTACCAACCTTTCGTATGAGGAAAGACCCGTATCCATATTGGACCGGAGAGAGAAGATACTCAAGAACAAGACTATTAGTTTAGTCCGTCTTGCTTGGGGTCATCACTCTTTGGGTGAGTCAATGTGGGAGCGTAATGATGATATCAGATCGCGATATCTATACCTGTTTGACTCGTAAGGTATAATGTCTTCCTTATGCCATATGTTTTTAAATCCTTGCTTGCATGAATGGTTGCTTGATTAACTGCTAGTCATAGATTGCTCGTGATTAGTATAGCTTGCACTGACATCTCTAGCCTCTTAATTAAATTCTGAGGACGAAATTCTTTTAAGGTGGGTAGAGTTGTCATCTTCGTTTTCCGTTATCCGTATTTCCAATATACGTATACGGAATCCTGACACGTATTTTTACTTCTCTTGCCTTGCTAGCTAATTTTGGTTTAATCTTGCTTAGGTTCATCATGGCATATCATGGGTTGACTTGGTTCATTTTGATTTGGCTTGGTTGATTTTCTTTGGTTTATCATGTTAAACCCCCTCCCATTTAAAGCCCACCAACCCTCTCTCTCCTCCATTACTTCTTCTTCTTCCTTCTCTTTCATTAATTTCTCCACCCACTAAGCTTAGGCAAGTGCAACTTGCTTCTTGAAGGAACCCTCCATTTTATTGTTCTAATCTCTTCTATGCAACATTCTAAGCCACTTTAGTTCTATCATTTTGTATTTTTATGTATATAATTTTGTAGAACTAACTATGCACCAATTTGTGTTTTTTTTTGGGTTTTGATCTAGCAAACCATCTTGTTTTCGAAAACTAAAGTTCCATGTGGTAGAGAATTTGATTTTATACAACTTTGACTTTTGAAAAGTTAGATTTCATTATATTTTGACCAAGTTATGAGAGTTAGAAGTTCATGGGTTCCATGACTTGTGCTCTCAGCCAACTTGGGGAAGATGAACAATGTTTGCACACTGTTAAGTGCAAACCTGTGGGCGCATAGCCAAATCATGTGGGCGTATAAGGCCTCATGTGGGTGCATAGGCACACATATGGGCGCATGGCCTCCATTGGATAGAGCATGAGCTTCTGACTTGTAATACTTTATGGCATTTTCATGCTTATGTAGGCGCATAGGTCTGGGCGCATAGCTCACCTTGGACTTATATCTTTCCATAGACCTAAATTGTGCCAATGGTGGGCGCATCGCTCCCTGACTTGGGTGCATAAGGCCCTGAGACTTGTAGTGCATTCTCTGACTTACCTTTCCCATATGTAGGCACATAGGCATGGGTGCATAGCCCATGGGCGCATGTTCCCTGGTGCATACCCTCCATAGCATATGCTTTGCATAATAGGTTTAGCCCTAGGCACATACATGTGGGTGCATGCCACTCTCAGCACTTGCATTTGGGTGTATGCTCTTCATGACACCCCATTGACCACTTTGTGCCACCATTTACAAATGTCCATATAGTCCTCATGATCCTTAGTGTAAATTATGTTCTTGTTTGTACTCTTTACTTGATTAGTCCTATAGTGTTATTTTTCGTGTCGCACATGTACTCTGAGCTTTAAACACGATCTTAGTGTGGCACGTACACTCTCTAACCACTCCTTGACAGTAGCCTGCTATGGTGCACTTTCATAAACACATGACATTATGACTTTACATGATAACTCTTGATAGTGACCCGCCGTGGTGCACTCTTGACAAGTAATTTGACATGATAATTCTTGATGGTGGTCCGTTGTGGCGCACCCTTGACAAAAAATCTTGATAAGTAACCTAACATGATAACTTTGATATGATGTTGCGACGGCTATCGTGACTTGCTAAGTAACTCTTGCCTTGACACCGTGGGTGTTTGTGCTTGTATAAGCTACATGTCTCGTCCTGTATCATGTCTAGGACATGAATTCATGGTTACTACGGTCAGAGATTCATACTGAATCTGACTAGGACAATGACTAGATTAATCAAGTAGTCCATGAAGAGATTCCCAGCTACAGGCAGTCTCGTTATCTGGGCGCTTTAATTGGACTTGTAGCCTGTCGTCGAGTATGGCACATTTCCAGTACACTGTCATGTGTTGCACCTCTAAGTCACCTAATCTAACTCTTTCAACTTGTGACCGGATAACCTGGATTAAGACTGCAGGGCTTGTGGCTGTTGGAACATCTCGATGCATCTTGTTAGTAACTAAGCTTGTGATAACCCTAGTTAGTTAAATTATCAAGCCATACTCATTGCTTGGTCGTGATTGATGGATGGAGTCCCGTCTGGTCTTGCCTAGACAAGACCAGTATATGGTTATTTCAGCACATTACTGTTTTACTTTACCTTATCAATAATTGATTAGAGACTAAGTTCTGTTCAAGTTAAGGGTTACAACCCCGGTCCTTGTTTGGTTTACGGGTTGTAACTTGGTTACTGGAATAGTCCTTTAGTTATCTTATCGCTTATCGCTTTGTTCCCTAACTCATGTCTTTCGTTATCACTATGTTTTTATGTGCTCATATGCTGGTTTTAGTTCTTAAGTGAAGCCTCCCTTGTGGCACTTACTCTTTCTGGGTCTGACCCAGCTGGTTTTGTATGGCCAGATTTTGGAGTAGCACCCGAGGATCTTTCAGCCTTCCATCCAGATGGTGAACACTAGGCGTAACCCTGGCAATGAGTGGGTTTCATTTTGCTCTCCCACTTTATTGTAAATTATTCTTTTGAGGCGTTTAGCCGCCGAGCAAGTGTTATCTCGTGTTAAATATACATTCCTGTCTGCCTAAGGGCTGTAACATGGTTGACAAATCCTAGGGTTGATCATGTATGACTTAAACTCTTGCTAGTCTTCGTATTTCATATGACTAGCTTCATGATCATCTGAATATATAATGTATGGGATGCCTTACTTTGTATGTCTGGTGATCTACCACCTTGTTACATTTACTTGCTTGCTTGAGATTGAGATACTAGGCTTATTATTGACCATAAGAGACTGTTGGCTTGTAGTAAAATCCTCATGTATCTATACAGCCATGACCGTACATCGAGGTGGGTTATACTTTAATGTACGCAGCTGGCTGTGTCCGCTCTCCAGTATTCTGGTTCTGGGTGTGACACTCAATTACTAGTATATTCAAACATGATCAAACAAAATCACAAACAAAACAACTCCTAATTCTAATCCTATCCCTAAGCTGCACCTCAAACTCCAAAGGTCCGCGGTGGCTATCGGCCCAGTGTCGATGTCTGTCCTGCACTACGCGAAGTTGATCTCTGATGAGCTTCACCTTCTCGGCTGCAACCATAACCATCTCAGGTCTCAATACAGCTCGCTCTCCAATGTCATCCCAAGGCAAGGGTGTACAACATCTGTGCTCGTATATTGCCTCAAATGGTGACATCTCAATGTTGGCCTAAAAACTGTTGTTGTATGCAAACTCCACTAAGTGTAGGAGATCCTTCCAGGATCCTCCAAAATCCAAGACACAAGTCCGCAGCATGTCCTCGAGTGTCTGAATAGTCCTCTCTGACTGTTCGTCCATCTCAGGGTGGTATGCAGTACTAAACTTGAGCTGAGTGCCCAAACTAGTCCGCAGACTCTGCCAGAAATAGAAAGTAAAGCGACTATCCCGATCTGAGACAATGCTCATCGGAACTCCGTATATCCTGATAATCTGCCGCATATACATCTCAGCTAGCCTCTCAGCAGACGTACCCACTTTAAATGGCAAAAAGTGGGCTGATATGGTCAACCTGTCTATGATGACCCAAATTGCGTCTTTTTCTCCTCGTGTATGCGGTAATCCAGAAATAAAGTCCATCATGATGTGCTCCTACTTCCACTCTGGAATGGACAATGGCTGCAACAAACCTTCTGGCCTCTTCCCTTGACATGCTGACAGACCAAGCATCTGGCTACGAAGCGAGCTACCTTCCGCTTCATCCCATACCACCAAACATGCTCCCTCAGATCCCTATACATCTTGTTGGCACCTGGATGTATAGAATACTAGATCGGTGGGCCTCCTGTATTACCTGCTCCCGAAGCTCTCCATTGGGCACACACAGTCTGGAACCGTGCCTCAATGCGCCATCCTCTGCAAGAATAAACTCATCATCCACCAATCCTGTTCGAACCTGCTCTCAGATACACCACAAAGCAACATCCTCAAACTGAGTCGACTTGATCCTCTCCATCAAGTTTGACTGAATCTGAAGGCACCATATCTGCATCTGAACTCCTGGCACAACCACCTCGATCATAGGCTCTCCAAATCTGCTAGTAAGTGACGATCCATCGTCAAACACATGGCTGTCGGATACCTACTCAAGGCATCGGTAACCACGTTGACCTTCCCTGGGTGATACTACAAGGAAATGTCGAAGTCCTTCATCAACTCCAACCATCTACGCTGCCTCATGTTGAGCTCCTTCTGTGTAAACACATACTTCAAGCTCTTATGATCTGTAAAGATCTCCATCTGCTCTTCGTATAGCTAGGGTTAGGGTTTCTAGGGGTGCATCTAAGGCTAGCAATGCATCAAGTCTATTTGAATGGCCTAGAATCTAGGGCTCCTTCCTAGTCAAGTTGCAACCCACTCAACCTAGCTAATCATGACTTAAACCCATTTAACCAATACTAACTAAACTCAATGTGGCTCACTAGACTAGCTATGACTAATCTAGGTTAGGCTAATCTAAACCACATGGAAATTAATTAAATAATATTTAAATCACACCATTCAAATAAATTATTTTAAATTCCTAATAAAATATATTAAATTCAAATAATTCAAAAATAACAAAAATACCCTCAAACTAAAAATGATAAATGAAATATCCTAATCACATGGCTAGGCTCTAGGTCACTATCTCTAGGATTACACTAGCAAAACACCAAATCACAAGTCATAAGTTTAAATAGTTTAAAAATGATTGAAAATCACCAAAAATCATAGTATGAAATAAATATCAATAAATAATATTTATAATTACAAAATTTCAAAAATTACCCTCATCTGGAAAACTGGGTGTTACAATACTACCCACCTTATAAAAATTTTGTCCTCGAAATTAAGATGATCGCACCCCTTCTAGGTCAAACATAGACAAGGGTCAATCACTAGTCAATTTCTCAATATCCAAGTACTTGGTCATCAGCTGGTCAACTTCTTAGGATTTTACCTATGCTAGCAACCTAGTGTTGGCAATCAGAATTTAGCAAAAAGAGAACTCTATAATAGGCTAGCTCATAAATTTCCAATCCTATCAAGTCACCCATAACTAAGTACCTACAAGCTAAGCACACCAATCCCAAATACCACATATATATGCTCAAGAACAACAACCCATCACATATATCCTAAGTATATCATCTATATATATATGACTGATCAACCAAGGGTTAAAGTAGACTAAACTCATAAGGGACTGAAACAAAAGCTTAGAATTAGGCTAAGGATGAATGGTCTGAAACATCAATATAGGCAAAAGGGAATGATGCCAAGGGGACTGAAATTATGAGCTAAAGGACAGGACATTTGGGTCCACTTGTATAGTCAAGTGAAAGGAAACCTACATGGTGACTGAAACATGCCTCTAGATCAACCTGGCCTCTCCTCTATATCTGGCTGAACTAACTATATGCAGGACAGTGGTCTGAAGAAGTGAACCAAACTGGGGTACAGGGAATGCAATAGGCAGTATACTGCAAATGAGTGCAGGCTATGTACCAATCAAAATACATTACCTATATATACAAACTATATATATTAACCCTCATCACCTCAACTCTACTAAGGGTCTAAAACACACACTCCCTACCACATGCCTAGCACTCCAATGAAGGGGTCAGATACTGTAAGGTGTACTGGGACAGATCAATGAACTGTCCCAAGTGGTGAGTACAGGCCTCTAGT
The DNA here is from genome assembly GCA_029216955.1 of Iris pallida. Lineage (NCBI taxonomy): Eukaryota > Viridiplantae > Streptophyta > Magnoliopsida > Asparagales > Iridaceae > Iris > Iris pallida. Next base: position 6,686,081 of record JANAVB010023995.1, on the reverse strand, counting down.
ATACATGATACTAACTCTCCTGATATGCAGAATATGGTAAGGGGTTGATGGTTATATTGGTGAGTCAATAATTGGGGTCTGAACTATGGTCCAGTGAAACCTATGATGCAACATGGCAGGTAATAAAAGTTGAGTGTAGTGAACAACCTGAAATAGTATGAACCAAGGGAAGAGAGTCTCTAATGAAGGGTCTACACACTGCCTATAAAGGTTGATCAATCATGACTGAACTCAACACAAAGAGAACTTAACTAAAATATAAAACTGAACCAAATATAGGCTAATCAACATGTCAATACCCTATTCAACAATGACCTATAGATACCAACCAACCCATATCCCATATGCCAATATCATCTGCAATCTATATGTATATAGGCCTCTCAGTCTTAGGTGAACTACAACTATACTCAAGGATAGGCTCTGGTCATGGGTGCCTCTCTGGGAAAGGTAAGGAAAGAAAAAAATAAAAATAAAAAATAATCATAAAGGCTGCAAGGCATACTAACATCCTATACGTAACTGGTTGATATTATAAATAACATGGGAATCACCTACACTGGGTTACTATTCTAATACCAATACTAACTATCATCCCCAGGGTATAGGCACTCTACAAGTCATCATATCATAAATATCCCTACTCCTAAGTTATTTATAACAACGGAAGGGTATGATCTTTAAAACCTTCTCAAGATACAATCTGTTAATCATATCGTCTGTCCAAAATCATGTTGTCCAGAGTCTTCATCTTGCTAGTGAGCATGGCTACGATAAACACAGAGTCCTTGACTAAGGTACGTACCTCTAGGTTCATGGTATTTAAAATTTTCGTATTGCCGCATGCGACGACGAAAACCTTAAATTTCCACACCCGAAAAATACATCCAAAATCTGACTACATGTCCTCACTATGCCAACTAACACGACTATCGAAGATTCTAGATACCATAACTGAGGTGACCTAGCCCATATGATTTTCTCAGAAGAAAAACAAACATAACAAAAGAACAACAGGACAAAATAAATCAATCAACAAGGAACAGATGGAATCAGATTCAAGATAGTTATAGAGACAATTGCGGGAACGGAATCGAGAAGAACAGAACTTGCAGCAAGATCTTCAATGGTCTGTGCATCATCGACTGTCCTGACGATAGCTCGCCCTGCTGGTTTCTCCTGGTCTGCTGCTGATGCTGCATGAACCGCTGCTGCTGAGAGAAATCGAGAATGACGGAAAAAAGTCTCTGTACAGACAGAGGTGCACCTCCAATGTAGCAAAAACGCCAACCTGAGTCGGCACAACAGGAGCTGCGGTCTCGAGGCCCTGATGAACAGGACGAGAGGTGGCCAGCCTCTCGATAGTATCCCCCGAATCGAAACGATGAGATCATGTCTCCATAACCATTATGAAGACAGATCAAACAACAAGCAATTACTGAGAATAAAGCGAGAAATCAAAGGAAGACAGTTAATATTCAAGGGAAAACAATAAGCAGCAAATTTAGATAAAAGGGATCTGATAAGGAGTTTTTCCTAATGTGATTGAGTACCTTCAAAATATCCTAATCCTACTGCAGGCTGTAGTGATACTCTAGTTCGAATACCACTACATAAACTCGACCTACATGGGCCACCACTAAAAATGTGTCACTACCCGCACCCTAGAGTAAGGGCACGAGACGTGGGTACGTCCAGCCTACGCCGCAGTGTCGGCGGTAGAACGCTGTCCTAGGTCACAACATCTAACAATATAATGCTAAGCAGTTTATACTTCCCGAATGGGGGTGACATAGAAGAATGTAAACTCAATCACAACTAAGGAAAAAGAAGCACGATATGACATAGAACTCAAAGAAATACAGATGATCAGAAGCGTCTAAGATAACATCTCAGCAAACATCCAAAAATACAAGGTCTCAACTATAGAGTATGAAAGAATATATACAATCCAGATCTCAATGACAGAAATAAAGCCTAACTAAGCTAGTCTCAAGACAACATAAGTAAGATAAAGCCTAACTAAACTAGTCTAGGCAGTAGGGGTAAAGTCATCAGCTAGAGTTGGGTCCTCCTGAGAGTCTAGCTCACAAGTGTCGTCTAGGGCTGCCCCGTAGAAGGTATCCACACAGGCCTCCTCCTCGTCCTCTGTAATATTTTCAACAGGTCCAGTCTGGACAGGAGCGAGCACAATATATCTCAACAAGTCATAGCAGGAAAGGAAATATAATCATGCTAGAGAATAAAATACAGGAAACTGAAGAATAGCGTAATGTAAGAAAGAGACTGTAAGTAAATATCTATGATATATAAAAGAGAGACAATGCTAGTGATTCAGAGTACAGGATAAACATGTGAATGGCTAGGGACTGATTCATGATTACACTACTTGGAATTATCCATATGTTCATTTATACTCCCCCGTCCCCAATCAATACACAAGGATCCAGTCAAGTTACGTTAAGATTCATGACTATACTACGTTGCCCATAAAGGATGATTCATGAATTGATTCGTGAAGGCTCGGTGATCATGAGGGTACATGAGTCACTAGCTGATTCCCGAAGATTCATGATAATAGAAGCAAGAGAAACATGATGTAAGTGAAACACACGAGACAAGAGTATCTGATGCTCCCGAGAGGGATAACATCTCATGAAGGGATCCATATAGTACCAATCTGTGTTACCAACGTGTCAGCATCAAGTAAGATAATCTAAAGCAGGAAATATAATCCTAAGCGAGATATAAAATGATCAGAGAATGTACTCACCTGCTATCTAAGTGTCCAAGATGAAAGTACTGTCCGAGGAGTGGTGTCTGGCTCCTATTTAGAACAGCACAAGTCATAACATGTCCAGAATGGTAATAAGATGCACTACAATACATTCTACATGAATCTAGGTTAATCTAGGCCAAAGTCAACTCTGATCAACCCTAAAAGTCAAACTAGGTCAACTATGGTCAAACTAGGTCTAACAAGTCTAAACTAGTCTAACTAGTCTATTCTAGGCCTAATCAAGACTAAACAAGTCTAACTAAGCTCTCACTAGTCTAACGGACACACCGTAGGCCAATACCACATATATATATATCACTATTCACATTATGAATGTATATATATATCTACATATACAAATAGAAATGTGCCTAGCACATTAGCTATCACACATATAGAAATTTCCATATCCTACTCTACCATTCACACGATCAGAAAAAATAAACAGTGTGTGTGAACTGTGAGATTGTGTGTGTACATGATACATAGCAATGTGAGGAACATGTGTGTGTGTTAATGAGGAACATGTGTGTGTGTAGAAAATATGTGAGCTGTGTGTGTATGAGTGCTCACAGGAACCCAAACAGGAACAGTGTGATATGTCTAATTAGTGTACCTGTGTTCAGTGTGTGTGTGTGTTAAGAGCATGAGAGCATGTGTGTGTATGAGTGACAAGAGTGTATGTATGTGTGAGATAGATATTGCACTCAAGTGACAGTGAAATATGTGTAGGTGAATCCTGAAACAGTGAGCATGAGAATATGATTTTGTGTGTGTCACAGTAATTTGCTACAACAGTTAAGACAGTTAACAATGAAACAATGTAGTGTGTTTGATAGCCTACCATGACAAGAATAGGGAAAGTTGCGTGTTCCAGTGAAGGGAAATCAGAATCAATGTGAGTGTCATTCATACAATGTGTTAACAGTTAACAGTGCAAAAATGGGAATTCGAAGAGCATTGAATGGCAATGGCTCTCAGTTAACACAAGCATTCATATAAGCTATGAAATCAGTCAAACCAATGTAATGTTTCAGTTAAACATTGATTTTAAACTCAGTTTTCAGTTCACACTTCATTCTCAGTTTAACAATCCAGGAAACTTATTTATTAGCAACTATACTCAGATTTCTCCACAAGTTGAACTCAGGTCTCTGTGTGTGGTATGGATATACATGTAATTTCTCAGGTTTAGTCACCAAGGCTTCAGTTCTTAGTGTGTAGACATGTGTGTATAGGTTAGCATTCAATGTTCCCAGGTTTTGTGTAGGTGTGTGTTCATCAGGAATCCTAAGACAGGAATCATATGACAGGAAAACAGTGTACATGATTCTCAGGTATTACAACATAGGAAATCTCAGGAATTTCAATACAAACCCAATTCAATTCTATGTAACCAACTCAGTTTGCAGGAACTGGAAAAATCGATTGTCAAAACCCAAATGTAAATTCTAACACACATATCTATGATAAACACAAACCCTAACATGTTAACTAAAAGTAACAGCAACTAATCCATATTTATTTCCATGATATTAACATTTAAATGCAAATCGAAAATGGAGAAAACATTGAGTTAATTCACTGATACTTAACAGTATCAGAAAATGGGGATTTCCCTTTTTCAACATAGAAATAACAATTAATATGTTATGATAATGGTTGGTATTTAGTGTCGAACATGTGTACGTGTCATATATGTAGTATCGTGTCCAATAAAAGGACACAAGTGTCCAAGAACTCACACGAACACAGGACACCAAATAGAACACTAAGCTACGTGAACATGTGTCCAGTGTGGATCGAATATCTCATCCGACACAAAATATTAGGACACGTGGCCTTGGGGATGTCATGACAGACATTGCCCCATCCTGCGTGTCCAAGTACTCGCGACCAAGTGTCCTATGCACTGAGCACGAACACACTGGTAGCAGGGGAATGCTACCCGCACGCGGGCGTGGTGCACCCCTCGTGTGCACATGTCCAAACTGACACGACACGACACAACCAACACCTCAGTCGAGCAAGAACACGTAAGCCACACCCAAACATGACTTCCTATTCAAAAACATTTCAAAATCTTGATCGAAATGCCCTCTATGGCATTTCGTCGAACACCTACGCTGGTTACTGATATGTGTCAGATACGGACACGTACAAGACACAAAATTGAGCAAACCCTATTCCTACAGCACAAGGACACCTAGGGCTTGGTGTTTATGCAAAGAAAACCTAGTTTTAATGGATGAATAGGATTTTACCTATGTGTGTTCTTCAACACAAAAAGCCTCTTCAAAGGAGCTCTCCAAAGCCACCCAAAATCTCCAAATTGCTTCAAATCTGAGATGTGACTCCACAAACAGTAGGAGAACAGTGATTAGAATACTATAGAAGAAATCTTAATAAAAATGGAGCTCTATTGATTAATCTATGAATAAATACAAATGGAGGCTCACCTAGTTCTTAGGAAAATAATGGAATATAGAAAAGAGGCACAACTCCCAATAGAGATACTTTATAGGCAGGGGGGTCCTTGGATGGCCACTTAGCTAGGGTTAGGGTTTCTAGGGGTGCATCTAAGGCTAGCAATGCATCAAGTCTATTTGAATGGCCTAGAATCTAGGGCTCCTTCTTAGTCAAGTTGCAACCCACTCAACCTAGCTAATCATGACTTAAACCCATTTAACCAATACTAACTAAACTCAATGTGGCTCACTAGACTAGCTATGACTAATCTAGGTTAGGTCCAATCTAGGTTAGGCTAATCTAAACCACATGGAAATTAATTAAATAATATTTAAATCACACCATTCAAATAAATCATTTTAAATTCCTAATAAAATATATTAAATTCAAATAATTCAAAAATGACAAAAATACCCTCAAACTAAAAATGATAAATGAAATACCCTAATCACATGGCTAGGCTCTAGGTCACTATCTCTAGGATTACACTAGCAAAACACCAAATTACAAGTCATAATTTTAAATAGTTTAAAAATGATTGAAAATTACCAAAAATCATAATATGAAATAAATATCAATAAATAATATTTATAATTACAAAATTTCAAAATTACCCTCATCTGGAAAACTGGGTGTTACAATAGTGTTTCCACAACTTCAAAGCAAATATAACTGCTGCCAACTCCAAGTCGTAGGTATGGTAGTTCTTCTCATGGGGACGTAACTGCCTGGAAGCATAGAAAATCACCTTCCCATGCTGCTGCAAGACACAACCCAAACCCTTCCCTGAGGTGTCACTATAGATAGTGAACCCTCCTGATCCTGATGGCAATGTCAAAATCGGAGCTGTCGTCAGTCGCTTCTTTAACTCATCAAAAGCGACCTAACAGTCCTCTGAACAAATAAACTCTACGTCCTTCCAGGTCAGCCTAGTCAATGGCTCTATAACCTGGGAGACATCATGCACGAATCTTCTATAGTAGCCTGCCAATCCCAAGAAGCTCATGATCTCCGCTACTGAACTCGGTGTTGTCCAAGCCTCAACTGCCGTGATCTTCTTCGGGTCAACTGAGATCCCATCTCCAGTCACCACATGACTCAAGAAGTCAACTCTGTCCAGAAAGAACTCACACTTCGAGAGCTTGCCATAAAGCTCATCCCTCCTGAGAGTCTCCAGAACCACTCTCAAGTCCTCCTCATGCTCCTCCTCGATCTTCGAATACACTAGGATATCATCGATGAATACCACCATGAACTTTTGCAAGTACTGGTGGAACACCTTGTTCATCAGGTTCATGAATACCGTCGGGGCATTAGTCAACCCAAACGGCATCACCATGAACTCAAACTGGCCATACCGTATCCTGAATGTTGTCTTCGGGATATCCTCCTTCTTCATCTTCACCTGATGGTAGCCTAACCTCAGATCAACCTTAGAAAGTACCATCGCCCCACTCAGCTGATCGAAGAGATCGTCGATCCTCGACAACGGGTACTTGTTCTTGATCGTGAGGTTGTTGAGTGCCCTATAGTCGATACACATCCTGACCGACCATTCTTCTTCGGTACAAAGAGTACCGGTGCACCCTATGGTGAAGAATTCGATCGGATGAAGCCCGTGTCCTGCAGCTCATCCACCTGCTTCTTCAACTCTACCAGCTCGCTGTTGTTCGCCCTATAGACGTGCTGAGATATCGGCTCTACGCCGGGCACTAAGTCTATTGAGAACTCCACGTGTAACCACCACTTTTCTAAAATGAGGATAATTTTAAACTTTTATAAAATTGATTATTTAATAATAGGTTTAAATCATGTTATTGATTTATTGGTAAATTTTAATTATTTTAATATCATTAAATTAGTGTTTTGCGATTTTGTTCTTTGGCTAGTGTAACGTTAGAGTTGCTTAGCCTATAGACTAACCATGACCATGGAGGCCTAACCCATGTGATTAGTTTAGTTAATTACCACTTTTTAGGCTAAGGGTATTTTGGTTATTTTGTGACTTTTGAATTATTTAGAATTTTGATTAATTGGTAAATTTTAGATTTATTTTAATAATATTTAAATTGATGTATTATGATTTTGGTCATTTTTCATATTTTAATATCTTGGGAATTTTTATATTTTAATATTGATTTCACGGGATTTGTTTAGTCGGATTTGAGTTTCCTTTCGTTCCGACTTGTGTTAGTGATCCGGGTAGCTTAGACTCTAGACGGGACCACAAGATTAGTTAGTCATGGCCCACAAACTCCACTAATTAAGTTAGTAAGTTTAGACTAATTTCACTTGCTTAGAGTGGATAAATTAGAGACTTAAAATTGACTTTTTGACCACAAACCTTTTCATGACTTAAGTTGACCCAAAGGAGACTTGTAGGGGCACCTTGGACATTTTACATAGGCCCATTAGGGCATGTATGGCCAGCAAGCTATATTGAGAGAGGTGTCCCTCTATTTTATTTCACACTTGCCTTCTTTTCCCCTAAATTTGTTCTTTCCCAAACTTGAGAGCTTCCCTCTTGATTTTGATCTCCAAATCCCTCCATTCTTCTTCCAATCTTCCATCATTTATTCTCATTCAACCAAGGAGAAGGTGCTAGCAAGGATTGGGAGAAAGGAGCAAGGAAGGGTGTCTATGTTTGAGGAGCTTTCGTGTCAGAACCGTGTCCTTTGAGTGTATCATTGGGATCCCACTTCCAATAGGTATAACCATCTCTCTATTTCAATTTTCCTTATATTTTAGTTAGATTTGAATACATAGGATCCACCACCATGCATGTACAACCATTAGATTTTAATTTGAGGCTCTTTCGAGTCCTCTTTAGGAAGTTTGAATAGGTTTGGTGTCCTACTTATGGAGTTTCCAATATAGGACACCCCATGTGTTTGTGTTTATGCAAATAGGCTATTTGTGGTTTAATTTCAGTTTTAGGATGGTTAGAGAGTGGATTGTTCTTAGTTAGGATGATTAGAATGAGTTTTATTTGGATAGCTATGTTGGTATCCAAGTATCTTGGCCTATATATGTTACTTTTGTCCAAAATAGCCCAAATTCGTCATAATTTTTATCCACGTTTTTAACAGCCAGAGCAACTTAGAAATGCCATAACTCCTAGCTCAAGACTCCGATTAATCTCCCATTTTTTTAAAAGAACCGTATCGAAGTTAACTTTCCAAATATATAAATTAATAGGCCAAATTCGTTCTAGAACTTTTTGTAAAACCGTTTGAGTGTCAGCTGTCCGAAAGATGAACGTGTTTCGGTTTTTTTCACGATTCTGGGAGCTTTTGGACACGAAATGCGATCCGTTTGAAGTTTCGAAATGCTAATACGAAGGGCTACAACATACTTTAATCCTAAAATTTAGTGAAAGTCCAATTGGTACAGTATTGGTTTTAATTAGAAGAGTGACTATACGACATAGGTATTTTGTGTAACCGATGAGCCTATGTAGTATGGATATCATGTGAATGTAGATATCATAGGTTGTCAAGAATATGTATGATATAGTATATATATATATATATATATATATATATATATATATATATATATTTATATATATATATATATATATATATATATATATATATATATATATATATATATATATTGTTATGTAATATATGTTAGTATAGTGTGTTGTTTGAATGAGATAAGGATGTGTTTGGTTAGTGGAGAGAAGTGAGATTGATAGAAAATATGTGCTAGTGTGTGTTTGATGTTCTATAGATGGTAGTATAGTATGTGTTGTGAAGGTGAGAGAGTTGGGAGGATCATGCCATCCTATTTGACTTGAGGCTAGTGTGGTTTGTTGAGTAATTTGCGTTTTGGTTGAGTGGTAGTGTGTTTGTATATAGATGTGTGTGGGTGTGTTAGAAGAGAGGGGATGGTGAATTTGGTATATGTATTTGTGTGTGTGTTAGTATTGGAGTGGAGAAGAATTTAGATGTTGTATGTATGAATATGTTAGTATGTTAGTGGTTATGTTAGAATCTATGTAGAGGTTAGAGGTATCTTAGAAGTTAGATGGTGATATCTTGTATAAGAGATAGTTAGTTGTGTTAGATTTCTAAGTTAGAATAGATGGTTAGAAGTTATATGTTAGAGTTGGTTAGTATCTTGTATTAGAGATATAATTAGGATATAGAGTGATATCTTGAGAAACCATAGTAGTATCTTAGGATATTTTGGGTATTTGCCTATTACCTTAAGGTAATGTATTTACCTACAAGGTAAAGGAGACTTACCTACAAGGTAGAGGGGGTTTACTTTATACTAACGTATTAGCTACTAAGGTATTGTCTATCTAATATTTAGGGTAGATAGTTAGAGTCTAGATATTTAAGGTATTAGTATTAGAGGTTAAGGTATTAGTTTCCAACCAAGGTAATGGTTTATCTTACCTTAAGGTAATGGGTTTACCTTATTATAAGGTAAGGTATTGGGTTTACCTAGGTAAATAAGGTTAGATATATAAGTTATTGGTTATCTAGTAGCTTAGGATAGATATTAGATATCTAAGATTGGTATCTTGGTAGTTAAGGTATTTATACCTAGACTAAGGTATTGGATTTTCAACTAAGGTATTAGTATTAGGATATCAATAGGGCTAAGGTATATGGTATCTTGGGGTAAGATATAGGTTGGTATATTATTAGTATCTAGTATCTACGTTAGCGTCTTAGGATGTAGATGAGTGGGTATCCTAAGATACAAATCAGTATCTTAGAGGGTAAATTAGTAGGCTAAGATAATGTCTAAGATATTGACAAGGTAATGGGGATTACCTATAGTCTAAGGGTAAGGTATTGGTAGGATATTGAGATAGACGGTTAGATACTAGTCTAAAGTATTAGTAGGATCTATTAGCCTAGGTTAGTGAGTTATCTACTAACCTAAGGTAATATATTACTAAGGTAAGGGTATTACCTAGTATCTAAGGTATTGGGTTATCTTGGTAGGTAATAGTTAGAAGTGGGTTATCTTGGTAGACAATGGTTAGAAGTAGGTTATCTTGGTAGGTAATGGTTAGAAGTGGATTATCTGGGTAAGTAATGGTTAGAAGTGGGTTATCTTGGTAGGTAATGGTTAGAAGAGAGTTATCTTGTAAGGTAAAGGTTATGAATAGGATACTTGACTTAGATTTTACCCTGTTTGACTAAGGTTAATTGTTTTTGACTCAAAGTCAACTGCAAGTGTAACCCCTGTTTCTCAAATTTTTATATATTTTATTTTATTGTGTTTGAAAGTAATTTATTTTTGAAACTTTGTAAAAGATATTTAATATTTTTTCTGCTTTTCAAAATATAGTTTGTAATTAACGGTTTGAAAGTACTATTTAGTTTTAATAAATATGTTCTTGAAATTTTATTACTGAAATTATAAAGTCATTTATTATTATGTTTGGATTTTCAAAAAAAAATATCGGTTTCAAAAATAGTTTGAAAATCATGATTATTTTTGGAGCAATAAAAAGATTTAGTAACTTATTTTGAATAAGATTTAGATTTATAAAATATATTTTACCTTATTTGATAACATCAAACATTATTTAAAATACTTATGGTGACTAATTGTGGAATTAAGAATTATCTAATCTAGATTTGAAATATTATTTGATTTAACGATTTATCTATTATATGATTTAAATTGCTTTGATAAACATTAAATTTATCTTAAAGTTATTATGTTGAATTTGATTTGGATTTAGATTTGGATTTGAATTCATATGATTTGGATTTAAATAATTTATTTGATTTAAATTTATAGAGAGACTTGTCCATTAGAAATTCTAATCCTATTTGAATCATATCTAGTATTAGATAGATTATTTCTTATTTGAACTAATCATATTCCTATCCAAATTAGTTGGTAATCCTAATCATATCTTTATTGATTGAGTTCTAATCATATCCTAATTCACTAATTGCTTTCCAATATCTATATATATTGAACCTATAAAATAAAATCATCTCTCATACCTTCTTTTCCAAAATTTCTCTCTTTTTTCGTCATAATTACCCCAAATTCGTCATAAATTCAGCCTTCCTTTTCAAATGTTTTACCAACTTCGAAGGGCCATAACTTCCAACTCCGGACTCCGTTTGACCTCCAGTTTTTTTGTTGGAACCGTCTCGAGGTATATTTTCTAAATATAAAATTTATTTTTAAATAACTTTAACCTAATTTTTTGGAAAATTCGTGGAGTGTCAGTTGTCCGAAATTTGACACATTTCGGTGTTTTCGAGATTCCGGGAGAACCAGGAATCAGAATCATGATCCGTTTAAAGTTTCGGAATGCTGATGGAAAAGTACACATCATATATTTTTCTCAACAATTTTCCAAAATATTTTATTTTTTGTTTTTATTTTAGAGGCCCGTCTCATCAATTGAAATCATCTTGCGTAGTTTGACTTCTGAGACTATTTTCGTGCCGACATGATCATATCACGCCAGTCAGCTTCAAATCAAATCGAGGCAAGTACTTGTTGATGCTTTCATGTGCATTTACTTTATATTATCGTATTTCACTTATACATGCTATCTTCCGTGTCTTGACTGTTACACACACGAGAGTTGAGTGTTGACTGTTGATCATGTTTTCTCATTGTTATCGTGATCGTGTTTTCATGATTGTGAGGTATGGATATTGGAGGGGTACAATTACTAGGCACGTGGACAAAACCCAGATTGTATTGTTGGCAACTCTCCCGGTTACGGGGGCGGGCCTTATAACCTCATCGTTCGCCCAAGCCATCCATGTGTAGGAACGTTGTACTTCTTACGACACGTGCACTACGAGTGTTTATATGAGTCTCTTTACTTTTCATGCTTGTTACTTTCCTTATCAGTTTCTTCCATCCCATGGTTTCTTGTTCATATTGTTCATGTTTTTATTGATCATTGTTTCACATGTTTAGTGTTATATTGCTTTATATTGTACTTGTACCATGTTGGTTTAGACTTGTACTTGTTCCAATCCTGACTGGATAACCATTTTTCAGTTGACAGATCTTGATGACTATTCTCGATGACTTGCTCTCTTGTTTTGGGATCCTTCGGGTGGAGTTAGAGCTATCTTGGAGGCCAACCATAGATTCTAGCTAGAATAGTCACATGTAGCGGGTTTGTATTTGTATACAAATTTGAATATATTATTGAAATTGTAATTAAAATAATTATTGTGAATGAGCAAAATAGAGATATTTGTTGTATTTGAGATTTATATTGAGTCTAGACAGCGTACTACCGTCGATGCTGCGGCGTAGGCTGGACTTGGCCACGTACTCGTATCCCGAAAAGCGGGAGCGGGTCGTGACAAGTTTTTATGGTGGCCCATGCAGGTCCATTTTTGCAAAATTATGCGAACTTATGGTAGTTCCTATATTAGTAGTACTACTACAAGCCTGCGATTAGGATGCTCATTCACAATTAGGTTGATTTTATTTTTAAAAAATAACTAGGCCTAGGACTAGGTACACCGTGGGTAACCCATACAATTATTTTTGAATTGATTGTATGGGTAGTTAAGGTTGTTACATAGGCTACATCATTAAGGTGGTGATATTCGTTGAATTTTGAGATGCCCTATTTGATGAAGTTGAAATTGTGATTTGATAAGTGACTCTAATCAAAGATGGATAGAATTCTCGATTGATAAATTGAATATTTTGGTTACTGTTGAAGATGAAATTTTTAGCTTTTGGTATTTTTGAGGTTTAAATTTCTATATGAACGATGAATTATTGATAAGGTCGAATATTTAATTTTTAAAGGAAATAATTTTGATTTGATCAATAAAATTGAGGTATGATTTGAAAATTTATAGAATTTAAATTTTTGAGAAGATTATGAAAATGTTGAATTTTGAATTTAAAATAAAATTGAGGAATTTAAAGTTTTGTGAAGTTAGATTTTGAAAATATTTATCAAGTTGAATTAAGGGTTGTGAATTTGATAAGATGATATTCATGATTGCTACATCACGGTATTAAATTGAGTTAGTGATTAAAAAAAAAATGATTGAATTTGAGAATTTTTTTTAAAATATTCTTGAGGATACGAATTTGTAAGATTGATGAGTGATAACTTAGGTGTCATGTAGGTAATACTCTTTCGAACTATATCCATTGACTACATTCTTCCATCCTTCTTGATCAATCTTCATATTAAGAAAAAATATTATTTTTATCTCGTTGATCATTATTCCTTTTTAAATTTTTCTATCTTTTCACCTGACCAACCAAGCCTATTTTTTTGTCATCCTTAAATTTCGAGGACGAAATTTTCTAAGATGGATAAATTTGTAACCCCTGTTTCTCAAATTTTTATATATTTTATTTTATTGTGTTTGAAAGTAATTTATTTTTGAAACTTTGTAAAAGATATTTAATATTTTTTCTGCTTTTCAAAATGTAGTTTGTAATTAACGGTTTGAAAGTACTATTTAGTTTTAATAAATATGTTCTTGAAATTTTATTACTGAATTTAGTCATTTATTATTATGTTTGGATTTTCAAAAAAATATATCGGTTTCGAAAATAGTTTGAAAATCATGATTATTTTTGGAGCAATAAAAAGATTTAGTAACTTATTTTGAATAAGATTTAGATTTATAAAATATATTTTACCTTATTTGATGACATCAAACATTATTTAAAATACTTATGGTGACTAATTGTGGAATTAAGAATTATCTAATCTAGATTTGAAATATTATTTGATTTAACGATTTATCTATTATATGATTTAAATTGCTTTGATAAACATTAAATTTATCTTAAAGTTATTATGTTGAATTTGATTTGGATTTGAATTCATATGATTTGGATTTAAATAATTTATTTGATTTAAATTTATAGAGAGACTTGTCCATTAGAAATTCTAATCCTATTTGAATCATATCTAGTATTAGATAGATTATTTCTTATTTGAACTAATCATATTCCTATCCAAATTAGTTGGTAATCCTAATCATATCTTTGTTGATTGAGTTCTAATCATATCCTAATTCACTAATTGCTTTTCAATATCTATATATATTGAACCTATAAAATAAAATCATCTCTCATACCTTCTTTTCCAAAATTTCTCTCTTTTTTCGTCATAATTACCCCAAATTCGTCATAAATTCAGCCTTCCTTTTCAAATGTTTTACCAACTTCGAAGGGCCATAACTTCCAACTCCGGACTCCGTTTGACCTCCAGTTTTTTTTGTTGGAACCGTCTCGAGGTATATTTTCTAAATATAAAATTTATTTTTAAATAATTTTAACCTAATTTTTTGGAAAATTCGTGGAGTGTCAGTTGTCCGAAATTTGACACGTTTCGGTGTTTTCGAGATTCCGGGAGAACCAGGAATCAGAATCACGATCCGTTTAAAGTTTCGGAACGCTGATGGAAAAGTACACATCATATATATTTTTCTCAACAATTTTCCAAAATATTTTATTTTTTGTTTTTATTTTAGAGGCCCGTCTCATCAATTGAAATCATCTTGCGTAGTTTGACTTCTGAGACTATTTTTGTGCCGACATGATCATATCACGCCAGTCAGCTTCAAATCAAACTGAGGCAAGTACTTGTTGATGCTTTCATGTGCATTTACTTTATATTGTCGTATTTTACTTATACATGCTATCTTCCGTGTCTTGACTGTTACACACACGAGAGTTGAGTGTTGACTATTGATCATGTTTTCTCATTGTTATCATGATTGTGTTTTCATGATTGTGAGGTATGGATATTGGAGGGGTACAATTACTAGGCACGTGGACAAAATCCAGATTGTATTGTTGGCAACTCTCCCGGTTACGGGGGCGGGCCTTATAACCTCATCGTTCGCCCAAGCCGTCCATGTGTAGGAACGTTGTACTTCTCACGACACGTGCACTACGAGTGTTTATATGAGTCTCTTTACTTTTCATGCTTGTTACTTTCCTTATCAGTTTCTTCCATCCCATGGTTTCTTGTTCATATTGTTCATGTTTTCATTGATCATTGTTTCACATGTTTAGTGTTATATTGCTTTATATTGTACTTGTATCATGTTGGTTTAGACTTGTACTTGTTCCAATTTTGACTGGATAACCATTTTTCAGTTGACAGATCTTGATGACTATTTTCGATGACTTGCTCTCTTGCTTTGGGATCCTTCGGGTGGAGTTAGAGCTATCTTGGAGGCCAACCATAGATTCTAGCTAGAATAGTCACATGTAGCGGGTTTGTATTTGTATACAAATTTGAATATATTATTGGAATTGTAATTAAAATAATTATTGTGAATGAGCAAAATAGAGATATTTGTTGTATTTGAGATTTATATTGAGTCTAGACAGCGTACTACCGTCGATGCTGCGGCGTAGGCTGGACTTGGCCACGTACTCGTATCCCGAAAAACGGGAGCGGGTGGTGACAGCAAGTCAACATTGGACCTAGATTGGACTAGCAGTTGACCAAAAGTCAACTGTGAGTCAACCATTAGCCAGTTTGACCTATATTGGATTAGAAGTTGATCAGAGATGACCAGTTGACCAAAAGTCAACTGTATGTCAACCCTTGACCTAGTATGATCTAGATTGACTTGGTTTGACCTTGTTTGAACTAGTTTGACTTTGTTAGACCTAGTATGACTTAGTATGACTTAGATTTACTTAGATTGACTTAGCATGACCTAGTTTGATCTAGTTTGATTTAGTTTGACTTAGTTGACTTGGTGTGACTTAGTTTGACCTAGATTTGCATAGCATATACTAGACATCATGTCATACACTGTTAAACCCTAATTAACTCATAATATCTCATCTTTAGGTCTGTGATATCACTCTAAGCATCTATTCTCACTGACAGCTCAGGACCGTAGGCGAGTACATTCACTGATAGTTTTTATTGTCTTGATATCTGCTATATCCGATACAGTTGTAGTGTTTTACTTGATTTTCGACACGATGGTTCACGGATTAGTATATGTTGGATCCTGTCATGAGATATTATTCCTGGACTTTTCTGGTATATTGGTACATTGTTCGATCTTGTTTTTCTTGTACTTGTATAGACACCGATTTGGGAGTGGACTAGCCCCCTGCTTTTGAATCCCGTGTTATGACGTGACATGTCCGGATCCATTATACTACTCGGGGATGGGGAATTATTAGGGTCTGTGTGATCAAGCCACCCTGTCACTATATTCTTGTGCTTGTGCCACCCTCAATTCACGTAGGGTGTAGCGAGATCTTACTCCTTGTGCTCGTTATTCAGGTTAGCCGGCATGACCCTTTCCAGAGATTTTCTTGTGATTGCCGGGCTAAGTGGATAGCATGTCCAGTTTCCCAAGCCGATCACATAACGTTCTAATAATTCATGGCACATTTTATATTTACTTTATACATCATATATTCTGTATTATTCTATATTCTAGTATTTTATACCCTGACATGATATCCAGTTTTACATATCCTGTTTATATTCCAGTCTTGATATTTCATCTTGTATTTAATTATAATTATCTCTTATAGAATTTGTCAATTCACATGAAACTGCTGTTAGCGTTTGTACTTGCTCATATCCTGACAGGATAACACAGTTGATGTTTACAGATGATATAGATGCTGACTACTCGACCTTCTATGGGTTTGGCATAGACGGTGAGTACTACATGGACATCCATGTGGCGCCGGTGCCCATTGATGACGTACTGCCTACTTAGACTTAGAATAGTTAGGCTTGACTGGACTGCGATCCAGCTAGTACTTGAGACTTGTAGCATACTTATTATTTTAGGATCTTGTATTATGTTTTGAACAATAAACTTGTGTTAGGATCTTGCATCTATTTTCAGTTATTTTCTTCTATCATATCTTATCATATTTTGTGATATCTTCCTTAGATGTCTTTGTGATTGAGTTATGACATTATATACCTCCGTGTGGAGATGACAAGTACCTTTATATTGTGTCTAGATGTTGTATGTTATAGACAACCTATACAGTGTTCTACCACCGATTGTGCGACGTAGGCTGGACGTACCCACGTGCTCGTACCCCTACTTTGGGTGCGGGTCGTGACACCACGTCTCCGTCCGATAGTATTCCTAGAAAATCCTCCGAAAAGATGTCCATTAACTCCGCTATCAAAGGTTGTGGCACTGCCTGCTCCCCAACTGATACTCCGCAGAAAACTCTGCTGCTATGCTCCGTCTGCCGTCGGGTGAACTCGAACTCTGGCTCTCCAGGTGCTCTGAAAAACTCTACCCCCGTGGTAATCTATGCTGGCATGGTGCCTGCTCAACCAATCCATACCGAGTACGATATCGTAGTTCGGCAATGGCATCACGAACAGACTCACATCCAACTCTCGGCCTCCCAAATCAACTCTCCGACCCTTACAAATATTACTAACGAGTTTAATACCACCTGCAGTCGTGATCTTGTAAGTCCTAGGCAGCAATTCAGATACAAAGTGGTGTCTAATAGCAAAAGATACAGACACGAAGCTGTGGGAAGCCAATGAATCGAACAAAGAAAAAGCTGGAATAGAGTCGAGAAGAACAGAACCTGCAATAAGATCTCCGATGGCCTCTGCGTCCTCAGCTGCCATGGCGAAAGCTCGCCCCTGCTGGCCTTCCCTAGCTTACTGCTGATGCTGTATAAACCTCTGCTGCTGAGCCTGCAAAGGTCCCTTCTGCTGCCCTGCTGGAGCCTTGGCTCATGCTCCCTGTTTTGCTCGTCCCGTGAGTAGGGAACAGTCCTTCAGCTGGTGGCTCGCTGAACCACAGAGTAGGCACCTGTCTAGCCTCTTCCTGTAGTCGTTCCACCCATGCCCCGGCTTCTTACAGTAGACACAACTGATTAGCTATTATCTCGGAGCCTGCTGCTGATGTCTCGGCTGCTGCAGCTACACCTGCTAAAATAGTGCATGGGCCTGCCCCTGAGGCTGCTGCTGAAACGGCCTCTGCTGGAACTGCTGTTGGAAGTGGGGCCTCTTGGACGATCCTCCACAGCTACTGGCTCCATGAAAGTTCTGACCTCTCTTGAGCTTCAGCTCAAGATCATCCTCTGCTGCTAGGGCACCCACCAGAATCTCCTCAAAAGTGGCATTCCGGTCACTCATGGTCAAGGACTTGACCTCCTTGCCTAATCCATTTCGGAATCTCTAGGCCTTTGCTGTCTCACTGAGTCCCTCAACAAATCTGCCCAGATGGCAGAACTCCCTAGCGTACTCCTCGACAGTCTGACTGCCCTGAACTAAGCTCTCAAACTGCATCTCCAGGACGCCAAGAGCTGTGTCAGGGAAAAACTTTTCCTTGAACAGCTTCTTGAAGGCTGCCCAAGTCTGTCCCTCTGTACCGACCCTCGGGTCCGTCTGGTACCATGTGCAGGCCAGGTCCTGCATCTGACTATCTGTCACCTCAATCTGTAATCGTGCCGAAATATCCTCCAGCCGGAAGATCTCATCGATGTGCTCTATCCATTCATCCACATACAGAATCCCCTCTGTGTCATGGAAGTCCCGCGAGCGCATCTTCTGGAACTCCTGGATCCCTGGTGTCCTCGGTTGATACTACTGTATCTGGCCTGCCTGAGGCTGTGCAATGACTCTCTCCACTGTCATCAGGAAAAGCTTTTGGGCATTCTCTATGTCCTGCTAAAAATAAACAGACTGTTGCCGCTGGGCCTCCACCATCCTCTGAAAGAAGGCGAACAGCTGTGCTGCGTCAACCGATCCCGAAAGCGGCTGTTGTTGAGAGAAATCAGGAATGATGGGGGAAGGTCTCTGTACAGGCGGAGGTGCACCTCCAAATGCAGCAGAAACGCCAACCTGAGCTGGCATAACAGGACCTACGGTCTCGAGGCCCTACTGAACAGGACGAATGGTGGCCAACTTCTCGATAGTATCCCCCGGACCGGAGCGATGAGATCGTGTCTCCATAACCATCCTGAAGACAGATCAAACAAGAAGCAACTACTGAGAATGAAGCAAAAAATCAAAGGAGGGCAGTTTATTTTTTCAAAAGAAATCATTTAATCAACAAGAATTTAGATGGCATGTATTGGATAAGAGTTTTCCTAATGTGATTGAGTACCTCAAAACTATATCCTACATTCTACTGCAGGCTGTAGTGATACTCTAGTTCGAATACCACTATAAATCTAGACCTACATAGGCCACCACTAAAAACATGTCACGACCCACACCCAGTGTAGAGGCACGAAAAGTGGGTACGTCCACCCTACGCCGCAGTATCGTCGGTAGAACGCTGTCCTAGGTCACAACATCTAACACAGTATGAAATATAACTACACAAGATATACTCTACGAACGGAGGAATAATAAGATAGGTACATTCTCAATCACAATCTAAGGTAGAAGATACGATAAGATAGATAGATATGATATGAATCCATAAAATGAAATACAAACAGGAAATAAGTCTAAGTGTCTAAGATAACATCTCCACAAACATCCCAAATAACACAAGATCCCAAATATATACAATAAAGTATCCAAATGAGATAAGGCAACTGAAATGAGATAAAATCTAAGCTAGCAAGCCTAACTATGGGGGTATCCTCCTCTACTGCTAGTGGATCCTGTTGGAGGTCCAGATCGCAGGTGTCGTCTAAGGCTGCTCCATAGTAAGTGGTACAAAAAGCCTCATCCTCATCCTCTATAATATATCAACAGGTCCATTCAGGACAGGAACGAGCACAATACATCTCACGCAGTTTATATCATGTCCGAAAATACAAAGCACGCAATAGAGTAAGATACATGAATAACTGAAGGAATGTACATGAAGTAAAAGAGATAATTGTAATAGAAATATCTACTATAAGTAAAAAACTATCAGTGACTAGTGATTTAGAGTACAAGATAGACATGTGAACAGCTAGAAATGATTCATGGCTATACTACAGAGTTGATTCATGACTACACTACTTTGGAATTATTTACATGACTATTTCTACTCCCCCATCCCCAATCAATACACAAGGATTGAGACAAGTTATGTTAAGATTCATGATTTCACTGCCTCATAAATAAGAGCATATGAAATTTATTCATGAGGGCTCTGTGAACATGAGAGTACATGAATCACAAGAGTATACATGAATAGTAAAAGCATAGAGATACATGATGTAAGTGAAACACACATAACATGAAGTATCCGATGCTCCCGAGGGAGATAACATCTCATAAAAAGATCCATATTGTACCAATCCGTGTTACCAATGTGACAGCATCAAGTAAAGTAATCTAGAGTAAGAAATTAAATTCTAGCAATTATGAAACGGTCAGAGAATATACTCGCATGATATCCTGAGTATCTGGTAAGTGTAGATGTCAAGACAGAGTAGATGAGTCCTATTTAGAGCAACACAGGTCACAACATGTTCAGAATGGTAATATTGAACTTTACAACACATTCTATATGATTTCTAGGTCATTCTAGACTAAAGTCAATTCTTGGTCAACCCTAGTCAACTACACTAGTCAAACTAGGTCAACTAAGCCACACTAGGTCCTAGCCTAGTCCAACAAGTCTCACTAGGCCTAACCAAGCCTACACTAGTACACTAACACTAACAATGCCAAAAGGCAACACACACACACACACACACACACACACACACACACACACACACACATATATATATATATATATATATTTTATATATATATATATATATATATATATATATATATATATATATATAAATTTTTTTTTTGTATATATATAAAATATATATATATAATATAAAAAAATATATATATAAAAAAATATAAAATATATAAAATATAAAAAAAATATAAAATATATAAAATATAAAATATATAAAATATAAAAAATATATATTTTTTATATATAAAATATAAAAAAAATATAAAATATAATATATATATATATATATATATATATATATATATATATATATATATATATATATATATATATATAACCCCTAAATTTCTATAATATTTTTTTGTTATATAAATTGGTACTTTTTTATTTGTACATCGTATCATCGTATTTAACGTGGCGTACGAAATTGCATTTTTTGTAATTGTTCGTCGAGTGCGAACATGTGCGAAGTACATGCTTTTGGAAAAACGTTTGGATTATAAATTTTATTTATATGGGAGAATGTTTCAAAATAACTTATGATAAATATTTTAGTACATAAACATATCGCATCGAGATTTGTCAAAATTATTATTATTTAAAATGCTATCTTATTGGTAATTTAGAAAAAAACTAGATTTTATGAATATTCTACTTGTGTGAAGTACTGAAATTTACTTCATGTATATTTTCGAAAATTATTAGAACTTATTTAGAATTAATTATTAGCAAAAACTTACTCAAAGATTTTAAATATTAATTATGATTTTTGAAATTATTTTAGCTTAATTCAAAATAAAAAGCTATTTGGATATTTTCCTATTAATACTTAAATATTTATGGTGATTTTTGAAATTAATTAATTATTATTATAAAAAGATCATTTGAATTAAATTGTGATAATTTAAATGGTGATTTTACTTTATTTATTTTAAATAGTTTAATTTAAATGTGTAATTTATCTATATTGGATTTAGATTTAGATATGAATGTATTGATTTAAATTTAATAGTAAATTATCTATTGGGGTTTTAAATCAATTCTAATCCTTATCATGTTAGGAAGTCCACCACCTATATAAGGAGAGACTCTTGCTCTCTTTTTTCCATAATTCCACAAGTCAAACTCCATAACCACATCGTGCATCGTGTCCGTGCCCCCTCCACTATATGTGTATTTCTAATACAAATACAATTATCTCATTCGTGTCCAACAACTCTGGACACCGACCCGTCCAGTGTCTCGTATGACACGATACAGACTCTGAAAACAGTTCTAACCCTAACCCTAAACCCAGTTCTGGCCGCAAACCCGATCCCCGAAGCATCACTGCCATCTCCCCTGGATCACCATTCTACGGCCAAAACTGCCACCACAATCTCCCCTGGATCACCACCCCACAACACAGCCACCACGTGAACCGCCCCAATCACCACAAAACGTCGGCCAAGTCCGACCATCCTCCACTGCCAACACCATTTCCCAGCCCTGCGTGGCCACAATGCACCACTCTCCTTCCCAAACCTCTACGACCACCCCGGTCATCACCAAAACCCAAACCAACACCACCTCCACACCAGTCATCACCACCGTCGTCGCCATTACTACCACCACCGCTGAACCCGGCCACCCTGCCGTGACCGACATCTCCACACCAAAAATTTCCCAGAAATTTAAAACAAAACCACCGAGAAACCTCACCTGTCCGTGCTCGACCCAGACCACCACCGTACTTCCGCGGTGCCTCACCGCCCATTCCGCGCACTCTGACCTAGATCTGCGCCACGGTGACCTCCGTCGTCGCGGCCTCGACCATCACCGCGTGTCCTTCGCCGAGTCCACGCCCAGCCACTTCATCCGCCGAATCTCGAGCGTCGCCGCTCCCCTCGCCAAATCCCGAGCGCCGCCTCCACCGTGGCTTCCCACGAGACGCCCCCACCGGTGAACCCCGCTCGCCCCTTCCTCTCGAATTCTCCTCCTCACCTCCGCTCCTGACCTCGCCGCACGACTTCTCATGGCCGCCCCTTGCCGCCGAGACCTCTCGCTCCTCTCTCCGATCTCCCGTTCCCTCTTTCCACTTCCCTCCGCCTCCCTTTCCTCTGTATTCTCTCTCTCTCTGTTCTCTCAGACTCCTCCCCTTTCATTCTCTCTCTCTATGTAAAGTAGTGGTTATTATTATTATTATTATTATTATTATTATTACCATTTGTTCTGTTTTTTATTCTTTCTCTCTTAAAAAATTAATACCAATATTAGTATTATTACTATTTTATTCTTATTAATATTATTAGTAAGATATTTGCTGCATTTAGATTTTCTTTATTCCATAATTACATATGAAATTTTAGTTTTATTTTTACCAACGATTTTTTATTACTTGCAAATACAAATATTATATAAGGTTGACCCTATACTTATTTTCCAAAATAGGATTTCGAAACCCTAGAGATATTATTTAATTTCATTTTCCTAGATAAAGTATATGGAAATATTTGATCAATAAAAATGTATTTTTACAAATTATAAAATAAATTTTGTTGGCATTTCTTAAATACTATCTAAAATATTTTTACTAAATAAATAGAGTTTCTCTATCTCAACTTCATTTTTATATAAATCTAGAGTTTTTTCCTAAACTATTTTTTTTATACTTTTCAGTATTTATCTATAAATTATTTTACTAGTAAATATATATTTTTAAGGATTATAAATAGTATATATATTATCTCTCCAATATCCTCCGACTATCTTTTGTCGATGACTAATCCAGATGTTCCTATTTTCTCTCCAATTCTGTACTTCATTATGTCAAACCTAACTAAGTTGATCGTTCTGAACCTGATGGAATACTCTGTGTCGTCAACAGAGGCTCCCTAGCGTAGTTGCAACACCGAAGTCGATCTTGTGCCACCTTGATCATCGCACCACACCAGGCGGCCTACCAGGCAAGTATACCTTGCTAATTTACTGTCATACTATTTATTCTCTGCATTATTTACTTTGTTTTATATTTGTTATTTTTTTGTTATAAACTGCGTGTCCAAGCCACACTTGGGTACAAGTAACTCTATTAGTCGTTTTACTTTACTATATGCATGTTAACTTAGTTTTAGCGGAATAACTTCTTGTTGGGGGATATCCTTATACCTCCTTGGGCCATGACACTCACACTACACGGTTTGAAATATTTGGCTAGGGGCAGGACTTATGGACTGGCCATCTCTAAAGTCGTGTGACGGTAGTTGTTCGTAACTGTTATGACTAGGGTATAGAGACTCAAGCAGTTATAAAACTGGACAGGTTATGAACATGACTTGAACAGTTTGGAAAATATTGGGGAAGGACAGTCGCTAGTGCGTATGGAAATCCTAACAGGTAAACCACAGTCTCCAGATGGAACTGTGGCGATTTATATTTGCAGATACCCTCTGACGTTTTGGACGTTACGGACGGATACGTATGACTGGATGCCAGTTGCGTACTTATAGCCTAAAATCACACCCATGCGCATGAAAGTTGTCCTCTAAATTGTATAATACATGGTTAGCAATCCCTTTTGCATATTGGTGTCTAGGAGAGTCTTGCATATTATTATTATTTTGATAGTTCATATTATCTTGTTCTTCCTGTATATTGCTACGTCCCTCTGAGGACCTGGTTATTTTCCAGGTGTGTGTTCATGTCTTTCGCAGGTATCCTAGCCGGGATCGTGGTCTTCTCCATTTATTCGAAGATGACGTGACTTGGTTCCTCCTTGCTACTTCCACTTAGTCCTTTTATATATCATGTATTTCTTTCCTTTTATTTTGGTTGGTAGTGGATGTGTCTCCACCTAACATACTGTACCAAGACAATTCATTATATGATATCTTTTATTCCTTTATTTTGTGGATGAGATTATTTAGTTATGGTTTACTGTATTTTACAGCTTATGTATACATATAAGGCCCATGTACTTCGTATGTATACAGCTGACATGTCTACGTACTTAGTCCTACGTATTTTGGGACTGGAGCGTAACATATTTTTGTGGTGGCCCATGCAGGTCGAGATAAAATTGTTTGGTTATCTTACCGTACCAAGCAAGCCTGCGTATAGGATTAGAGTCTAGGATCTCATCCACATACTTGACCGCCTTCTCGTTTGACTCCTCAAGTTGTATCTTGCTTGATTCCTTCTATCGTGATTCGTGCTCTTCTTTCGTGCTTGATAGAGATTAATAAGGTAACCCATACTAGGTGGACATGACCCATTGTCCCATCACCCTACTAGTTTAACTCTTGTAAGTTAGGTAGAATGCCTTATGACCTAGCAATCCCTTTGTCCTTGTGACCTATATTAGCAAGTTCACTTAAGCTCTAGAATTTAGAGGACCCTAACCCATCTAGCCAACCAAAGACTTGGACAGAAAGACTATAGGACGACTGTATAGATACCAACATAGGATATAACTAAGAGTCTTAAGGAGTTTGAACTAATTCTATTCTATTTCAATCTTAATCTCACGGGCCTATATTTTTACTATCTAGACTAATGATGCTAATGTAGCCTAATTTTTGCAAGCTCAATTCTTTATCAAGCTTGTTCATGACATATGCTATTGAGCGCCCACTAACATATTGTCTAATCAGAACCGGTGCATGGTGGTCTGATCAACCGAGTGCACTTTGGTTCGCTTTTCATGTATTGTTCTACGTGGATGGAGACATAATTAAACTTGGCCTCTAGAGTCTCATCCACGACTGCCTTGAAATTTTTTTTGAAATTATTCGGTCGCCTTTGAACCACATATTCGTATTCGATGATATCGTCTTTGAACTCTATATTGCTTTCGCCTTCACCTATTTTAGAAGGGCGAAGATGCTTATACTTGAATTTTTTCTAGCTGTCCTATCACTTATGACCATTACCACTCAATGTTACTATATTTTCGTCTTAAAATTACTCGCCTTTTTTCCTCGATCTTAGGTTCATCATCGCAACTCTCTAATCATCCTTGCAACTTGAATTGTTCCCTTAATCATACTCCTAACCCATGTGACTACTTTACAATCTTCTCAAAGGAATTACCAACTCTTGATCTCTAACTAATTTACCTTCATTCCTTAAACCTTATCTTTTCGAACGTTGACTGGCGACCCTTAACTATCCTCTAACCATACCGGTGATATTTTTTATGATCTAGATCACGATTTCCTACGACGTGTTTTGTTGAACGTTGTAATTGATTGTTCCCCATCGATACCCGATTGTGTCTTCTCATCTCCCACCTATTCTTAATTTCGAGGACGAAATTCTTGTAAGTTGGGTAGGATGTAAAATCCCTAAATTTCTATAATATTTTTTATTATATAAATTGGTACTTTTTTTATTTGTATGTCGCATCATCGTATTTAACGTCGCGCACAAAATTACGTTTTTTGTAATTGCTCGTCGAGTGCGAACATGTACGAGGTACATGCTTTTGGGAAAATGTTTGGATTATAAATTTTATTTATATGGGAGAATGTTTTAAAATAACTTATGATAAATATTTTAGTACATAAATGTATCGCATCGAGATTTGTCAAAATTATTATTTAAAATGCTATCTTATTGGTAATTTAGAAAGAAAACTAGATTTTATGAATATTCTACTTGTGTGAAGTACTGAAATTTACTTCATGTATATTTTCGAAAATTACTAGAACTTATTAAGAATTAATTATTAGCAAAAAGTTATCTCAAAGATTTTAAATATTAATTATGATTTTTGAAATTATTTTAGCTTAATTTAAAATAAAAAAAACTATTTTGATATTTTTCCTATTAATACTTAAATATTTATGGTGATTTTTGAAATTAATTAATTATTATAAAAAGATAATTTGAATTAAATTGTGATAATTTAAATGGTGATTTTACTTTATTTATTTTAAATAGTTTAATTTAATTGTGTAATTTATCTATATTGGATTTAGATTTAGATATGAATATATTGATTTAAATTTAATAGTAAATTATCTATTGGGGTTTTAAATCAATTCTAATCCTTATCATGTTAGGAAGTCCACCACCTATATAAGGAGAGACTCTTGCTCTCTTTTTCCCATAATTCCACAAGTCAAACTCCACAACCACATCGTGCATCGTGTCCGTGTCCCATCCACTATGTGTGTATTTCTAATACAAATACAATTATCTCATTCGTGTCCGACAACCCCGGACACCGACCCGTCCCGTGTCTCGTATGACACGATAAAGAATCTGAAAACAATTCTAACCCTAACCCTAAACCCAGTTCTGGCCATGACCCGGATCCCCGAAGCATCACCGCCGTCTCCCCTGGATCACCACCCCACGGCCAACACTGCCACCACAATCTCCCCTGGATCACCACCCCACCACACAGCCACCACCTGAACCGCCCCGATAACCACAGAACGTCGGCCAAGTCCGACCATCCTCCACTGCCAACACCATCTCCCAGCCTCGCGTGGCCACCACGCACCACTCTCCTTCCAAACCTCTACAACCACCCCGGTCATCACCAAAACCCAAACCAACACCACCTCCACACCAGTCATCACCACCGTCGTCGCCATTACCACCACCACCGCCGAACCCGGCCACCCCGTCGTGACCGACATCTCCACACCAAAAATTTCCCAGAAATTTAAAACAAAACCACCGAAAAACCTCACATGTCCGTGCTCGACCCAGACAACCACCGTACTTTCGTCGTGCCTCACTGCCCATCCCGCGCCCACTAACCTAGATCTGCACCACGGTGACCTCCGCCACCGCAGCCTCGACCATCACCGCGTGTCCCTCGCCGAGTCCACGCCCAGCCTCTTCACCCGCCGAATCCCGAGCGTCGCCGCTCCCCTCGCCAAATCCCGAGCGCCGCCTCCACCATGGCTTCCCGCGAGCCGCCCCCACCGTGAGCCTCGCTCTCCCCTTCCTCTCGAACTCTCCTCCTCACCTCCGCGCCTGCCCTCGCCGCCCGACTTCTCATGGCTGCCCCTTGCCGCCGAGACCTCTCTTTCCTCTCGCTCCTCTCTCCGATCTCCCGTTCCATCTTTCTGCTTCCCTCCGCCTCCCATTCCTCTGTATTCTCTCTCTCGGTTCTCTCAGACTCCCCCCTCTCATTCTCTCTCTATGTAAAGTAGTGGTTATTATTATTATTATTATTATTATTATTATTACTATTATTATTATTATTATTATTATTATTATTATTATTATTATTATTATTATTATTATTATTACCATTTGTTTTGTTTTGTTTTTGATTCTTTCTCTCTTAAAAAATTAATACCAATATTAGTATTATTACTATTTTATTCTTATTAATATTATTAGTAAGATATTTGCTACTTTTAGATTTTCTTTATTCCATAATTACATATGAAATTTTAGTTTTATTTTTTACCAACGATTTTTGTATTACTAGCAAATACAAATATTATATAGGGTTGACCCTATACTTATTTTCCAAAATAGGATTTCGAAACCCTAGAGATATTATTTAATTACATTTTCCTTGATAAAGTATATGGAAATATTTGATCAATAAAAATGTATTTTTACAAATTATAAAATAAATTTTGTTGGTATTTCTCAAATACTATCTAAAATATTTTTACTAAATAAATAGAGTTTCTCTATCTCAACTTCATTTTTATATAAATCTAGAGTTTTTGCCTAAACTTTTTTTTTTATACTTTTCAGTATTTATCTATAAATTATTTTACTAGTAAATATATTTTTTCAAGGATTATAAATAATATATATATTTTCTCTCCACTATCCTCTGACTATTTTTTGTCTATGACTAATCCAGACATTTCTATTTCCTCTCCAATTATGTACTTCATTATGTCAAACCTAACTAAGTTGACCGTTCTACACCCGATGGAATACTCTGTGTCGTCAACAGAGGCTCCCTAGCGTAGTTGTAACACCGAAGTCGATCTTGTGCCACCTTGATCATCGCACCACACCAGGCGGCCTACCAGGCAAGTATACCTTGCTAATTTACTGTCATACTATTTATTTTCCGCATTATTTACTTTGTTTTATATTTTTTATTTTTTTGTTATAAACTGCTCGTCCAAGCCACACTTGGGTGCAAGCGACTCTATTTGTCGTTTTACTTTACTATATGCATGTTAACTTAGTTTTAGCTGACTACCTTCTTGTTGGGGGATATCCTTATATCTCCTTGGGCCATGACACTCACACTAAACGGTTTGAGACATTTTGCTAGGGGCACGACTTATGAACTGGCCATCTCTAAAGTCGTGTGACAGTAGTTGTTCGTAACTATTATGACTAGGGTATAGAGACTCAAGCAATTACAAAACTGGACAGGGTATAGACATGACTTGAACAGTGTAGGAAATATTGGAGGAGGACAGTCGCTAGTGGGTATGAGAATCCAAACAGGTAAACCACAGTCTCCGGATGGAACTGTAGCGATTTATATTTGCAGATGCCCTCTGATGTTTTGGACGTTACGGACGGATACGTATGACTGGATGCCAGTTCCGTACTTATAGCCTAAAATCCCACCATTGCGCATGAAAGTTGTCCTCTAAATTGCACAATAGATGGTTAGCATTCCCTTTTGCATATTGGTGTCTAGGAAAGTCTTGCATATTATTATTATTATTTTAATAGTTCATATTAGCTTGTTCTTTCTGTATCTTGCTACGTCCCTCTGAGGACCTGGTTATTTCCCAGGTGTGTGTTCATGTCTTCCGCAGGTATCCTAGTCGGGATCGTGGTCTTCTCCATTTATTCGAAGATGGCGTGACTTGGTTCCTCCTTGCTACTTCCACTTAGTCCTTTTATATATATCATGTATTTCTTCCCTTTTATTATTGGTTGGTAGTGGATATGTCTTCACCCAACATATTGTACCAAGACAATTCATTATATGATATCTTTTATTCCTTTATTTTGTGGATGAGATTAGTTAGTTGTGGTTTACTGCATTTTACAGCTTATGTATACATACAAGGCCCATGTACTTCGTATGTATACAGCTAGCATGTCTATGTACTTAGTCCTACGTATTTTGGGACTGGAGCGTTACAATATATAGGAAGAGAAACGTTATTGATGTATCAGGCACAAAATGCCGAAGCCTATACAAAAGAATGCGACTCGTGCGGACAGAAAAGAAAATGCAAAACCGGCTACAAGGCCGGACTAAGGGTAATCCAGCATCCTCCAAAAACTGCTCTTACAGTGAGAGCAGCGGATGCTGACTTTGCTAATCTGTCTGAGAACCTCTCTGAAAAGTTGAGATGAACTGTATTGTCTTTCTTCATATCTGTATTTGTTCATATTCTTCCATTGAACCCAAATGCTGGCGGCTGCGACAATCTGGTGCCCATGGGAGAGGTTCCACTTGGTGAGGAGATCGTTGAAGCCCCTAGCCTGAAGGTTCTGGTGATATTTTCTGGAGAGGTTGTTCCACAACTGAGAGGCAAGATCTCCAGAAAGAAGAACGTGCTCTGCTATTTCGGCCTGAGGAGAGGAACGACAGTGGCATCTCGATGCTAGGTTGAATCCGATGGAAGAGAGGGAGTCGTCTGTGGGAAGCTTTCTGCATTGCACTCTCTAAATTAGGATCGACCATTTGTTGGGGATGCAAGATTGCCAGTAAGGAGCTGTGAAAGGGAAAGGCTCTCTAATCCCTCTGGCTGTAAATCTGGCCAAAGTAAGAATGAATACGCCACTGTCGGTCGGGGTCCACCTGATCCCGCCATCAATGTCTCTAACCATCAAAGTTCCGCGAGGCTACGACCCTGTAGAATACTGCGCCAATTTGCAGATGCTCTACTGTTAGCTGTCACAGTCATAGGGTTGGAGTGTTGAAAGTATCTAGCTTTCATAAAACGGGCCCAGATTGAGTTCTTCGAGCATAACTTCCACCACTTCATGGAGCACGCAGCTGCAATGTGCGCTAATCTGCAGAATCCCAAGCCTCCGTCGCTGGTGGGTCTGGCTATGGTGTCCCAGCTGGCCCAGTGGTGTTTGTCTTTCCCATCATTGCGACCCCAAAAGAAGTTGGAAAGGAGGGACTCCAGCGATGTTAAGACCTTATTCGGAGGAGAGCAAACCGTGAGGGTGTATATAGGGATGGAAGAAAGGACATGCTTGATCAGGATCATCTTGCCTCCAGGAAAAAGGGTAGCATTGTGCCAACCCTCGATTTTTCTCCTAACTTTCCTGACCAGACCTTCAAATGCCTGAGTTGGACTTCCCATAAACCAGCGGACATCCAAGATATGTGAATGGCGGGTAGGCTGTGGCGAAGGAAGTCAGATTGGTGAGAGACGCTGAGTGATTTCTGTTGGCTTTGTGGTGGGTATAGATAACGCTTTTGTTAGAGTTCACACGTTGCCCTGAGCATCTAGTATATCTCTCTAGTATTCTGTGGACCGCTTCAACCGACCCGATGTCTCCCACTGAGAATATGAGAATGTCGTCTGCATAGGCCAGATGTGTGATTAAGGGACAACCGGTGGTGGTATAGAAATGATAGAAAATGGGAGAATTGGCTAGGCCGTTGAGATTTCTGCTGAGAGCTTCTGCCACAATGATGAAGATGGTGGCGGAGAGAGGGTCTCCCTGTCTGACTCCTCGACTCGATTTGAAGAATCCTGCCGCTTGCCCGTTGATGATGGTAGAGAACCAGGAATTGCTTACGGATCTAAAGAGGACGTCGATCCACGTATTGAAGAAACCGAAGGCCTTAAGCACCCAAATCATGAATTGACAGTCTAGCTGGTCATATGCTTTCTCCATGTTCAGCTTAATCGCCATGTTACCTCTCCTGGAGGGGAACTTCATGCACGTGATCAACTCTTAAGCCAGAAGGATGTTGTCTGTGATGTTGCGCCCTTTGACGAAACTGCTTTGTTCTTTTGAGATAATGTTTGGAAGAAGAGTGGACATAAGAGTCGCAATGATCTTAGCAATGATTTTGTTGGTGAAGGTGCAGAGACTAATAGGGCCAAAGTCCTTGAAAGTCTCCGGGCTGTCTTTCTTGGGGATGAGAATGAGGTTAGCACAAGATATGGATTTGGGGTATCTCGCTCCCTGGAAGAAAGTAATAGCCGCCTCGTGCAAATCATTGGTGATGATGTCCCAGCAGGTGCGGAAGAATACCCCCGAAAAACCGTCGGGACTTGGAGCGATGTGCTCGTTTAGAGCCCAAACTGTCGCCTTGACTTCTTCTGCCATTGGGGGGGCCTGAAGCTGCTCGTTCTTTCTGTTGCTAATCTTGTTGGGGATGTTGGACAGGAGATCGTTGTCTTTAAAGATTGGATCTTTTGTGAATAATCTAGTATAGTATGTGGCGGCAGCTTCTTGGATATTCCTTTGATCTCTCTGGAGGATGTCGTTGTCGTCTGTAATTTGGTGCAGGATGAGATAATGCCTCATATCTCTGACGCAGGAGTGAAAGAAGGCTGAATTTCTGTCTCCCTTGGAGTCCCAGGCCAGTCTGGCTTTCTGCTTCCAGAATTCTGTTTCAACCTTCAGCCAAGATTTGAGAATTGCCCTGGTGAGGTTGAGCGTGGCTCGGTGCTCTTGCGATCTGTTCGAGGCGAATAGGATCTCTGCACAGATCACATTATCCTCTGCCTTCTTGATTTCCTGGAAAATATTATCGAAAGCGTTCTTGCCCCAATACGCCAGCGCTCTCTTGGTAGCTTTAGCTTTGCTGCGACACGCTTAAAAGGGTCAAGATCTGTGGATGCACCCCAAGTGGTCGCTACGATGTTCTTGAATTGCGGATGGTGGGTCCAGAAGTCCTGGAATCAGAACGCTTTTTTGATCGAATTGGGGTTGCAGCTAATGAGAATAAGGAGGAGAGAGTGATCCGATTCAATGGTGTTGAGGTGGAATAGGTTGGAGATGAGGCCCGTGTCGTCCCAGCGGTTGTTGACCATGGCTCTGTCCAAACGGGAGTACTGACGTCTGGCACCTTCCTGCATGTTGCACCAAGTGAACTCGTTGCCTAAGAACGACAGGGGAGACTTGTGGACGTTGAAAATGAAGGTGTTGAAGTCGTTCATGGCCAATTGATGAGGGGGCCGACCAACCTGACTTCTACTCTCTACAAGAAATGGTGTTGAAGTCTCCAATACAGAGTCATGGAAGGTAGCTGTGCTGATGGTGGGTATCCAACAGAGTGTCCCAAAGTGCCTTGCATTTGAGAATGTCATAAATTTTATGCACCACGAAAAAGAGGGATCGGTACCTGAGGATGGGGTGTTCGACCCAGCAAGAGAGTGTCTGTCTGGAGTCATGAATGAAGCCAAAATTGATGTCGGGGCCGAAGAATATCCAGATGTCGTTGCACCCGTCTTCGCGGCCGGGAAGCCTAGCTTGAGATTGAGAGCTTTTAGCTTTTTTGAGAGATTTTGGGTTCAATGATGATTAAGATGTCTATGCGGTGAATTTTCTTAAGGATGATAATTCTGTGAATGGTGGGTTTGTTGGCAAGCCCACGAACATTCTACGAAAGGACGTTAAGCATTGAGGAGAGAGGGGGTGGTGGGTTGTGTAACTTCCCGGCTGATCTTGTGGTCATGGTCGTTGACTTTTTGGCCTATTTTTTTCTTTTTGTTATTTGGTTTTCTGAGGTTATTCGGGGTGGCTGCCGAGTGATCTTCCTTGTCCTTGTTCAGACCGTTGGCTGTAGATTCAGAGACTAGCTCCAGGAAGAGGGCCTCTGTCTCGATCTCTCTCAGCGCACTGAGGGGGTTTGAGGGGTCAAGGAAACCTGCTTCCGAAGCAAGCTGTATCCTGATGGCTGAATCTGGTCCCAGATTGGCGAGGGTGACTTCTGAGGATCGGGATAGTTCAACCTCTACTGATTGTGGGAGGGGGCCTCGGGCTCCTCAGGCTTCAATCTCGCTGTGCCATCATCTGTGTTGCACTTTTCTGAGCTCTGACTCTGATCGCATTCCTCCCTGCTGCAATTTCTGGAAGGGCGAAAATACCGAAAGAGTTGTGAAGGTATAAGTCCATAGGGGCTGTTGATGAATGAGCCTGAGTGGGTTGGGGGAGAAAGGGCACAATGTCCTGAGAGAATTGAGGATTAGTGCGAGGACAGGGGGAAGCCTCTCTGTCTGCGAAGAGGCAGTGGGAGCAGAGAGGAGATTGGATGGGTGCTGTAGGTTGAAAGTGAGCCTTCTTAGATAATGCTGTCTTACGAGGGGCCATCTTCAGTTTCGGGTGGACTTTGTAGCAGTGCTTGGTGACGTGTCATCTCCGCTGACAATGCTTGTAGAAAATGATATTGTTGTCGTACACCAACGCTTGGATATGTGTCATGCTCCCGAGTTGAAGCTCGATATGATCTGGAGGATCCGAGGACAGATCCAGTTCCACACATATCTTGGCAAATTTTTCTTTGGAGAGGTTTCTAGTTTCTTCGGCTACGGCCACTACGGATCCGAAGGAGCTGGCTATCCTTTTGAGCGTCGCTGGAGTAAAGCAAACTAGAGGCAAATTGGGGAGGTGATCTATGCCAATATGATGGTCGAGTCAACCTTGGGATCGAAAACGGGGGACCATTTGACGATTTTCACTCTGTGTGAACCGACAGTTGTAGTGCCTCTCGCCCAAATGGCAGAGTAGTCTTCTGCAGATGAGAGGTAGAGAAAATAGTATTTGGGGTCTAGTGGAGCCACCTGATAAGCCGCAACGATCCCCTATCCAGCGATGGCCTCTCGAATTATGGTGAGCTTCGGGCAGCCCGCCTGGAACTTCAAGACAAAAGTCTTCGCGAATCTGCTGGCGAGGGAAGAGATCTCTTCTTGGGAGAATGGGATTTGAATGGCCTGACCGTTTGATGGGGCTTGGAACTCGACGTCATGGAGTTCTACGTCCTCCAACAGGGGGACCGAGTGAGCTAAGCGGTCAGGCCTCAAGGCATCTGCGAAAGAAACCTTCTTGGATGGCCTATCTGTCCGAGCAAGGGGAAGCACTGAAGGTTGAGGGAGGGGGGAGCCCGCAGAGGGGGATGAAGCTTCAGCCGAACCGGTATGCGGGCAAGGGTGGGCACATAGCACTCGAGGATGAAGGCGCATAGCGCCCGACGAAAGCGTCATGCACCTCCGATGGAGCGAGGGTGACCGGCCGAGGCCCTAAGGGGGCCAATGTAGGCACATAGGTTGGCGGTATAGGCGCATAGGGAGCCGACGTAGCTCGGGGCGCATGACCCGAACCTCGCTGAGCGGGTGGCGAAGAGCCTGGGCCAGGAGGTAGGGGCGCATTGCCGCCTACGCAATTGCTGGGCGCATAACCCAAACCTGCGATGGCTCATGAGCCTGTCTCAAGGGGTACGGGACCCGCCTGCTCGGAGAGGGCGCATGCCCCTTCAGCGCATAGGCCAGTTGTAAGGGGCCGAAGACCCGCTTGCTCGGAGAGGGCTCATGCCCCGTCAACAGGGACTTGGGCGCATGGCATCCTCTCCGCAGAAACCGAGGGGAAAGGGAGCGGGACCGATGCCAATTTCAAATTCAAAATCGAAATTGGGCGGTTCGCCGTGGGGAGAGGGCGGGAAAGCGCGAGGATCGAGGCTTTAACGCCGCTGCCGATACGAGGCCACCGAAGAGAGAGGGCAACACCCTGTGCGGCCGGGGGGGCGCCGGAGGGCCAGCTGTGCTTGCATGCCAGGCCGGCTGGAGCGATGCCAACGACGGCCAGCTGCTCTGGTGACCATTCCGACGCCGGGCGACTGGAGAGAGGGGGGCCACTGGAAGAGGGCGCGGACGAGGCCATTGGCTGCCGGCAAGAAACGAGGGTAAGGATAAGGGAAATAGGAGTGTCGAGGAGGGAAGGTGAGGGAGACCATGTTCTGACGACGGCACAGCGGCCTGGCGCGACCGCACGCGCTCGTTCCGGCACTGCGCTCGGGCGGACGCAGAGAGGCTAGCGGAAGGGGGAGGAGGGGGGCCTTAGCAGCGGGAGGTGAGCCATTTATATAGAGGGAGCCATTTATATATATATATATATATATATATATATATATATATATATATATATATATACAAGGTAATATATGCATCAAGCCTAACCATCATTCACATCATCATCATAACTTATACATATATATATATATATATATATATATATATATATATATATATATATATATATATATATATATATATATATAGGCATGTCATACATGCTATGCAATAATATAGGGTGAGTGAAACTGGTGTCTAGTGTACATGGGCTAATATATATGTAAGGGGTTCTAAGTTAGTGTTCAGTTTTGTATACATGTGATAGCAAGTAATGGGCTAATGTTAACATGGTAATTTGTGGTAAACATTCTCAGGTTTTACATATAAGTTCTCAGTTTTGTATATGGCAGTTGTATGTGTGTGGAAATGTGTGTGCTCATGTGAATGTGTGTACATGCTCAATTTTTAGGAAAGCAAGTAGAGGGCTAATGTTAACATGGCATTTTGATTTAAACGTTCTCAAGTTTATGTACATGGCAGGTGGTTTAATATAGGTTCAGTTTTGTATACATGCAGTTGTGTGTGTGTGTGTGTGTGTATATAAGAGTGTTCGAAAAGCCAAACTTTAATCAAAACATATCACCATTGAACCCAGTCGCACAAACATGTATCCTAGATATGTATATATGTGTTAACATTATAAATTAGCATTAATATCAATTAATTTATACTTTAAAACTCTAAGAATACTCTGAACAGAACACAGTATCAGAAATTTAGGGGAAACCCTAAATTACAACTCAAAATCAATTAAGATCACTAATTAGCAAGTGGTATAGTGTCGTGCACATGTGAGGGTGTCACCTGGATCGTATCGTGTCCATACAATAGGACACAAGGTGTCCAATCACACGAGAACACCCACAGAAACACCTGCACAGCACAGGCTCGTACGGCGAGTCCACGAGCTCGTGGACACGACACACGACACTTGACACATCGTGCTCGTGTCCACGTGTTCGCCAGGTACAGGGCTACATGCACACATGTCTGTCTCGTGTCCATGTGAATCGTGTCGAGTGAATGAGATACGTATCAGACGCAAAATCGTGTTCGTGCAGTGTAGGAAAAAATTGGTGCGATCGAGATTTCTCTCGATCCACTCGATGGATTCGTCTTGTACTTCGTTTGCAAGGTGTCAATGATTGCCCATTCATGTCCAAGAAATCTCAGCTCAAGACGTGTCGTGTCCAGTGCACATGACACATTTAGTAGTAGGGGATCACAGTGTCCCCTGTGTTGTGTCCAAATAGCAAGTTCGTGTCCAATTTGGACACGAACTGCACACTAAATTTAAGTCAGTCAAATACAAAATCAAAGAGCACCTATAGATCTAAAAATCTATTCAAATAGAATTTGAAATTATGCAAATAAATCCCTTTGGGGCATTTCGTCAAACAAATAGGCATAGTCACTAATACGTGTCCGATACGGACACCAAACCGGTTCCAATCCCTACCAAACTACACTTACAGCTAGGGAACACCTAGATGGATGCATCTATGGAAAGAAAATAGAAATTTAATAGGATTTAGGAGCATTTACCTATTGGGAGCAAATCTCAAGAATAGCTCTAAAAGAAGGTGTCCTCCTCCAAGTGTTATGGCCAAGTGAGCTCCAAATCTTAGCTAGCTAGCCTCCAAGTCCTTCTTCAACAGCAAGGGATCACAATGCAAGGGATTAGGCTCAATTTGGGGGTAAGTTTGATGAATGGTGAAGATTTGGGGAAGAACACTAAACTAGGCTTAATGTGAAATGAAAGGAGGCAAGCATTAATGAAGAGATATTATATAGGGGGTGTGCCTCTCTTGGTCGGCCATGTAGGGATTAGGGTTAGGGTTTTGATTCATTAGGCAGCTATGGGCTTCCCTTTTGGTAAGTTTCTAAGTCCCTTAGTAAAGGCCCATGTGTATATTCAACCCTCAAGCTAAAATATCTAACTTAACTAAATATCTAGATATTTCTAACTTAGACATACAGTTAACATCTTCTAACTTAGCCTCTATGTTAATGACTAACCCTTAGATTAGGTCAAAACTAGGTTAAGGGCTAACATGACAATAAACAATTAATTAAATAATAAAAATTTAAATAAAATCAAATAATTCACAAATGACCAAA
This sequence comes from Iris pallida, assembly GCA_029216955.1. NCBI lineage: Eukaryota > Viridiplantae > Streptophyta > Magnoliopsida > Asparagales > Iridaceae > Iris > Iris pallida. Next base: position 6,648,036 of record JANAVB010023995.1, on the reverse strand, counting down.
ATACCCTCCATAAGTCGTAATCCCACAAGGCGACCCAACTCATACCCTTCGCCCCTATTCTCCCCCTCCCCAACTCCCACTCCCACTTCGAAGAAAGCAACGGCTTACCCAGCCACAGCTCCCCCCCCCCGGCTAAAGCCATCGCCCCCGTCGAACCCCCGACCATCATTCTGAACAACTGGTTCGATGCCACCTTTTTCCCTCCAGACGTCCTCCAGGAGTGCCCCCATCCCGGCAGGACCCCTTCCGCTGATTGCGAGAAGTCCACCGTAGAGCAACCAAACTGCGTTGTCTCATTGATCAGTGAGGGGAAGAACCAGATGGCTATGATCATCCACCCGGCCCTAGCCGATATTGCAATCTCCTCCCTAAACTCCGGAAGTGACTCCGAGAACGACCTAGCCACCTTTGGCCCCATTCCCGCGGACAGATTCCAGCAAGCCAAGGAAGCCGGCTTCTTGGACCCCAGCAATCCCCTCAGCGTGCTGGCTGAGATTGAATAAGAAGATGCCCAGAGATTGAGATTGAGAAAGAAGATGCCCTCCCCCCCAATGGAGGAAGCAGGTAACACAGCACAAGGTCCGCCTTGGTGACAGATGACATCACAGCAGCGACCCTAGGAGCTCACAAAATCTCCCACAACAGAAAGAAAAAAATACTCCCAAGAGGCCACGACCCGGACCACTAGGTCAGCCACAAAACTCAAAACCTACCCACCCCCCACCCCCTACCCCCCACAACCATTCTAATATTTAACATCCTATCATGAATGTTAGAGGTATGGCCAAAAAACCTACCTTAAGAAGAATTATTAGCCTCAAGAAAACTCACCGGGTCGACAAATTAGTCATCATCGAGCCTAAAATCCCTCAGAGAAAACTCAAATCCATCCAGCTTCAACTTGGCTTCCCATCCGCAGTCACCGGGTGCCATGACATCTGGATCCTCTTTGCCATCGAATGCAAATTCGGTTTTGTACAGGACTCGAAACAGGCGCTCTCATGTTGGCTGGAGCACCCCACTCTCATGTTCCGATTCCTTCTCTCCGCTGTCCACGGCAGCTGCAAATCATCGAGCGCAAGCTGCTCTGGGACACCCTGACGGACACCCACCTCCACCTCAACAACCTTCTGTAGCTCTGCCTCGGAGACTTCAACACGATCTCAAGCAGAGAGAAGAAATCTGGGGGTCGCCCTCCCCCTAGCCGGCCATGAATGACTTCAACACCTTCATCTTCAATGCACACATGTCCCCCCTCCCTTTCTCCGGTAATGTCTTCACCTAGTGTAACATGCAGGAAGGCACTCGAAGATAATTCTTCCGCCTGGATTGAGCCTTGGTCGACAACCGTTGGTCCGACATGAATCTCATCTCCAACCTCTCTCACCTTAACTCCACCGAATCGAACAATTCCCCTCTCCTAATCGACATCAGCAGCAACTCCAACCTCATCAAAAAACCTTTCTCCTGGACTTCTGGAGACATCACCCTCAATTCAGAAGCACCGTTGCCTCCGCCTGGAATTCGACGACTCACCTCGACCCCCTTGTTCGTGTAGCCGCCAAACTCAAGGCAACCAAAGGCGTGCTTTCAATGTGGAGCAAGCTCGCTTTCGGCAACATCTTCTAAGAGATCAAGATGGCGGAGGATGATATCACCCGTGCTGAGATCCGGTATGCCTCGGACAGATCTGCGGAGGCCCGCGCCGCACATAACCTCACCAAAGCTCTCCTCAAGTCTCGACTGAAGGTCGAGACAGAATTTTAGATACAAAAAGCTAGATTTACCTGGGATGTCGAGGACGACAGAAATTCAGGTTTCTTCCACGCTTGCATCAAGGGTAACAGACATCAACTTAATCTGCATCAAATCTCTGACGAAAATGGCATCTTACTCAAAGACCAGCGGAGCATCTACGTAGCAACCGCTAACTTCTATACCAAATTATTTTCCAAAGACGTCGTCGTTAAGGATGAGGAATTCCTGGCTAAGGACCCCAACTTGATCAGCGAACGAAAGAACTTACAGCTCTTAACCCCTCCCCCCTCCGCGGAGGAAGTCAAGTCTGCAGTCTGGGCCCTCAATGAACACAGCGCCCCCAGGACTAATGGTTTCTCCGGTGTCTTCTTCCGATCTTGTTGGGACATCATCGAATAGGACTTTCATGAGGCTGATGTTGCCTTCTTCCAAGGTACGAGCTACCCTAAATCCATCTTGCGTGCCATCCTTATCCTAATCCCAAAAAAAGACAAATCGGAGTCATTCAAAGACTTCAGACCGATCAGCTTATGCACCTTCACCAATAAAATCATATACAAGATCATCGCGATCCGCATGTCCAATCTTCTTCCCAAGATAATCTCTGAGGAGCAAAGCGGCTTTGTTCCTGGGCAGAACATCACCAACAATATTCTTCTCATACAGAAAATGATAACTTGTATGAAATTCCCTTCCAGGGGAGGGAACGTCGCCATCAAACTCGACATGGAGAAGGCCTATGACCGTCTGGACTGGCAATTCATGATTTGGGTGTTCAGGGCCTTCGGGTTCTCTAAAATTTGGATTGACGTCATCTTCAGATCCATCAGCAACTCTTTGTTCTCCACTATCATCAATGGGCAGGCCGACGGCTTCTTCAGACCTAGACGCGGGGTTCGACAGGAAGACCCCCTATCCTCCACCATCTTCATCATCGCCGTTGAAGCGCTCAGTAAAAACCTGAATAGCATGCCAAATACCTCCAGATTCCACCACTTTCATACCACTACAGGTTGCCCTTTAATAACCCATCTGGCCTACGCCAACGACATCCTCATCTTCTCATCCGGTAACATCGGATCGGTGGAGGTGGTCAACAGAATGCTTGAGAAGTACACCAGATGCTCTGGCTAACGAGTCAATACCGACAAAAGCGTCATTTACATCCATTACAAAGCCGACAGAAACCACTCTGCTACTCTCGCCAACCTGACCTCCTTCTCTATCGCATACCCGTCGTTCCCTTATCTGGGGTACCCGCCGGTATACGGTAAATCTAATTCGGGCATCTTCGAAGGGCTAGTGAACAAAATCAAGAAAAAATTATGGGATGGCACAATGCGACCCTATCGCCGGGCAGAAAGATGATTCTAATCAAGCATTTCTTATCCTCCATCCCCATCTACACCGTGGCCGTATGCTCCCCCCTAAGAAGGTGTTATCCTCATTAGAATCCTTCTTTGCCAACTTCTTTTGGGGACACCTCGATGGCAAGGATAAACACCACTGGGCCAGGTGGGACACAATGGCCACAGCTACTGATGCGGGCAGACTTGGCTTCAGTAGAGTTGTACACATCATTGATGCCTGCTCCATAAAGTTGTGGTGGAAGCTCTGTTCGGACAACTCCATCTGGACTCCGTTCATGAAGGTGAGATACTTCCAACATTCCTATCCCGCAACGGCTGTAGCCAACAACCGTTCTTCTACCTCCTGGCGTCGTACCCTTCACGACTGACACCTCGTCGAACCCTTAATCATCCCGCAGTTTGGCAACGACAGCTCGTCGCTGTGCCACGAGCGATGACTCGGCAATGCGATCCTCCAGCTAGCCTCGACTGCCCCCCCCCAACTGCACGATCCGTGTTGTATGGGACAACGACTCGGAGTGGAGGTAGGACCGAAATAGAGATTGGCTACGGCCGGTGGCGGCAGCCGAACTCACCGCAGCTGAAGTTTAGCTCTACGATTTCCCTGATGCCTTGAGGTGGACTCCCAACTCCTGTAGTACTTTCACGATGGCCTCTGCCTAGATCCTGGTGAGAGGCACCAGCGTACCGTCCCCGTTGATCGTACCTTTTTGGCACTCCTGCATCCCCAGTAAATGGTCTGTCACCGGAGGAAGCTTCCTACCAACGATTCCCTCAACTCCATCAGATTCAGCCTTGCGTCAAGATGCCATTGTTGTACTTCCCCCCGTTCAAAAACTACTGAACATATCCTGTTCTCCGATGACCACGTCGCTCAGCTTTGGAACAGCCTCTCTCGCCGTTGCGGGCTGGTTCATCAGGTCGAGGGCTTCAACGATCTTCTCGCCAACTGGGGCATCTCTCACGGGCATCAGATCATCGCAGCCGCCGGTATTTGGGTGCTCTGGAAGAACCGGAACAAATATACGTACGAAGGACGCCGATACAACCCCAGATAGCTGAAGAGGGAAGCCCTCCGACAAATCCTCAAAATCAGGAGGCATTGCACACACTCTTCAGCCCATTTTTGGAAGGCGCTGACCTAACCTCGGGCTCCGGCGTGGAACCTGTTTTTGGCTAATGGTCGCTTTTTGCTTCTGCTTCCTATTCGCGCATAGCGCGTTTACTTGTATAGGCTTCGGCATTTTGTGCCTGACACATCAAATATATATATATATATATATATATATATATATATATATATATATATATATATATATATATATATATATATATATATATATATGGTTTAGTTTATATGGCATCCTAGTCTATGTAAAACTTATGGTTTAGACTTGGGACTAGCTAAGGATAGAGTTGACCCCCTTTGACTAGACAGTTGACCAAAAACCTAGATGTTGACCTAGTTTGACTAAAGGTTGACCAGAGTTGACTTTAGAGCTGACTTTGACCTAGAATGACTTAGTATCATGTAGATTGTATTATAAACTTCAATTATTATATATTGAACACGTTGTAACCTGTATTGCTCTAAATAGGACCTTGTGACTCCAGTTTGGACAACTGTACACATCGTTGCTAAGGATATCTGGCGAGTACATTCTCTGTTAGTTTTTACTCATTATAGTATCTATATTGCCTTTTTTAGACTACTTTACTTGATGGTGATCCGTTGTTAACACGGACTGGTACTATATGGATCTTTTCATGAGATGTTATCCCCTCATCGGGTGCATCGGGTATTTCGTATTCATGTACTTTACTATGTGCATCATGTACTCCTTGTACTCGTATTCTTCATATACACTCATGTGCTCTCATGTACTCTCATGTGCTCACATAAGCTTCATGTATAACTAACAATCATGTACGTAACATAACTTGACCAGATCCTTGTGTATTGATTGGGGTAAGAGAGAGTAGAAGTGGTTATGTGATTACATCCCTCTAGTATAAAAATATGCATGTCTATTATACCCTCACGTATAATGGAGTTACCATAGAATAAATATGTGCAACCTAAGCCAATCACATAATCATCTTGTGCTCTAAAACACTTATATTTATTGTATTTCATAGTTTCTTACTATATTTCATGATTCAGCTTACTTATTCATATCTCATGTATTCATGTATTTCTTTACAACACGTCATGTATTTTATTCTACTGTTAGCTCTATATTTTCTACCATGCTTTGGAATTGCTTTCAGAGATATGTGCTCGTTCCCATCCTGACAGGATAATGTTAAAAATTTGACAGATAACTTGGGAGATTCCAGCTAGCCTAAAGGAGACACCATTAGATCTTGGAGTAGATTGTTAGGTTATTGTCTAGTTGTTGTTTTCAGTTATTTTATGAGTTGTATTTATTTTATACTCTGTGGGTGTGGTGATGTTAATACTTAAACTTCTTCAAATCTGGTTTTGTATTAAACATTGTGATCCTTCTATCTATTCTATTTCGTGCTGATTCTCTCTCCTAGATATTTTGTGATTGAGTTGTATCCTTCTAAGATTGTCCTCCCTTTGAAGAATAAATTATATTGTGTTTAGTTTGTGATTCAGACCTAGGACAGCGTCCTACTGCCGACACTGCAACGTAGGCTGGACGTACCCATGGTCTCGTACCCTTTTACTGGGTGCGGGTCGTGACAGTATTTTCTTTATATTCTGCTTGGACATCATCAAACCAGACATCTGTGAGGCAATCACTGCCTTCTTCCAAGGAGCCAGGTATCCCAAAGCGATATCCAGTGCTAACCTCATCCTCATCCCTAAGAAATATAATCTAGAAACCATTAAGGATTTTTGCCCATTGAGCTTGTGTACCTTCACTAACAAAATCATCTCCAAGATTATTGCTAATCGTATGTCCGACCTTCTTCCCAATATCATATTTGAAGAGCAATGTGGCTTCGCCCGTGGTCACATTATTTTAGAAAATATACTCCTGGCCCAAGAGATGATCTGCTGTATAAAATTTTCGGCTTGGGGGGGGGGACATAGCTATTAAGCTTGACATGGAAAAGGCGTAAGATAGGCTCAACGGGAAATTCATGATCTAGGTATTCAAGGACTTTGGGTTCTCAGAGATTTGGATTGACATCGTCTGGAGATCGATTAGTAACTCGTGGTTCTCCACTGTCGTCAACGGCCAAGCTAAAGGATTTTTCAAATCTAGCCGTGGCGTCCGACAAGGCGACCCACTATCGTCTACCATATTCATTATAGCTGCTGAGGCGCTGAGCAGAAATCTGGAACGTGTGGTTGGCTCCACCCGTTTTTAGCATTTCTACACTTCTAGTGGCTGTCCGATCATCACCCACCTAGCATACGTCGACAATATTGTCATCTTCTTACCAGGCGATACCAGGTCCGTTGAGGTGGTCAACAACATGCTGTAAAGATACGCTAGATGCTCTGGTTAGCGTATCAACCCCAACAAAAGTGTCATCTTAGCTCACCATATTGCTGACAGTGCCCACAATTCTATGCTCACTAATATCACTTCCTTTGCAGTCGAATACCCCATTTCTCCTATTTAGGATGCCCCTGGTTTACGGTAAATCGAATACGGGGATTTTTGATGGGCTGGTGGACAAAATTAGAAAAAAAATTAAGGAATGGCAAATGCAATCTTATTGCTTGGCGGCAAGATAATGCTGATCCAGCATATGCTCTCGTCCATCCCGATTTACACTCTGGCGGCTTGCTCTTCTCCTAAGAAGGTCCTCACTTCAATTGAAAACCTTTTCTCCAACTTCTTCTGGGGCACAATAAGGGAAAGGACAAGTACCACTGGGCGAGATGGGACTTTATGGCTAAACCCACGAAGCAAGATGGGACTTTATGGCTAAACCCACAGATAAGGGTGGCCTTGGGTTCAGTAGGTTAGCTCACGTGGTTGATGCTTGCTCGATGAAGTTTTGGTTGAAGCTCCGGACGAAGCAGTCCATTTGGGCTCATTTTATGATCGCTAAATAATTCAAGCACATTCATCCTGCTGTGGCTACCATATATAGCATATCTTCGGCTTCGTGGTGTTAGATCCTGAACGGTCGACGTCACGATGAGCCTTACATATGCCTCCAACTAGGCTCGGTAGAGTCGTCCCTCTTCTACGAAAAGCAGAACAGAGATGCCATCCTTATCCCTAATTCTGACGCCCCTCCCAACAGTACTATCAGAGACCTGTGGGCGAGCGATGGAGAGTGGAATTGGAAGAGGGTTCGGGAGTGGATCAGTGATGAGGCAGCCACACAATTAGCCGCCTCCGGAATGAAGGTTGGCACGGAGCCAGATTCTATGAGGTGGTCCCTGACGGCTAATGGTTCTTTCTCTCTAGCTTCGGTGAGGCATGCAGCTCGCGGACTCGGATCGCCATCCATAACTATCGGGCCGTTCTGGCAGTCTTACATTTTGAAGAAATGGTCTTTCCTGATTTAGAGAGCATTCCGTAAAAATTCCCCCCGATGATATTTTCGCCACCATTGGCATTATCCATGCTTCGACGTGCCACTGTTGCCAGGCTCGACAGCCTTAAACTATCAAACATATCCTTACGTCTGGAGATTTGCTACCACGGTGTGAATCAGGTTCTCTAACTCTTGTCGTCAGGATCTGGATGTTGGGGGCTTCAACGATCTTCTTGCCACTTGGGGCGGAGCCTCGCACGGCCACCATATCATTGCAGCTGCCAACATGTGGGTTATTTGGAAGAATCAAAACAAATACAAATATGTAGGGCACCAATACACTGCTAATCAATTGATCACCGAGGTCCGCAGACAGATCCTCAAGGTTAGCAGTCATTGCAAGCATCCGGAAGGGATTTTGGAGATCCCTAGCCTTCTGACAAGCTCATTTTATCCTAGATTTTGTCCTTTCCATGGGACCTTCCCTTACCGCTTCTTTTCTTTTCTTTTTGGCTCTATAGCTTACTTGTAAGGCTGCGGCATTTTGTGCCTTTGTGATGAATATGGTGGGGGTTTTATTATATATATATATATATATATATATATATATATATATATATATATATATATATATATATATATATATATATATATATATTTTTTATATATATATATATATATTGTAATATATATATATATATATATATATATATATATATATATATATATAGCCCAATGATTGTATCATGTTTTTGAATATTGTTAATCAATTAATTTTAAGATAATGATGACACTAATATTCATGTAATCACTACAATATATATATATATATATAAAAAAAAAAATATATATATATATATATATATATATATATATATATATATATATATATATATATATATATATATATATATATATATATAATAAATAAAAAAAAAAATATATATATATATATATATATATATATATATATATATATATATATATATATATATATATATATATAGAGAGAGAGAGAGAGAGAGAGAGAGAGAGAGAAAGAGAGCTCGGTTTGCCCTAGCGCACCGCTCGCTTGCTTCTCCTAGATCATCCTCTCTCGGATCCCGACTTGGCCATTGGCCAGGCTGGTGACTTCTCCTCCCAAGGTCATTCGCGACAGTTGTATCCGGTTTGTCGGAGGCAGCATCGTGTCTAGCAGCAAAGGAATTTGCGGCTTTTAAAGGGGCTCCGACTATTTCGTTCATTGAGGAGGAGATTTCTCTTGCGTCTCCCTTCAAATTTGTGCTTATTGGCAAATTTTCTCGTAGTAAGCCACCCATAGAGGTGACACGCAAAGCCTTGTGAGGTTGCGTATTCAATGGTTCTATTAAAGCTGGAGTTATAGATCGGAAGCATATATTGATCAGGCCTTCGGATGAGGCTGATTATCTTCGTCTTAGATCCAAGGAAACTTTGTTCATTGCTCGAGCCCTGATGTGAATATTCAAATGGGACCCTGACTTCTCGCCATCTTATGAATCATCATTAATGCTTGTGTGGGTTAACTTACCCGATCTGCCTCATCACTTGTATGCAAAGGATGCACTATTTGCGATCACGACTGTTACTAGAACACCAATGAAGATTGATAAGGCAACATCGGAACTTTCTAGGCCAAGCATGTCTAGGGTGTTTGTAAAGATAGATGCTAGCAAACCTCTCCAAAACTACATTCGTATTAATCACTCTCGGGGGAGAAGCTTCTGGCAAAGAGTAGAGTTTGAATCTTCTCCTATGTTGTGCTAGCTCTCATTGCAGGCATCAAGGACACCTGATAGATACTTGCAAACAAAAGAACAAGGATAAAGAATCGCTCACGTAGAGAAGGAGGTTGCTTCGCATGAACATGGTACGACCGCATGTGCACACGCGGCTTGCAGATGAAGCCCTTGTGGTCAGCCATCTCGATCACAGGATAGAAACTAGACAAGGGAGTGGAGTTGATAAAAACTGCATTAATGAGGTAGATGAGCATCACAGAGCACATTTAGGCTTGATGTCAGAAGACAATACTCAAGTAGATACTTCTTACATCAACATTAATAGAGACCCATTGGATAATACAAGCTCGGCTCTTCCTACTGCAATAGAGGAGGATCACACGTTGGATAATATCCAGGAATGAAACCTCTCTCCACGGAAGTGGAGACATTGATAGTACAAATGAGGGATGAAGAGGGAGTAGAAGACATTGAGGCTTCCCCAGAAAAAGTAGCAGAAGAAGCAGCTGCACTAGAGGAAGGACAATTTGTGATTCAAAAGTCTCAATGTTGGGCAGATGAAGTTGACAGAGAGAGAGCTCTCAAGGTGAAAGAGTCAGACCAGACGTCGGTGGACGCAGATACGTCCCCTAAAAAGCAAAAGAAAACCAAGAAAGTGGTGGAACCATCAACTCGAGTTACTAGATCAGCCGCAAGCTTACCATCAGCTGGTAAAGCCTCTACCCTTAGGGCCTGTTTGGTTTGCAGCAACTGCCCCGAGAGTGGGAGTTTCTACGGTAACTCGTCGGGACTTGCAGTAGTTTCAGCGTTTGGTTCACGCGGTAACTGGAAGGCGCAAGTGTCTAATCTCTGCAACAGTGGTTGTTGTTTCCAACTTTTTTGATGCAATCGAGTTGCATCAAAAAAGGGCCGGAAGTGGGATGAAAGTGAACTGTTGCTGCGCGACCGTTGCCTGGAGTCCTCCTCGAAATCCAGACGAGCCACCGCCTGGAGCCCGTCGTCGAAATTCCGACGAGCCACCGCCTCGAAATCCCGACGAGGCACAGCCTCGAAATCTGGACGAAGTGAGGCGAGGTGGAGGAGGTGGTGGGGACAAGGAGGAGGGAGGCGCCTGGAGCCCGTCGTCGAAATTCTGACGAGCCACCGCCTCGAAATCCCGACGAGGCACCGCCTCGAAATCTGGACGAAGTGAGGCGAGGTGGAGGAGGTGGTGGGGACAAGGAGGAGGGAGGCGCCTGGAGCCCGTCGTCGAAATTCCGACGAGCCACCGCCTCGAAATCCCGACGAGGCACCGCCTCGAAATCTGGACGAAGTGAGGCGAGGTGGAGGAGGTGGTGGGGACAAGGAGGAGGGAGGCGCCTGGAGCCCGTCGTCGAAATTCCGACGAGCCACCGCCTCGAAATCCCGACGAGGCACCGCCTCGACATCTGGACGAAGTGAGGCGAGGTGGAGGAGGTGGTGGGGACAAGGAGGAGGGAGGAGGCTGGTCCGGTGAGGGAGGAGGCTGGTCCGGTGAGGGAGGGAGAAGGGGAGGGAGGGAGGGAGGGAGGAGGAGGGACGAGGACGAGCTTCTCTGGTGAGGGGTGAGGAGGAGAAGACCAAAGAATGGAAAAGGGTTGTGTGTTAGGGATTTAAATAGATAGTAATTAATTTGTTGTTCCCAACTTTAATTTAATTAAGCTTTTTTATGGTAATTAAGCTTCAATTTAATTAAGGGTTTGTATGTTAGGGACGAGGAGAAGCTTCAATTGAATTAAGATTTTGTATGGTAATTAAATTTTTGTCATTTGAATATAGTAATTAATTTGCTGTTCCCAACTTTTTTTTTCCCATTTAATTATAATGTTTTCGTTTAATTATGGTAATTAATTTAATTATGGGTTATCATAACAACCATTCCAAACAATCGAACTCATTTTTTCTCCACTTTCAACAACCATCCAAACATCAAACTCATTTTTCTTCCACTTCCAGCAGACAAAAAATATTCTATCCAAACACATTTTGGAAAGTGCCACTTGCTGCAAGTCCACGGAAACTCAACTTACTGCAAGTGCCACTTTCACACTTTTAAAGAGTTACATCTATCCAAAGAGCCCCTTAATGCTTAACACTTTAGTTTGGAATGTGAGGGGAGTTGCTAACAAAATGACTCTTAAAAGAAATAAATCTCTTGTTTGGTCACATAAAATTGTGATGTTGGCTATCATTGAGCCGAAAGTTTCAAATGATCAACTCATCGCATATCGAATAAAACTAGGTTTTCAATCAGCTATGGCGAACGAGCGAGGAACGTTTGGATCTTGGTTAAATCCGACTGTAGCATAGAAAGAATAGACTCATTCGATCAGGCATTGACGGTGTCTTTTAGCAGCCCTATGACCCCTTCGAAGGCTTTGTTCTCCATTGTACATGGAAGCAATACTAAGGAGGCTAGAAGACAGCTTTGGGAACGTTTTCTACATGTTCAAGCGTCATTCCTATGGCCTTGGGTGTCGGAGGTGATTTCAATACAGTTATGAGGTCGGAGGAGAAAGTAGGGGGATCTCCCAGCTAACCATATATCTATGCAAGAATTTGTGAACTTCCAGCTAACTGCAAGACTGGGTGATCTACCATACACTGGTAGTTGCTATACATGGTTCAATGAGAGGAAGAAAGAGCGGCAAGGCTCGAGACTTGATAGAGTAATGTTTGACAAGCATTGGATGGAGTTGTCCCCTCTTTATGTTGTCGACCACCTGAATAGATCAGAATCATACCATGCTCTAATTCTTATTGATTTAAAGGCTAATCTGAATGTGAGTAGAAAGCAATTCAGGTTCCTGGCATTTTGGACTAAGCATGAGGAGTTTAATTTGATTGTTAGTGCTGCTTGGGAGTCTGTTTATCACTATATATAATGGCCTCACCCGATTATCTCTCAGATTATCAGCTTGCAGGAAAGCTTTATCAACGTGGTGTCACACAACGTTCGGGGACATCTTTCAGGAAGTTAAAAAAGCTGAAGATGAGGTGCTTGCTGCGGAGTTACTGTGTGGAACAGATGGCTCTAATCAAAATCAACAAGTGTTGGCTAGGGCAACTGCGAACCTCAAGCAACGAATTATGCGGGAAGAAGAGTTTTGGAGACAGAAAGCTCATTTGAAGTGGAATTTGGATGGAGATCGCAACATTGCTTATTTTCATGCTTGTGTGAACAATAAACATCAAAAGCTCCGCATTCATTCCATTACTCGGGAAGATGGCCATATCCTAACTGTGAAAAAGGATATTCATGAATATACAATAGACTACTTTTTACCACTGTATCATCATGGAGAGATTGTAGATGACGATGAATTACTCTCACAGATTCCTCTCTTTGTATCACTGGAGGAGAACGATAATCTCATTGCCGCCCTACGAAGGAGGAGCTATTTGATTTTATCAAAACCATGGATTTGCATAGCACGGTGGGCCCTGACGGCTTCACAGGCCTATTTTTCTTTCCTGCTAGGATATCATCCTTGATGATGTGCTCGAGGCCACGCAGATGGTTTTCGAGGGTTTTGCTCTTCCTAAGGCTATTACCAGTACTTCTCTTTTCTTGATCCCTGAACTAAATAAACCTAAGTTGATGTCGGAGTATCGACCTATTAGCCTATGCAATGTAATTAATAAAATCATGTCTAAGGTGATTGATCGAAGGCTTGCTCCGATTCTCCTTCGACTCATTTCATCCTAACAGAGCAGATTTGTTAAGGGTCGTGTGATAGTTGATAATATTATCTTAACCCAGGAGTTGATATCCAAACTTAATAGCAAACATAGAGGGGGCAATGTGGCTATTAAGCTCGATATGATGAAGGCCTATGATCAATTAGATTGGAGATTTTTGATGAAGGTTCTACGGAGATTCGTGTTTCACAATAAATGGATTGACATCATATTTAGGTCAGTTAAGGATGTTTGATTTTCACCATTGATTAACGGTGAAGCTATAGGTTATTTCCAAGCTTTTAGAGGAGTCAGGCAAGGCGATCCCATATCGCCGCATTATTTATATTAGCTGCGGAGTTTCTCTCAAGAAATTTAAAGAAACTGCCTTCATTGGAAGCTTTCTCCCCGTATCATACTTCACGAGGTTGTCCCCTTACTACTCATCTGGCGTACGGAGACGATGTGCTTCTATTCTCTGTAGGGGACTTGAGATCCATTCATATGGTGAATACGATTCTTAGGAGATATAAAGAAGCCTAAGGTCAAAAGATAAACATGTCGAAGACATCTCCTTGTACATCTGCAAAACTTACGCAAGATCGGGCAGCAAAATTAGCATCTAGAACAGGGTACAAGATCGGGTCTACTCCTTTCACTTATTTAGGGTGTCCATTGATAGCGGGGAAGCGTAATGGAGCTATGTATGAGGAGCTTCTTGGCCGAATTCGTTCGCAAGTTGAAGGATGGCAAAGCAAATCGTTATCACCTGGAGGTAAACTAGTATTGTTTAAATCCTCATATTAATCTTCTATCCCACTTTATACATTAGTTGCATGTAATCCTCCTATTACTCTATTATCCCAACTGGAGCAGATGTTTTCTGGCTTTTTCTCGGGGGGCGGTAGATGGGGTGAACAAACGAAAAAGGCTTAGCTGGGATAATATAGCTAAGACTACAGAGGAGGGAGGCTTGGGTATTAGGAGATTGGAGGAGGTGATGAATGCAATAATGATCAAGCTTTGGTGGAAATTTAGAACTCAGAACAGCTTGTGGAGCGAGTATTCCGGAGCTAAGAACTGTGCACAGTGTGATCCTACTCAAGTGCAGTTAACCTCTAATGCTTCGCACGTCTGGAGGAGGTTAATTCAAGGCAGAGATTTAGGTGACAGATTCATTTTGGAAGATAATACAGGTGAATGGAAATGGGCTTCTTCGTTAGTTCGATTCTCAGTAGCAGATGCATGGAAGAGATCGACACTTCAACAGCTGATTATTTCCTACTTCAAACACATATGGAGTTCATGCATACCAATCAAATGGTCTATACTTTTGTGGTCAATAATTCATAATAAATTACCTACTGATGATAATATACATCGGATTGGTTTCAGCTTAGCCTCCAAATGCCATTGTTTCGCACAGGAGAACTGTTCTACCGAATATATTAGACATCTTTTTGTGATGGGAGAATTGGCTCATCATGTTTGGTCCAGCCTTCAACAGGAATATGGAGTAAGGGGAGGGTTTAACTCATTATTGCAATTGCTCAAGAGGTGGTGGACTTGGAGGAACATGCATTTCAAAGAAATCGGGGTCGGGGCGATATGCTGGATATTATGGAAAAATCGCAATAAGTGGAAGTATGAAGAGTATAGCTACTCGGGGGATCAGCTAGTAGGTGAAGTTCGTAGGAAAGTGAAGAAAGCTTCTCAGAGGTGTAGACATCAGAAGACATGAAAATATATTACTACTCATGTAACCTGAGTTGGTACTCACTTAGATCTGAATAAATGTGAGTTTATGGAAGAAGAATATATATATATATATATATATATATATATATATATATATATATATATATATCAAAAAGCAATGGAAACGCCCTCGAAGAAAATATATATATATATATATATATCAAAAATATATATATATATATATATATATATATATATATATATATATATATATATATATATATCAAAAAGCAATGGAAACGCCCTCGAAGAGGATACAGAGGGAGGTATCAGGCTACCCTGAACACAAAATGAAGCCGACAAGGGGCTAATTAGACGCGATAAGAGTAAAAAACGATCCAAGACCCATAAAAGAGAAAAAAGATGGGTTTAGAACAAAAGAAACCGCCGCCAACATGCCTACCTTATACAGCAATCAACCTCGGGATTTCAATTTGAAAGATGACCGTAAGTTCATAATGAGTTGGGGAGCTCCCTACGAGGGTTCTTGGTCTTCTTAAACCCTTTTCCTTCTCGAAGCTCTAAGATAGGACGAGGACCAGCTCCACGATCTGCTGCAAGAAGGGATTTGATAACAACACAGAAAGTTGGGTCGAACCCTGCTTTGCCCGAAATAAAAATATCGATGATAGTGCGGGTAGAGGGATCAAATCTCGAATGGACATTAGACCCGGCAGCCGCAAGCCCAACTGGATCAGAGTCGGAGAAGACCAACCCACCGTGCTCCTCCGCTACAGGATCCGGCTCATCTGCACAGTTGATCCAGCCGATCAGCCTAGACGGAGATCTGCACACAAGTAGTTTCCCGGAGACGAGGAGGTCGAGCCAACCACGCCGCACCTCAGAGGACCATCCTCTACAATCGCGATGCAGAGATGATCAGGGACCATGTACCCGGGAAGCCGCGAGGCAGGAAGGCAGGAAAAGAGGGAGAGAGAATGGTCGACGTACCTACAGGAGGGAAAATGGAAGCTTGAAGGGGCGTCATGGGGCTCACGTCGATATTCGTATCCACAGCCAAGCCCATGGATACCTTCGGCTCCTCCACCGCGTCGCTAGCATGGATTGACCTATCATAATCTACATTCAAACTAGAGGTCTCCATAGGAGTGAAAGTCCCATCTATCACCATCTTGCTACTGGCTTCAACCACAGGGGGTCCCCTGTGGCTGGAATCCCCACATCCATGACTGTCGTAGGCACCACAGGAAAGGAAGAGCATTCAACCAATGCCAACGATGGGTGGCGCTCCCCCGATATGGAGGCCCTAAAAACCCTAGGCGAGGTCTGAACATCCGACCTCAATGTCTCCCCTATCGTCTGCCAGTGCCTTTCGGCAATTGGGTAGCTTATGGCACAGAGATGCAATCCTTAGGCTCGTGACCTCTACGGAAACATATGCTATAAAAGACCGATCAAATTTCGTATTCTACCTCTTGGCAAAAGCTTTTCCCATCCAGCAGGGAGATCATGATGAATTAGGGAAGGGCATGCGCAATGTCGATATCTACAAGCACCCAGGGCACGACTAGGACGTGATATCACCATAATAGCTATATCCAGCAAAAAAGGCATGTCGATGCATTCCACAATAGCAAAAAGTGCTGCTTTTACGAAGAGGTAATGAGGAATCCCGGGAAGGGCGATCCAAATCAGAGCCACCGAAGATTCCAGCTTGGATCGAAGTTCGGAGACCATCTGAAAATGCGCATAGGTGCTCGAGCAATATACCACAGTTCACGAGTCCACAGGAAAAAAAATCTTCCTCCAACTCCGGGCAAATAAGGAGATGCTTTGAATTGAAGACCACGATGGAAATATTCCCAGAGAAACCCAGGTACGCAAATACCCGCCGGACCACATCCATACAGGGGCGAGGCTGGGGGAATTTGCCAATAAGGGCGAGGCAAAAGGGGGCGACAAGTATTGACACCTCATCCACATCAAATATGACCTCCAAATCCTGTCCACAACCAAATGAGGCCGTAGAGGAAGCACCAAATCAACCGGAGGGGATGAGCGCACCATCGCTGCCAAAAAGGATCTTGCCAAGGGTGGAGGGGCAACCTCGACAGAGAAACCCACCGAAGGAGGGGGAAGGCCAGACGGCGTTGCCAAGGATGGCATCGTACAGAACAACCAGCCAGAGCCCTGCCGGACAGCCGAGAGGGTAAAGGCCGAGGGAGGCCTGGCCGCACAAGCCCTGCCGGACAGCCGAGATCAGGGGCGCCGATGGAGAGGCGACGACAAGGTGCCAACCAGCGAGATCAGCGCCGGATGAAAAGTGGGTAGGGGAACAAAACAGGGGAGAAGGGTGGCGGCGCCGAGGTCGACGGCGGCCGAGAAACCGGCAAGGCCCCTAACATCGCGGGAGGAGGTGCCGCACCAGAGGCCTCCCCAGCAGGAAGGGGGCGGACGAAGGTTCCAACCGAAGGAGATGGGGGAAAGAAAGAGTAAGAAAAATGGGAGGGGGAAGCGAGACGCCCCTCCGTCGCCATGGCCGGCCGGCCGGCCGACCACCTAAGCCACAAATCGCCAAGGAGACGCCAGATTAGGGTATACTCCCATCATTTTCCTCGTTATATATATATATATATATATATATATATATATATATATGAGGAAGGATATGCATCCCCATAATTTTTGCATCCCCATGCATCCCCATGTTCGCATCCGTTGGATGTGCTTTAAGTCATCTAATCTTAACCATTGGTAAAACAACGGTTAAGATTAGATGACTTAAAGCACCATCCAACGGTGCAAATAGGGGGATGCATGGGGATGCAAAAAGTGTGGGGATCTTGATCCTTCCTCTATATATATATATATATATATATATATATATATATATATATATATATATATAGAGTAGCTATCCAATGAGCTACTCTATATATATATATATATATATATATATATATATATATATATATATATATATATATATATATATATATATATATATAGAGAGAGAGAGTAGCTATCCAATGAGCACATATATTAGTTGAGCAAATGAGCACATCTATTAGTGTCAATCTAACGATCGAGATATTAGTATCTAATTTAAGGAAAGTTATAATTTATTAACAATCAAAACAATACTATATGTTAATATGTTTTTTTAAGGAAGGTTATAATTTGATTGGTTAGATTTTGACAAATCAAAATCTCTCTTCTCTTGTTTCTCTTTTCTTTTCCTAACCCTCTTTGCTCGTTCTCTCTCTCTCTCTCTCTCTCTCTCTCTCTCTCTCTTTCCCATCTCTCTCCTTCCCAAACCACATGTTCTCTCTTTCCTATCTCTCTCCTTCCCAAACCACATGTTCTCTCTTTTCCATCTCTCTCTCTCTCTCTCTTCCCCATCTCTCTCCTTCCCAAACCACATGTTTATCGCCACATGTTTTTTCTGATGTATACGAGGAGATCTACTTCGGGTTATGTTATGATGTTCGAAGGAGAACCAATATCATAGCAATCGCGGTTGCAAAAGGGTATCGCATTATCTTCGACAAAGATAGAATCTATTTCAATGACGAAAGCTTGTAAGTGTAGAACCCTAGAGGGGGGGGGGGTGAATAGGGAAATAAAAAATAACTAGAGCAACAGAAGCAATATATGATAAAATAAAAGTAAAGAGTAAGAAGATCAAACACAAGATGTATCCTGGTATCCTCGCTTGAGGCAATCCAGTCCCGGAACTCTCTCCGGCTTAAATCTACTATTTAATCAAATAGTACATACGAGTTTCGATCCGAAGAACTCGCCAACTTCAACACGAGTTTGGATCCGAAGACTCGCCAACTTCAACACACGAGTTTTCTTACGAAGGCTCGCCAACTTCAAACAAATGAGAAGAGAACTTGTTGATCTTCTAACACGTGAAGATCGAAAATTACAACTCTTAAATACTCTAGCACTTTGGAAGAGGATGACAATTTAAAAGCTTGGTAGAGTATTAATTGTGGAGCTCTTGGTTGTTTGGAAAATTTATGGCAAGAGTTGGTGAAAGCTTCAAGAGAGAGAAGGCTTTCATTTATAGAGAAACTAAGAGTTGGTGGCAATTAATGCTCTGGATACAGCCAGACCGGCATAACGTCGGTATACCGGTCAAATAGTAACGGTCATATTAATATACGTTGAGAGCATTAAATATGGCCATTAATGCTAGTCAGAGCAATTCAAAAAATCAAATATATGTAACCCGGCATATCGTCGGTATACCACGGCATACCGTCGGTATACCGACGTTTTATCATAGAACGTTTTCAGGCAAACAAAACGGTATACCGCTGGTATGCCGGAGCATACCGTCGGTATGCCGACGTTTTGTCACAGAACGTTTTGTGGTCCACAAAATGGTATACCGTCGGTATGTCGGAGCATACCGTCGGTATGCCGACAATTTATCACAGCAAGTTTGTGGACGACGAAAATGGTATACCGCCGGTATGCCGGAGCATACCGCCGGTATGCCGCTCTGTAAGATATTGATTTTTGACTTATGCTTTTAGTTTGTCATCCAACCTTAAGTGTTTACAGATATACCTTCCCATATTTCCTTCTTCTCCACCTCTTCAACCTTCTTCCTTCCAAACCCTAACCCTAGTTCTTGATCTAGAGAGCTCCTTTTCTTCTCAAAATCAAGGGAAAGGGGTTTTTCAACATTCTCTTCCACTGTTTGGTATTATTTTCAGGTATAACTCTCTCTTTCTATCATTTTCAAGTTCTCCTATTTCTTTGCAAATGGCATCTCGCTTGTCCAAACGAGGGAGAAGGACTCGACATGAGGGAGCTTCCTCTTCGGTTCCTCCTTCTCCGATTGAACAAGTTGTTGAACAACACCCCATTCATCCGTTGTTCAATCCGCCGCGTCCCGATGACCCTAATACATACGACGACCGTCTATTTGTGTCGCTAGACGCCTCTAATGAATGGTTTAGCAATTTTAGGACTCGTCCGGTGTTTGGGGGCCATCCCATCAATTTCATAATATTTTTTCAATATGAATCTTTATTTCGTGATCTTTGTTTGGATGAACTAGTTGCTTCCAACTTTGTCATTTACCGTAGCGCAATCCAAATGTTCTACTGTAATCTGACTCACGATGCAACCCACATCTATTCCCGGGTTGCTGGCATTAACATTGCCTTCAATGATTCTGAGTTGGGAGACTTTCTTGCTCTCCCGGATCTTGATGTGTGGGACAAGCTTGTGGAAGCACGTCAACTTCAATTTGTTGGCGATACTTCCCTTGAAGGATTCAAGGAGGATTTATGTGCTCCTAACGTAAGTCCTCGCAAGCTAAAGGCCAAGCATCTCACCCCCTACTTTTATGAACTTTATCGCATCGTGTTCAATACTATCTTACCAAAAGCTGGTTCAACTGATGAAGTTACCTACTTTGAGATCTCTGCTTTATATCACCTTCATTTTCGTATCCCCTTCAATCTTCCTAGGACAATGATGGACTGGATGATAAATTGTAGGAAGAAACCAAGAGCTTTGGTTTATCCTTTATACCTTCCTATGGTTTTTCGTGCATTCATCATTCCTATTCATGACTGTCCGTTCTTGCCTGCTCCTGCTTTCCTGTCCAAAGCACGACGTACTCAAGCAGTCGTCGCCTCTCCTGAGGCTCCTGAGGCTTCTGATGATGAGGAGCCAGACGCCCCTCCACTCGGTCAGGATGCACCTCCTCCACCTGCCACTCTTGACTCCATCCAGACCATGCTCCGGGATCGTTTCGACTTAGAGGACGATCGGTGGGCTCAGATGGACTACCGCACTACCCTGCAGATGAGTGCACTCAGCAACTCGCTGCATGATATTCGGTACTCCATGTCCCATCATCCTACTATGTCCATTCCCATACAGCGGGATCCCGATCGTGAGGGCTATCACATTGATGATCCGTGGGTCATGCGTTACCTGGATCCGGGTGCTGCTTTTGTGGATCCCAAACGTTCTGACACTCCTGGACCATCTCGTGCTCCATGATGGAGATTGGCTACTATCTGCTGCTGCTGTTGCTGATGATGACATTAGTTATTGCTTTTTGATTTCAGTTATTTAGTTTATTATGGATTTCTGTACTTGGATTTATGTAGTTAAACTCTGGTTGTGTGTTTGACATTTGGTTATGACACTTTATGCTAGTACTTCTTTTGATTATTTCTATACTGTTTCTTCTCTGCTTGGTGTGGTTGTATTACTATTAATTGTCTACTGCAGTTTTCTTTTATTATTCATTTCTCTGCAGTCTATATTGCTAACTGCCAAAAGGGGGAGAACTATGTATATTCTGCCTGGATATATATAGCTGGATATACTTGTTTGGTATCAGATCCTATCTTTTCGTATTTCTGTGCTTGTTTGTGCTTGTTGGGAGATATTATACAGGTTCCATGCACTATTTACGGGGGAGCTATTGCTTCTAGCTCAGCACCGTTCACTGATTACGGGGGAGCTATTACATTCTAGCTCGGTATCAAGTATGGGGGAGCTATGTTGCTATAATCAACTGTGTCCAGGTATGAATATTGAATATATATATATCATTTTGTCAATTATCAATATGGGGGAGATTGTTGACACAAAGTCACAGTCAACCAAATATTGACTACATTGACTAAATAATATCTGTATTAATTCAATACGACACACGACGTCTGCATAACAGTTCAAGACAGACGACAGCTCAGTCTCCGGCTCTCAGTGTGTTTTCGAGTCTGTATTTTATATTTTCATTGAGTCTAGACTTGTGTACTCTGAGTCTTGTTGAGCTCTTGACACTTAGTCTACAGCCTACCCAAAATCCCAAGCTCCACTGAACCAAACACTGCCCAAAAATCCCCTTAGAACCACTCTGTGCTCTGGAGACAGAGTTCGGGCCGAACTCTGCCGCCACACAGAGTTCGGGCCGAACTCTGTCCCCTAGAAATCAGGAACCCTAATTTTAGGGTTAGCTGGTTGCTAGTTGTCCAACGGCCAAATTTTTGAATTTTCCTACCCGAATTCTGGCCGAATTCTGTCTATAAAAACACTATAAATAGGGCATGAATTCTCTCATTCCAATCATCCAATCTTCTTTTCTCTTCTCTCTTATAAGCTCAAGTAAGCCATACCCTTCCCATCTACTAGCCACAAGCCTCCTAAGTGTCGAGTGCTCAGCATCTCTCAGTTAGGATTCTTGTGCAAGAGTCGAAGAAGTCGCTTGGACAATTCCAAGCAAATCGCCACTGCGATCATCTGTTAGAAGTTGACGTGCTCTTCTGAAGAAAAGGCACGGGTTGTAAACTACTATTTCACAAATAGTGGATTTAATCCTGAGCTAGAGTTCTCAGGCCTGGACTAGTCCTCCACGAGGGAAACTAGGTTAAAATCGCTGTGTTTGCGTATGCTCTTCTGCTCTTCATTTATTTTTCGCACTTTACTCTGATTATTTTTTGTTGGTGAAAGAGTTATTTTTAATTGGCTATTTTTCTATATAAACTCTATTCACCCTCCTCTAGAGTTGCCAAACTGTTCTTCAACTTTATCTAACGGCTAGCCGTCCAGATATCATGTTTAGTGTATGTCTTTGTGCACGTTATCAAGCAAATCCAAAGGAATCACACTTATGTGCCATAAAGCGTATTTTTCGATATCTCAAAGGTACCGTGAACATGGGCCTTTGGTATCCGAAATCTTCATCCTTTGAGCTTTACGGCTTCTCGGATGCAGATTTTGCCAGATGCAAGATTGATCGAAAAAGCACTAGCGGCACATGCCAATTTCTTGGGAAATCCTTGGTATCGTGGTTTAGTAAGAAACAAAATTTTGTTGCTCTTTCATTCACTGAGGCCGAATATATTACAGCCGGTTGCTGTTGTGCACAAATTCTTTGGATGTCACAAACACTTATAGATTATGGCATTTCTCATACTTGTACCCCTATTAAATGTGATAACACTAGCTCGATCAATCTCACGAAAAACCCGATTTGTCACTCACGCACGAAGTACATTGAAATTAGACACCATTTTCTTTGTGACCATCAACAAAAGGGGGATATTCATCTTGAATTTATTGACACTACTTATCAGTTAGCCGATATTTTCACCAAACCGCTTCCGGAAGATCGTTTCGTTTTTTTTTTGCCGAGAATTAGGCATTTTAAATTTTGACTCTTAGTTGTTCTCGGCCGGCACACCGACGGTATACTGCGGTATACCGACGGCATGCCGTTTTTGGCTCCGATTTAGGTTCTGTGCCAAACTTCGGTATACCGTCGACATACAACGGCATACCGGAGGTATACCTGTGTGCGGCGGACAGCTTTTTTAATTCAGAATCCAGGCCCACCTTTCTTTCCTTCCCTCTTTATTCTTTCCTCCCCTCATTAATTCCCTTCCCATCCATCACTTCCACATTTATTATTCTCTCCTCTTCCCCATATCCTAACTTTCCATCACATTAACTTCCCCTCTCTTCATCTTTCCCATTACTCCTCTTTTCTCTCCATTATCCTCATTTCCAACACACAAACTTCTCTACTTCTCCCTATAACCGTTCCCCCCTTCCCATTCCCAACATCTCTTTAAAAACCCTCTTTTCTTCTTCATTCTCTATCCTTCTCTCTTCCACACCTCAAATCCTAACTTCCTCCTCCAACTTTCTTCCTTTCCTCCATGGCCAATCCCAAGCGTCCCCGCTCCTCCTCCACCTTCTTCAATCCCTTCATTCCGGTGGCTCTCCCTCATGGATATGATCAGCGGGTCTTCACCTCCTCCTTGGCGGTCGAGACTTGGTTTCAACACTTCGTCCACTATAACGTCTTCAAGGGCCGTGCAATCAACTGGAATCTCTTTCCCGACCATGTCTCTCTTTTCGACGAGGCCGGAATATCATGCCTTATTCGGCGTCAGGTGCCCGTCTACCCTGCCGCCGTTCGTCTCTTCTACGGCAACATGGTCCTGGACGACGAGCACGGCGCCATTCAGACGATGGTCAACGATCGTCATTTCCGTCTCACGGCTCGGGACATCTCCAACATCCTCGACGTCCCAGATAGAGGCGAAGCTCTGCCGGCCTTGGCTGCTCTAAACTCTTCGGCGGAGACCCCCTTCGACGAGTTCTGCCACATCATTTGCGAGGGCCCCAACCCTTCTGCTATCCCGACCCTTTCCGTACAGCTGGAGCCGTTCTATTACGAGCTCCATCGGATCGTGTGCCACACACTCTATCCGAAGGACGACAACTATGATGCCATTACCAGCGATGCCCTGGTGTGCATGTACTACCTCTATGCGAGAAAGTCATGGTCCTTCCCCAAGACTCTCCTTCATGCCTTCAAAGGCGTCATGCCAGTGGGGAAGCAGAATCTTTACTACGGCTCCTTAATCACTCTCATTCTGGAAGCCAAGCAAGTCGACCTCTCCCTTTGCTCTTCGAACGGCGTCCCATCCTACCTCGCTGTTTCTCGCTCTATCGGTGGTGCCTCCACATCCCGCGCCTCTTCCTCCCAAGAGCCGCCGGCTTCTGCTCCTGCTGTACCTGCCGCTACTCCTCCTGCCTCTGGCCGCTACATGCCACTGACTCAGCAGCACTTCGACATGCGCATGGCTCAGGCGGAGGAGCAGATGCGTGCCTACACTCGTGGCCTTGGCACTCTGATTCAGTCCCGCTTCCTTGACCAAGCCTATTTCATTCAGCGCACTCTTCAGGACCGGGACGCTTTTCTGGATCTGAATCTTCAGGACCCAATGTACCAGGCCTCCCACTTTTCCGATCCCAATGCCTACGGTTTCATGTACCCGGACGGCATTGATCCTTTTGGCGCTTTTCACCGGGCTCAGGATGGTGGGGATGATCCGGATGACGAGTTGGGGTTGCTTCCTTTTGATGGTGGTGTCGAATAATTGAGTGTCTTAGTTTCTTGTGTTTGTTTTTACTATGTCTTTTGCGGTCCTTCGGGGACCTATGGTTGGTTGGTTCTGGTAGTTTGCAGTCCTATGGGGACTTGATATTTGTCTTCTTATGTTGCTAAACTCTCGTAGAGGAGAGTCTTTTTACTATGTCTTATGTAGTATGGGTGTCCTGCATGTATCACTGTTTCAACTTTTATCTAAATACATGCTTTTATCTATGATACTGTGCTCCACATTTATGACTATTTTTTATTATCATTTTTTTCCCATCTTTGACTAAGTGACAAAGGGGGAGAAAACGTATTGAGGGGGAGTTGTCTACCTACGGGAGAGTTACTCCCTGAAGATGCTATCTCTCTATTTTGTCAATTATCAAAATGGGGGAGATTGTTGGCACATTTTATTTTGATATATTAATAGCATCTTCGTAGTTTAGTTTTCTATGTCTTCAGATTCATATCTTCTCAGAAGCTCTACTACATAAAGACTATCCTTTCAAGTGCTACCATCTATTGCATTGAAGACTGAAGCAGATACCGGCGCTCCTTGCATAGACGGCTTCCTATACTGCTTAAAGTTTTCGAGTCTGTAAAATAGGGGTTTGTCTTTGGTCGGATAGAATATTGACCATTGGATCTAAAATGATCCAACGGCAGAGCCAGATCCCGACGCTGGAACAATTGGACCGAACTCGGCCCGAACTCTGTTAAGGGCAGTGTTCGGCCCGAGTTCTGGATTAGTGGTCCAGAACAGAAAACAGGCTGAAAGAAAAAAAAAATGGTTAAGTGTTGAAGATAAAAGTTTGATAAATTCAATGAAGTACATAGAGAGGTACACAAAAGTCAGAATGAACTTTAGAATGTAGTAATTAGACAGTATTAAGTCGAAACAAACCATATAATAAACAAGGAAATATATTGTAATTCAATATTTCAAATTTGCCATGGGTTAGCTGCAGGGGCCGGATCCCAGCTAGCGGTAGTCCTGAGGACTAGTGCACCGTGTCGCTTAGGCTTTTACGCCTTGTTGTCAGAAGGACCCTTTCGGCTTGTACCCATACCAAATTTGTCGTAAAAGAATCAAAATATACTCGATATTTACGCAGGCGAGTCTCAACTTATAACTGTTTCATCCAAAATTCCGAGTTCACGACATAGGAAATTGAAGCGCTCTTCGGATAATGGCTTAGTAAAGAAATCTGCTAGCTGATGATCAGTGTCGATAAATTCTAAGTTAATTGTGCCATTTTGCTGATGATCACGCAAAAAGTGGTGTCTGATCTCAATGTGTTTAGTGCGTGAGTGGCAGACAGGGTTCTTAGTCAAATTAATGGCACTAGTATTGTCACAGAATATAGGAATATGCATAAAAGATAACTTATAGTCTTCAAGGGTTTGCTTCATCCATAGAATTTGTGCACAACAACGCCCAGCTGCTATGTATTCAGCTTCTGTTGTGGATAGTGCGACAGAGTTCTGCTTCTTGCTAAACCAGGAGACTAAAGCTTTTCCTAATAAATGACACGTGCCGCTCGTACTTTTACGGTCGACCTTGCATCCAGCGAAGTCAGCATCGGAATAACCAATAAGATCAAATGATGTTGACTTGGGATACCATAGGCCCACTGTAACCGTACCCTTAAGGTATCGAAAGATACGCTTAACCGCGGTCATGTGTGATTCCTTAGGATTAGCTTGATATCTAGCACATAGGCAAACACTGAACATGATATCAGGACGACTAGCAGTTAAATAGAGTAAGCTGCCTATCATACCTCGATACTTACGTTGATCAACGGGTTTGCCGCTCTCATCTGGTTCGAGTTTGGTTGAAGTAGCCATTGGTGTGCTGATTGGTTTGACGTTGTCAAGATCGAACTTCTTCAGCATGTCCTTGGTATACTTCGATTGGCAGATGAAAGTTCCATTAGCCATTTGTTTCACTTGCAGACCAAGAAAGTAGTTGAGCTCTCCCATCATGCTCATCTCAAATTCTGTCTGCATACACTTGGCAAATTCTTGACAGAGGGTTTCATCAGTAGAACCAAAAATGATATCATCAACATAAATTTGAATCAACAGAATAGTGTCTTTAAAAGATTTTATAAACAGTGTAGTGTCAATTTTCCCTTTTGAAAAACCTTTCTCAAGTAAGAAGCTACTTAGCCTTTCATACCAAGCTCTAGGGGCTTGTTTGAGGCCATAAAGCGCTTTCTTTAGCTTGAACACGTGGTCAGGAAATTTGTGATTTTCAAAGCCAGGAGGTTGTTTCACATAAACTTCCTCCTTAATAAAACCATTCAAGAAAGCACTTTTCACATCCATTTGAAATAATTTAAAGTTTTGAAAATTAGCAAAAGCACAAAGCATCCGAATGGATTCTAGTCTAGCAACATGAGCATACGTCTCATCGTAGTCGATACCTTCCTCTTGGTTGTATCCTTGAGCTACTAGACGAGCTTTGTTACGTGTGACTGAACCATCTTCATTTACTTTGTTTCTAAAAACCCATTTAGTACCAATTATCGAGTGATTAACCGGTCTAGGAACGAGTTCCCATACTTGGCTTCTCTCGAATTGGTTGAGTTCTTCTTGCATAGCAGAAATCCAAAATTCATCATTAAAAGCTTCAGAAATGTTTTTAGGCTCTACTTGTGAAATGAAGGCAGTGCTAGCAACGGAGTCTCTTAGTGATGATCTAGTAGTTACTCCACGTGAAACTTCTCCTATAACTAAATTTTCTGGATGAGAAGGTTTGAAAGAGAATTTCTTAGGCAAACCCTCCAGAGAATTAGTTTCGGTTGAAGTATTCATTGGAGTAGAAGTTGATGGTTCAACGTCATCATCAAGAGTACTTACTGCACTGTTGTCTTCATCAAAAGTCACATTTGTTGACTCTTCCACAATAAGTGAGCGTTTATTAAAAACTCTATATCCCTTACTCTTGGCGGCATAACCAAGAAAGATACCATCGTCAGCTTTGGCATCAAATTTGCCTAAGTTGTCTTTGGTATTAAGGATAAAACATCTACAACCAAAAACTTTAAAATAAGAAACATTGGGGGTTCTCCCAAACCAAAGCTCATAGGGTGTTTTCTTCGTAATGGGACGAATTAGCACCCTATTTAAAATGTGGCATGTTGTACTGACAGCTTCTGCCCAAAAGTATTTCGGAAGTAAAAATTTATTCAACATGACTCTGGCCATATCGCCAAGAGTTCTATTCTTCCGCTCCACAACACCATTTTGTTGAGGAGTTCTAGGACAAAAAAATTCATGATCAAAACCATTTGCATTACAAAAATTTTCAAAATCATAATTTACGAATTCGCCTCCATGATCACTTCGGATTCGAGTAATCATGTAGCCTTTTTCGTTTTGAACTTTCTTTACAAAAACTTTGAAAACAGAGATAGCATCGCCCTTATTAGCGAGAAAGAAAACCCAAGTAAATTTCGAAAAATCATCAACAATAACAAATGCATAAAGTTTGCCACCAAGGCTAGCTATTCTACTAGGACCAAATAAATCCATATGAAGTAGTTACAAGGGTCTAGTAGTACTTACAGAGTTGATGGAATGAAATGAGGATTTAGTTGCCTTGTTTAGTTCACATTCGGCACATACCGTGTCCTTTTTGAATGTAATGTCAGACAATCCTCTCACTAGCTTCTTGGTAGAAAGCCTGGATATAGCATCCATGTTGGCGTGACCAAGACGCTGGTGCCAAAGTAGTCGTTCGTCTTTGTGGGCATATAGACATCTACCTGCATTGTTAGTATTTACAGAAAGATAGAAAATATAGATGTCCTCTCTTTTCCCTTCAAAAGCAATGTCTCCTGTTGACCTATCATAGATGTAGCAACTGTTTTGTCCAAAGTTAATATCATATCCATGATCAGCAAGATGACTAATGCTGAGCAGGTTATGCTTTAACTCGGTCACTAGGCAGACATCCTTTATTACAGGAGAAGGAGGATGACCAATGATACCATTACCTATTATGTGCCCTTTGAGATTGTTACCGAAGGATACATATCCTTCTCTCTTCATCGATAGTGATGCAAAAAGATTTGCGTCTCCCGTCATATGTCGCGAGCATCCACTATCGAGAATCCACTTACTTTCAGTTGAAGAGGGAAGGTCCACCTATATCAAGAGTAGATGTGACCTTTGGTACCCGAGTTCTTGAGGGTCCTGAAAAGTTAGTCTTTGGAAACCAAGTATATATCTTTTTATCTACAAGTCTTCTAAATTTGTACTGTGGTGAGATATGTCCATGTAATCCACAGTAAGTACAGATAGCATTCTTATTTATACTAGGAGCATGAGAATAATATCTATAAGCAACAGGATGAGGATGGTCATGATGTGAAGAGTTAGCATGGTGATGATGATTATGCACAGAATGAGTGGCACGGTGATGGTGTCTATGAGGCATATCATGATGGTATTGTCTATGATGTGTGACATGCTGATATTGTCTATATGGCATGGCATGATGATTTTGTCTATATGGCATATGATGATCTTGTCTATATGGCATTGCATGATGATCTTGTCTATATGGCATGGCATGATGATTCCTATGTGTGGAGTGATGTTGATTGTGTCTTTGTGCATGATGATTGTGTACTGAGTGAGAATTATTCTTACGTGCACGTGGTTTGTGAAAGTTTGTGTATATAAATGCATAGTTATGTGCTGCATGAGAATGACGTGGTTGACTAGCATGAGTGGTGTTGTGCCCATGTGATTGGGTTTGAGGTTGAACAACCTGTTTACCCAATTTGGTTTCTAATCTTTTAGACACAGCTTGCAGTTCATCAACCTTAATATTTAAGCCATATATCTTAGTCATGGAAATCTTGTGTCTACTCTTTTCTTCAGCAAGCAACGTGTTGAGTGTAGTGATTTCTTGAGTTTGTTGCTCAATACGTGCTTCAGCATCATGTAAGCTTAATTTAAGCTTGGATACTTCATCAGTGTCATTAGTGGGTGTCGTATTTCTAACATTATCAAGAAGTAAAGAAATTCTTTGTATCTCATCTTCAAGACTTTTGATTTTATCCTTGGCATGTTTGTATTTACCGATGACCTTTTTGTGATCATCGAGTAAATCAGTGAAAGCATCACCAAGTTCATCAAAAGAGAAGTCATCTAGAGTTTCGTTAGATACCTTGTTGGAAGTTGCCATTAGGCACACATTTGCTGTATCTTGAGGAGAGTCCTTTTCTTCCTCGGAGTCACTCGCTTCACTTTCATGCCAAATGCCTGTGTTGGCATATTTCCTTGATGAGTTCCTTTTGTATGGCTTCTCATAGCGGTTGCTCTTCTTCAGGAGTGGGCAGTCTTTTCGGACATGTCCAGTTTTCTTACAACCATAACAAGTTGGCTCTTCTTCATCGTCTTCTTGAGATTCATTCTTCCTTCGATTGAAGCGAAGGAATTTTCTGAAGTTACGAACCATGAGAGCTTGGTCTTCATCATCCGAATTATCTTCTTCGGTCTCATCATGATTAGCTCTTCGTTGATGAGCTTTGAGTGCGATCTCCCTGGTCTTCGGAGCGGGCTCTTCGAAGTCCTTGAGGTCAAGCTCGTGAGTCATGAGTTTACCCATCAAGGTCTCCATTGACATTGTTGTGAGATCGTTCCCTTCTATGATGGCTGTCACCTTAGGGTTCCAAATCTTTGGTAGCCCTCTGAGCAACTTACGAATCTTCTCGTGGTTTGAGTACTGCTTTCCAAGCGAAGATAGAGGATTGATGATGTCGAGGAATCTTGTGATCATTTGAGTGATCGTCTCACTTGGCTTCATCTTGAAGGCTTCGTATTCTTGAGTGAGACGGCTTATTTTAGATTCCTTGACCTGTGTGGTTCCTTCATGCGTCACTTCTAGAAGTCTCCATACTTCATGAGCAGTGGTGCATGTAGAGACCCTGTTGAACTCATTCCTGTCTATAGCACAGAATAAAGCATTAATAGCCCTAGCATCTAGACTTGCCTGTTTCTTCTCCTCGACAGAATATTTGTCGTGTGGTTTCTCAATGAGGTCACCATCGACAACTATCCTGGCGGGCTTTTTGTAACCGTCAGTGACGACAGTCCACAGGTCAAAGTCTAGAGACTTAAGATAGAAGCTCATCCTTGTTTTCCAATATGTATAGTTAGTTCCATCAAATAGGGGAGGCCTATGAGTGGACTGACCTTCACCATGATTGGAAATCAAGGATTGTGTGGTTGCCATGGATCAGCTCTTAGGATGTTAGTCCTTATAAAGAGAACAGAGCTCTGATACCAATTGAAGAACAGTTTGGCAACTCTAGAGGGGGGTGAATAGAGTTTATATAGAAAAATAGCCAATTAAAAATAACTCTTTCACCAACAAAAAATAATCAGAGTAAAGTGCGGAAAAAAAAATGAAGAGCAGAAGAGCATACGCAAACACAGCGATTTTAACCTGGTTTTCCTCGTGGAGGACTAGTCCAGGCCTGAGAACTCTAGCTCAGGATTAAATCCACTATTTGTGAAATAGTAGTTTACAACCCGTACCTTTTCTTCAGAAGAGCACGTCAACTTCTAACAGATGATCGCAGTGGCGATTTGCTTGGAATTGTCCAAGCGACTTCTTCGACTCTTGCACAAGAATCCTAACTGAGAGATGCTGAGCACTCGACACTTAGGAGGCTTGTGGCTAGTAGATGGGAAGGGTATGGCTTACTTGAGCTTATAAGAGAGAAGAGAAAAGAAGATTTGATGATTGGAATGAGAGAATTCATGCCCTATTTATAGTGTTTTTATAGGCAGAATTCGGCCAGAATTCGGGTAGAAAAATTCAAAAATTTAGCCGTTGGACAACTAGCAACCAGCTAACCCTAAAATTAGGGTTCCTGATTTCTAGGGGACAGAGTTCGGCCCGAACTCTGTGTGGCGGCAGAGTTCGGCCCGAACTTTGTCTCCAGAGCACAGAGTGGTTCTAAGGGGATTTTTGGGCAGTGTTTGGTTCAGTGGAGCTTAGGATTTTGGGTAGGCTGTAGACTAAGTGTCAAGAGCTCAGCAAGACTCAGAGTACACAAGTCTAGACTCAATGAAAATATAAAATACAGACTCGAAAACACACTGAGAGCCGGAGACTGAGCTGTCGTCTGTCTTGAACTGTTATGCAGACGTCGTGTGTCGTATTGAATTAATACAGATATTATTTAGTCAATGTAGTCAATATTTGGTTGACTGTGACTTTGTGTCAACAAAAGTAAACTACCAATCATACCTCGATACTTATGGATGTCAACCGATGTGCCATCTTCATCATTGTCAAGCTTTGTCGTTGTTGTCATAGGAGTCCTCATTGATTTGGATGAGTCAAGTTCGAAACGCTTGAGGAGATCCTTTGTATATTTTGCTTGATTGATGAAGGTCCCTTGGGTCCTTGTTTGATTTGTAATCCCAAAAAGAATGATAGCTCACCCATCATACTCATTTCAAATTCTTCCTGCATAACTTTAGCAAATTCTACACAAAGTGTATTGTTAGTAGAACCAAAAATAATGTCATCGACATAAAATTTGAACCAATAAAAGAGTGTCATTATGGGATTTGATAAAAAAGTGTTGTGTCAACCTTGCCCTTAGAAAAATTGTGTGAAACAAGAAAGAAGCTAAGGCGCTCATACCAAGCACAGGGAGCTTGTTTGAGGCCATAAAGGGCTTTGTGGAGTTTGAACACGTGATTAGGAAATTAAAAATCTTCAAAGCCAGGAGGTTGTTTTACATAAACTTCCTCTTTAATAATACCATTCAGAAAAGCACTCTTAACATCCATTTGAAAGAGTTTAAAATCATTAAAACAAGCAAAAGCACATAGCATACGAATGGATTCAAGACGAGCAACCGGAGCATAGGTTTCGTCGTAGTCAATGCCTTCCTCTTGGTTATAGCCTTGAGCAACCAATCGGGCTTTGTTTCGAGTCACTAACCCATCTTTATTAAGTTTATTTCAAAACACCCATTTAGTCCCGATAATGGGGTAATTGCTAGGTTTTGGGACAAGTTCCCAAACCTTGTTTCGCTCAAATTGATTTAGCTCTTCTTGCATCGCTATCATCCAAAATTTATCAAGAAAAGCATCATTAACATTTTTAGGCTCTATTTGAGATATAAAAGCCACGTTTGCACAAAGATCACGAGTTGAGGATCTAGTGCTAACACTGGAGGAAGAATCTCCAATGATAAGTTCCTTAGGATGATTGGTGACAAATCTTCATTCTTTTGGGAGATCCTTTTGAGGAGGCTCGAGAGGAGAAGACTCTTTTGTTAGAGTCACAACTTCATTGTTAGATGAAGAAGGACGATCTCCAATAGAGGAGTTCTCTAACCCAAACGAGATGTCATCAATATCATCGGAAGAAGAGAATGTAGAAGAGTTAAGTTCATTAAAAGAGACATTGATTGACTCTTCGACAACAAGACTTCTTTTATTAAAAACACGAAAACCTTTACTATGAGTAGAGTATCCAAGGAATATTCCTTCATAGGCTTTTTCTTCAAACTTGCCTAGGTTATCCTTGGTATTCAAAATAAAACAATTACAACCAAAAACTTTAAAATATTCAATAGAGGGAATTTTGTCAAACCAAAGCTCATATGGAGTCTTCTTAGAAATAGGTCTAATCAGGACCCTATTTATAACATGACATGCCGTGTTAACGGCTTCCGCCCAAAAATATTGGGTAGCTTATATTGGTTTAACATAACCCGGGCCATATCGCCAAGGGTTCTATTCTTTCTCTCCACAACACCATTTTGTTGAGGAGTACGTGGACAAGCAAATTCATGTCCAAAACCATTCTTTTCACAAAAACTTTTGAAATCGGCATTGTCAAATTCTCCTCCATGATCACTTCTAATCTTGTTAATAGAAAAACCTTTTTCATTTTGAACACGTTTACAAAAAGCAACAAACTCACGAAAAGTATCACTTTTGCAAGCAAGAAAAATAACCCAAGTAAATTTCAAAAAATCATCAACCAAAACAAAAGCATAAAGCTTGCCTCCAAGGCTAGCAACTCTACTAGGACCAAAAAGATCCATATGAATAAGTTGAAGAGGTCTAGAGGTACTCACAGAGTTGATTGATTTGAAGGATGACTTTGTCAACTTACTCTTCTCGCATTCTTCACACACCATATCCTTTTTGAACGGGATACTTGGGAGTCCTCTTACGAGCCTCATGTGCCAAAGCCAACTCTCATCGTTCTTAGCAACTAAGTACCTGTCATTGTTAGTATCTTCGACAAGATATAAAACATAGATATTTTTTTCTCTAATGCCTTCATAAACAATAGATCCATTTGAACTATCGGTAATGAAGCATTTAAGCTTAACAAACTTGATATCATAACCATTATCGGTAAGATGACTGATACTAAGAAGATTGTGTTTAAGATTAGTAACAAGACACACATTCTTAATACAAGGATAAGGAGGGGAACCTATATTATCATTTCCTATAATGTGACCCTTGAGATTGTTACCAAAAGAGACGTGTCCTTCCTTCTTCATCGATAGCGTTATAAATAATGAAGCATCCCCGGTCATGTGCCGTGAACAACCGCTATCGAGAATCCACTTACTTCTAGCATGAGAAGGACTCTTCACCTACAACATAAGTTGAAGATGAACATTTTGGTACCCATGATCGTATGGGTCCTTGAGTGTTAGTCTTAGGAACCCACTTAAAAACTTTCTTATCAACAAGTTTCCTTGTATGACAATAATTGGTCGTATGTCCAAGCAAGTCACAGTAGTTGCAAATCATAGAGGATTTAGAAGAAGATGTGTGAGAATCATGCATATGTGAATCTCTAGTGCGAGGAGTTCTAACATTAGTATTATGATGATGATAATAAAAGGCATGATGCGAAGTATTTTTCTTAACAAAAGGTCCTTTCCTTGTGTTAGAAAAGGATTTGTGTGTAGTGTTCATGTAAGAAGTATGCCTAGCATTGTGATGAGTGTGGAGGTGTCTTGGAGTATGCATGTGAGTAGTGTTCTTATTACCTAGTTTCTTACTCTGTACAAGAAGATCATTATACTTAATAGAAGTATCATACTCTCTCCTATTAGCATATTGAACTTTATGCATAGCAAATTCATAAGCTCTTCTCATGGATTGAATCTCATCATCCTTTTTCTTGATGGTGACAAGAGATTCTTGAAACTTGAGTCGCAAAGACTATATTTCATCCGTGTCAGAAGCAGGAGATTTTCCTTTTACATCAATAATGATGCTTGAGAGTCTTTCTACTTCAAGTTGAAGAGCATCAACCTGTAAAACCCCCTAAATTTTTACTATATTTTTTTATATTAAATTTGGTACTGATTTAAAATTTTGTATTGTACGTCGTGTAGTCGTATTGTACGTCGCGTACGGAACTTTACTTTTCGTAATTGCTCGACGAGTGCGAATATGTGCGAGCGTACATAAATTTTTTTTTCCTATTTTTATAGTTTCAAGATAATATATAATAATTATTTTTAGCTATCAAAATTTCTAAATTTATGATTTTATTTATGAGAAGTCTTTTTAGACAGTTATAATAATAAATAATATTCTTATAAAATTGTATTTTAGAAAAATATATTTATATAAATATTATTTGGTCATAGATAAATATTTCGTAATTATTTACTAGTTTATTTTTAAATAATAATGTAATTTTCGAAATTATTATTATTTGTATTTTTGGAAATCATATTTTGAAATTTTTACGGCAATTTAAAATCTTAATTCGAACTCCCGACCGCCGCAAACACGTTATCAGACCACTCTTCCGACTCCTACAGCCAACACCACCACCACACGCAGAGGAAAGAGAAAAGGAAATCCTAGAAAATCACCTGGACTCTGCCTCGCCGAGCACCGCGCTTCCCCGTCTGAAGCACCGTCCTCGGCGACTGGTGGCTGCGCCCACTGAGAACCTACCGTGAGTCGTCGCCCCGCCGAGACCGCACGCCGGAGTTCCCCGGTAACCCTTGCTCTCCCACTCCTCTCTGATCTCTCTCTCTCTCCTTCAGTGTGGTTTGGGGAAAACGAAAACAGTAAAGTACATTTAAAAGCTATTATTATTATTATTATTATTATTATTATTATTATTATTATTATTATTATCATAATTATTATTATTAGTTTTATTATTATTATCATTACTGTATATTATTATTATTATTATTATTATTATTATTATTATTATTATTATTATTATTATTATTATTGTCTTAAAGAGGGAACAACAATGTGGTTTCTCAATTAAAACTTTTTAGTACTTTTTGTAGTTTTACCTTTGTTTCATTAACAGTATTAAATTTAATTTAGATTTTTTATATATACAATATTTACTAAGTATTGATATTATTTTGTTACTTAAATATTTATTGCTATCATAAAAGATAGATAATATTTTGCCAAATTTATAATAATAGGATTTTTGCCTATATTGATTTCAAATTAGGCTTTAGCCTAAATTATACAATAATATTTTTATGGTATTTTAATATATAACATCTTGACCAAAAATGTTATATCTTAATAAAAAATTTGGTTTTAGCCTTAACTAATTTTCTAAAAATTATTTTGTATTTATCCAAAACTATGTTTGAAAATATTGATTTGAGCTAAAATAATATTTATCTCTAAACATAATTTGACTAGTGTAATATATCTTCAAGTATTATAAATATTTTCAAAAATAATAAATGTATTTATTTCCCAAATTTCCTTCGGTTCTCCTGTTGTCCGTGACAAATTCCATTATTCCTATTTTCCCTCCAATACTGCACTTCATCATGTCAAACCTAACTAAGTTGACCGTTCTGGACCCAATGGAATACTCTGTGTCGTCAACGGAGGTCGCCTTGAGTAGTTGTAACACTGAAGCCACATGTCGTGCCACCATGAGCATCGCATCACGCCAGGCGTCACACCAGGAAAGTATACCTTGCTAATTAACAGTCAATTATTTATTTTCTGTATTATTTATTTTGTTTCATATTGTTAGTTTTCTTTGTTATAAACTGCGCGTCCAAGCCATACTTGGGTGCTTATTAGTCGTTACTTTATTTTATGCATGTTAACTTAGTGTTAGCGGACTACCTTCTTGTTGTGGGATATCCTTATATCTCCTTTGGCTGTGACACTCACACTACACGGTTTGAGACAGTTTGCTAGGGGCACGACTTATTGACTAGCTATCTCTAAAGTCGTGTGATGGATAGATGATCGTAAC
The DNA here is from genome assembly GCA_029216955.1 of Iris pallida. NCBI lineage: Eukaryota > Viridiplantae > Streptophyta > Magnoliopsida > Asparagales > Iridaceae > Iris > Iris pallida. Next base: position 6,611,025 of record JANAVB010023995.1, on the reverse strand, counting down.
TGTTATGACTAGGGTTTTAGAGACTCAAGCAGTTACAAAACTGGACGAGCCATGGACATGACTTGAACAGTGTGGGAAATATTGGGGAAGGACAGTCGCTAGTGCGTATGGGAATCCAAACAGGTAAACCACAGTCTCCGGATAGAACTGTGGCGATTTATTTGCAGATGCCCTCTGACGTTTTAGACGTTACGGACGGATACAGATGACTGGATGTCAGTTACGTACACATAGCCTAAAATCCCACCCATACGCATGAAAGTTGTCCTCTAAATTGCACATTAGGCGGTTAGAATCTCCTTTGCATGTTTGTGTCTAGGGTAGTCTTTTATATATTATTTTATTATTCTGACAGTTCATATTAGCTTGTTCTTCCTGTATCTTGCTACGTCCGTCTGAGGACCTGGTTTTTTCCTACGTGTGTGTTCATGTCTTTCGCAGGTATTCTAGCCAAGGTCGTGGTCTTCTCTATTCCTTCGAAGACAATTGCGCTTGGTTCATCTTTCCATTTTTATCACTCGATTTATTGTACATTTCTTTCTTTGGGATAGTTGGTAGTGGACTTTGTCTCCGCCCAACGATTGTATCATAAATATTCGAGTTGATTTTTATATTATTAATATTTTCATTGTGGATGAGATTTAGTTTGTCTTGGATTACTACATTTTACAGCTTATGTATTCATACGAGACCTACGTACTTCGTATGAATACAGCTGGCATGTTTACGTACTTGGTCCTACGTATTTTGGGACTGGGGTGTTATATGTTTTTGTGGTGGCCCATGCAGGTCTAGCTAAATTGTTTGGTTACTTTACCGTACCAAGCAAGCCTGCGTATAGGATTAGAGTCTAGGATCTCATCCGCATACTTGACTGCCTTCTCGTTTGACTCCTCGAGTTGCATCTTGCTTGATCCCTTCTATCGTGATTCGTGCCCTTCTTTCGTGCTTGATAGAGATTAATAAGGTAGCCCATACTAGGTGGACATGACCCTTTGTTCCATCACCCTACTAGTTTAGCTCTTGTAAGTTGGGTAGAATGCCTCATGACCTAGCATTGTCTTCATCCTTATGACTCATTATAGTAGATACTAAGTGGATTACCTAGAATATAAATTTTTAAGGACCATACCTTATTGGTCGACCAAAGCCTTAGACGAGGAGACAATAGGTCGACTGTATAGGCACCAAACAAGACTTAGATTCTTAAGGAAGTTTGAACTAATTCTAGTCTCTTTTCAACAATAATGTCACGTGCCTATATTTTACCACCTTGACTAAATGTTGCTACTATAGCCTAGTTTTGCAAGTTTAATTGTTATCAAACTTGTTCAAGACACATGCTATTGAGCGCGTGCTCACTAACATATTGTCTAGTCAGAACCGGTGCATGATGGTCTGATCAACCGAGTGCACTTTGGTTCGCTTTTATTTATCGTTCTACGTGGATGGGGACATAGTTAAGCTTTCTCTCTAGAATCTCATCCACGTCTGCCTTGGCAATTCTCTTTTGAATTTATTCAGTCGTCTTTGAACCACGTGTTCGTATTCAATAAACATCTCCTTCGAACTCTTATTCGTTTTGTCTTTCACTTAAATTGGAAAGACAGAACACTCGAACTTGATAGATAGACACCAAGTGTTCCCCTATGACCATAATAGTTATAGTGGCCATCAACCAAGCCACATATTTACAACTTCGTCTCGAGTTATTTGCCCTATCCTTTGACTCTTGATCGTGATCTCTAATCATTTGAAATTTAGAAATGACTAGAATTATTTCCTTAACCACCCCTAAACCTAGACGCATAACTTCACTCTAAGGAACCATGTACCCTTGCTCTCTAATTACTTTACCTTCATTACCTAACCCTTAAATCCTTCTCTATCTTGCATTAGCTAGCGACCCTCATCCATTACCATATTCGTGCATTATTTTCGTATCATCTAAATCACGAATCCCTAATGCATGTTTGTGTTAAATGTTGTTTTCTTGCGTCGTCCAACGATTTGATCATACCCTTGTATCTTCTTACCACCTACTTATTCTTAATTTCGAGGACGAAATTCTTGTAAGTTGGGTAGGATGTAAAACCCCCTAAATTTCTACTATATTTTTTATATTAAATTTAGTACTGATTTAAAATTTTGTATTGTACGTCGCGTAGTCGTATTGTACGTCGCGCACGGAACTTTACTTTTCGTAATTGCTCGACGAGTACGAATATGTGCGAGCGTACATAAATTTTTTTTTCCAATTTTTATAGTTTCAAGATAATATATAATAATTATTTTTAGCTATCAAAATTTCTAAATTTATGATTTTATTTATGAGAAGTCTTTTTAGATAGTTATAATAATAAATAATATTCTTATAAAATTGTATTTTAGAAAAATATATTTATGTAAATATTATTTGGTCATAGATAAATATTTCATAATTATTTACTAGTTTATTTTTAAATAATAATGTAATTTTTGAAATTAATTATTTGTATTTTTGGAAATCATATTTTGAAATTTTTATGGCAATTTAAAATCTTAATTTGAATTGTTTTAAATAGTTTGAAATAAGGATGAAGATTTATCTATGTTGGGTTTATTTGGGTTAAACTATATTTAGATTTGATTTTGATTGAATTGAATTGTTTAAATTAATATGGTATTTATCTATTTGGGTTTTAAACTACTCATAATCTTTATTCAATTGGAAATTCCCACATCCTATAAATAGGCAGGTACTCCTCCAAATTTTTTATCATTCACCAATTCTCCACAAATAATTCTCAACCCCCGTGCACCGTGTCCGTGTTCCCTCCCCGTCTTATTCCATATTTTTTTACATATACAATTTCAACCTCTCCGTGTCGAACACACCCCGACACAATCGAAAACCTAATCCTAGTCCTAGCCTACAGATGCCTCCGGCCACAACTCGGCCACCAACCGATCCTCGCCACCACCGACGAACTCCCGACCACCCGCTGACCGACCACACCCGACTCCTCCGGTCAACCCAACCCAGTCCTGCCGACAACAAACCGACCACCCGACCAACTGGCCTCTAGACGATCAGCCCCGGCCGCACATCGCCAACCCCCATACATAACATCATCACTGCCACCTGACCTCCATCAATACCACGACCGTCCCCGCTTCCGGTCGATCACTAACCCGACCGTCGCAAACACGTCATCAGACCACTCTTCCGACTCCTACAGCTAACACCACCACTACACGCAGAGGAAAGAGAAAAGGAAACCCTAGAAAATCACCTGGACTCCGTCTCGCCGAGTGCCGCGCTTCCCCGTCAGAAGCACCGTCCTCGGCGACTGGTGGCTGCGCCCACCGAGAACCCACCGTGAGCCGTCGCCCCGCCGAGACCGCACGCCGGAGTTCCCCAGTAACCCTCGCTCTCCCACTCCTCCCTGATCTCTCTCTCTCTCCTTCAGTGTGGTTTGGGGAAAACGAAAACAGTAAAGTATATTTAAAAGCTATTATTATTATTATTATTATTATTATTATAATTATTATTATTAGTTTTATTATTATTATCATTACTGTATATTATTATTATTATAATTATTATTATTATTATTATTATTATTATTATTATTATTATTATTGTTATTGTTATTGTTATTGTTATTGTTATTATTATTATTATTATTATTATTATTATTATTATTGTCTTAAAGAGGGAACAACAATGTGGTTTCTCTATTAAAACTTTTTAGTACTTTTTGTAGTTTTACCTTTGTTTCATTAACAGTATTAAATTTAATTCAGATTTTTTATGTATACAATATTTACTAAGTATTGATATTATTTTGTTACTTAAATATTTATTGCTATCATAAAAGATAGATAATATTTTGCCAAATTTATAATAATAGGATTTTTGCCTATATTGATTTCAAATTAGGCTTTAGCCTAAATTATACAATAATATTTTTATGGTATTTTAATATATAACATCTTGACCAAAAATGTTATATCTTAATAAAAAATTTGGTTTTAGCCTTAACTAATTTTCTAAAAATTATTTTGTATTTATCCAAAACTATGTTTGAAAATATTGATTTGAGCTAAAATAATATTTATCTCTAAACATAATTTGACTAGTGTAATATATTTTCAAGTATTGTAAATATTTTCAAAAATAATAAATGTATTTATTTCCCAAATTTCCTTCGGTTCTCCTGTTGTCCGTGACAAATTCCATTATTCCTATTTTCCCTCCAATACTGTACTTCATCATGTCAAACCTAACTAAGTTGACCGTTCTGGACCCAATGGAATACTATGTGTCGTCAACGGAGGTCGTCTTGAGTAGTTGTAACACTGAAGCCACATGTTGTGCCACCATGAGCATCGCATCACACCAGGCGTCACACCAGGCAAGTATACCTTGCTAATTAACTGTCAATTATTTATTTTCTGTATTATTTATTTTGTTTCATATTGTTAGTTTTCTTTGTTATAAACTGCGCGTCCAAGCCATACTTGGGTGCTTATTAGTCGTTACTTTATTTTATGCATGTTAACTTAGTGTTAGCAGACTACCTTCTTGTTGGGGGATATCCTTATATCTCCTTTGGCTGTGACACTCATACTACACGGTTTGAGACAGTTTGCTAGGGGCACGACTTATTGACTAGCTATCTCTAAAGTCGTGTGACGGATAGATGATCGTAACTGTTATGACTAGGGTTTAGAGACTCAAGCAGTTACAAAACTGGACGAGCCATGGACATGACTTGAACAGTATAGGAAATATTGGGGGAGGACAGTCGCTAGTACGAATGGAAATCCAAACAGGTAAACCACAGTCTCCGGATGGAACTGTGGCAATTTATTTGCAGATGCCCTCTGACGTTTTAGACGTTACGGACGGATACAGATGATTGGATGCCAGTTACGTACACATAGCCTAAAATCCCACCCATGCGCATGAAAGTTGTCCTCTAAATTGCACATTAGGCGGTTAGAATCTTCTTTGTATGTTTGTGCCTAGGGTAGTCTTTTATATATTATTTTATTATTCTGACAGTTCATATTAGCTTGTTCTTCCTGTATCTTGCTACGTCCGTCTGAGGACCTGTTTTTCCCCAGGTGTGTGTTCATGTCTTCCGCAGGTATTCTAGCCAAGGCCGTGGTCTTCTCCATTCCTTCGAAGACAATTGCGCTTGGTTCGTCTTGCCATTTTTATCGCTCGATTTATTGTACATTTCTTTCTTTGGAATAGTTGGTAGTGGACTTTGCCTCCGTCCAACGATTGTATCATAAATATTCGAGTTGATTTTTATATTATTAATCTTTTTATTGTGGATGAGGTTTAGTTTGTCTTGGATTACTATATTTTACAGCTTATGTATTCATACGAGACCTACGTACTTCGTATGAATACAGCTGGCATGTCTACGTACTTGGTCCTACATATTTTGGGACTGGGGCGTTACATAACCTCTTTTAGAGATTTTTTATATTTATTCCTAACACCTTTGTGCTCTTCATGCAATTCAAGGATAGCTTTCTCCAAGTCATCATAAGTAAGAGTATTTAAGAAGAGATCATCAAGTACCTCATCGGTTGCCATGAGACAAACGTTGGCATTGTGTTTGCACTCTTTGTCGTTGTCGAAGTCGCTTGCGTCACTCTCACACCAAATGCTTGTGTTGGCAAATTTCTTGGAGGACGAGCTTCCCTTGCTAGGCTTCTCGTACTTGCTTGAGTCTTTTCTTATCATCGGACAGTCCCTCTTGATGTGTCCGGGTCTTCTGCATTGATAACACGCCGGATCTTCCTCATTGTCCCGTCTGAAGTGGTTGGCTTTGTTAAATTTGAGGAACTTCCGGAAGTGCTTAGCTGTGAGAGCTATTTCTTCATCGTCGTCCGACTCATTGTCGTCGGAGCTATCCTTGGAGTAGGAATTTGTAACTTTGAGAGCAAGAGACTTCTACTTCTCTTTGGTCTTCTCCTTCTCCTTCTCTTGTATGGAGGATTCCTCTTGATCCTTCATATCGAGTTCATGAGTCATTAGCTTACCCATGAGGGTCTCAAGGTTCATGACTGTCAGGTCATTCCCCTCAATGATTGCGGTAGCTTTAGGACTCCAAACTTTTGTCAATCCTCTAAGAATTTTTCTGATCTTTTCATGAGCAGGATATTCCTTACCAAGAGAAGAGAGAGGATTAATAATATCACCAAAATGAGTAAACATGCAAGTAATAGATTCATCATGCTTCATCTTAAAGGACTCATATTCTTGCGTGAGTCTACTAATCTTGGATTCCTTCACTTGTGAAGTACCCTCGTGTATGACTTCAAGTAACTTCCAAATCTCATTGGAAGTCTTGCAAGTAGAGATTCGGTTGAATTTACTACTGTCGAGAGCACAATAAAGAGCGTTCATAGCCTTGGCATCTCGACTCGCAAGCTTCTTGGTGTTTTCAGTAAGTGTGTCCCTAAGGGTGTCAGAAGCAATATCCTCAATAACTCTGGAAGGAGTAGAAAGACCATTTATCACACAATCCCATAAATCGAAATCTATGGACTTCAGATAAATGCTCATCCTAATCTTTCAGTAGTTATAGTTGGTTCCATCAAATAGGGGAAGCCTATTTGTGGAGTGTCCTTCATTGTGGAAGGTGTTGATACTAGGGTTAGTAGCCATGGATCACTCAAAGGGTGTAAATCCAAATCAAGAGAACAAAGCTCTGATACCAATTGTAGAACTCTAGAGGGGGGTGAATAGGGAAATAAAAAATAACTAGAGCAATAGAAGCAATATATGACAAAATAAAAGTAAAGAGTAAGAAGATCAAACACAAGATGTATCCTGGTACCCTCGCTTGAGGCAATCCAGTCCCGGAACTCTCTCCGGCTTAAATCCACTATTTAATCAAATAGTACACACGAGTTTGGATCCGAAGAACTCGCCAACTTCAACACGAGTTTGGATCCGAAGACTCGCCAACTTCAACACACGAGTTTTCTTACGAAGGCTCACCAACTTCAAACAAATGAGAAGAGAACTTGTTGATCTTCTAGCACGTGAAGATCAAAAATTACAACTCTTAAGTACTCTAGCACTTTGGAAGAGGATGACAATTTAAAAGCTTGGTAGAGTATTAATGGTGGAGCTCTTGGTTGTTTGGAAAATTTATGGCAAGAGTTGGTGAAAGCTTCAAGAGAGAGAAGGCTTTCATTTATAGAGAAACCAAGAGTTGGTGGCAATTAATGCTCTAGATACAGCCAGACCGGCATACCGTCGGTATGCAGCGGCATACCGTCGGTATACCGGTCAAATAGTAATGGCCATATTAATATCCGTTGAGAGCATTAAATCGGCCATTAATGCTAGTCAGAGCAATTCAAAAATCAAATATATGTAACCCGGTATACCGTCGGTATGCCGCGGCATACCGTCGGTATACCGACGTTTTATCACAGAACGTTTTCAGGCAAACTAAACGGTATAACGCCGGTATGCCGGAGCATACCGTCGGTATGTCGACGTTTTGTCACAGAACGTTTTGTGGTCCACAAAACGGTATACCGTCAGTATGCCGGAGCATACCGTCAGTATGCCGACAATTTATCACAGCAAGTTTGTGGACGAAGAAAACGGTATACCGCCAGTACGCCGGAGCATACCGCCGGTATGCCGCTCTGTAAGATATTGATTTTTGACTTATGCTTTTAGTTTGTCATCCAACCTTAAGTTTTTACAGATATACCTAGACCTTGTACAGACTCGAAAACTTTAAGCAGTATAGGAAGCTGTCTATGCAAGGAGCGCCGGTATCTGCTTCAGTCTTCAATGCAATGGATGGTAGCACTTGAAAGGATAGTCTTTATGTAGTAGAGCTTCTGAGAAGATATGAATCTGAAGACATAGAAAACTAAACTACGAAGATGCTGTTAATATATCAAAATAAAATGTGCCAACAGTAAGCAGCTATTATGGATGAAGAAGTTTTTGCATGAGTTAGGACTAGAGGAGGAGCAGTATATGTTGCTTTGTGATACCATAGTATAATTCACCTTGGGAAGAATCCTACCTTTCATAGTAGGCCAAGCACATTGTTACTCGGTATAATTGGATACAAGACGTGATAGAGATGAAGGATGTTCAACATAAAAAGATACATGTTGATGACAATGGAATGAATATGCTCATGAAGGTTTCGCCAAGAGAAAACTTCAATTTATGCAGGTCGATCATCAAAATGATGAGCTCCTCCACCTAGTCGAGAAGGATAAGAATTGTGCATGGGGTTCCCTTCCTATGTGAAGAATACTCTGGAGTACGACAAGTGTCATCCATGTGATGGAATAGCTTGGGAAGCCGTTGGCGACAATGTGACTCAATTTTGGAGCCAATTTCCAAAGAGGAGTAGTGGCAAAGGCAAACTGGAGGTATATTAAAGGCATATCGAAAGTATGCTTAAAAGTGCAAAATATGTCGAGTAACTTTTTGATAAATATTGGTCTCACATAAGCATACCATCGGCATATGCAATCGGGCCTAAACTAGGGGATTTTTCTAACCTGATTACAACAACCATATTCACCGAGCGAGAGAATTCTCAAGTTTGCAATCTTCAAGAGAGAATATTGATTACGGGGAGATCGTTCGAAGAGATTCGTGTCGTCAGTTTGTAAACAAATCTTCAACAAGTTCTTGTTCTCTTGTAACATTGTTCAACTTTGTTTGTAATCTTTTCATCTTTGAGGTAATTGTCGTTATCCATTTGGATGGTGGGAAAAGTTCACAGGGAGTTATTGTGTTTCTTTTATTCTCTAGTGACGATGGTCTCGTAATTTTTTTCGTTAGTTTTTCTCGTAAATATCGTTTGTGTTTAAGTTTTTATCGTTTTTATGGATTTGGCATAGTGTACAGCTTGTACGTTTAACTTCGATTCTCAATGAATTTTATGATTTAATTTGAAAATTGTATTTATTAAGCTTTTTCCGTGTCTGTTACACCCAATGGTTCCAACATCTAGCAAAGTAAGCAATTTTTTTTAAAAAAAATAATCCATTCAAAATGAAGGGAACTATAAGGATTTTGTATCAATGTGGGTCACCGGGTGTGTTGTTAGAGTTATTGGGAGGTACTGGATCGTAGTGGAGACCAAGAAAGAAAAAACGCGTCCTAGGAAACGATATCACATTTTTTTGTGAAATAAAATAAAAGAATGTGCACTTAATTGTGTCCCCTTCACATTTAAACGAGGTTTCTATTCTTGGAGGACCACCACAACTAAGTAGAGTAGAGGGAACCACAATAATTTCCAATTCCATAAACGTACATAAACCAAGAACCAAAGGCATACATAAGTCCCCCTAAAGGAAAAAAGAAGATAAGAATCTAAAGGAGACAAGCTGCGACACCACATGCAAAGTCGTTCTCGAGACCCTACCTGGAATCACACCATGCTTTCCTTTTCCTCACATCTTTGTAGTAGATTGCAGGAGCAATGTTGACACCATTAAGTGCATATATATCCAAAAGCCTAACAAGCCGGCTATTAACAAAGCATTGCAACTCGGTAGTGAGTGTGTAATATCAAAGGGAAGGCTCCCCTGGCCCCCACCGAGGGCCGGCCCACGGAGTTGGGTTTTGTTAGTGTCGGGACACAATTTTTCGATAGAAAACTGTGAATTTGAAACAATTGTAAGAACAATATTTCAATGCAACACTTCTAGGAAGGTTGCACAAGTATAACGAAGATCTAAGAAGATCTCGTTATTATATTACGAAAATCTAAAAAGATTTCGTAATTACAGCAACGAAGAAGATGACAGGCGAAAGATGGAAGATGGCCTGCTGGGGTAAATGATCACCGTTGCTCAAAGCTATATTCGCCCCACACGAATAGCTTCCAGGAACCAGCAAGTTCGTCAGAGAACTTTGGAACACTTATGCTCTTCTGACTCCTCGGATCGTACACGGACTCTCGTGCAAAAGCAACGCTGGTGCAAAGCTTCTCTTCTCTCTCACAGACTCTGTTTACTTGTGTTAAGAAACACTTGTAAACTTTCTTGACTTTCTGAATGTGTTCTGTATTATCTATTTGCCTGTAAGAGAGAGGAGACCTTATATAGGCCCGATTAGCAACTGTCCAGTTAGCACAACATTCGGGACGTGATAATAACCACTCCGAACGTGCAGTAACCGCTCAGATCATGCACAGGCACGATCTGAAGCAAGTTGCGCCACTCTAGCACCCTGCGCGCCTTGCATACTGCGCACTGAGCCACTTGCGCCAACCTGCACCACTGCGCGCACTGCGCACCTTGCGCAACCTGCACGACCTGCACCACCTTGCGCCACTCGCGCAACGTGCGCCACTTGCGCCACGCGCGTAACGTGCGCCACGCACGACACTTGCGCCACGCGCGCCACAACGTACGCAACCAGCGCACCCGTCGCAACCCGTGCGCAACGTGCACGCAACCTGGCACGCAACCTGTCCGCGCGCCTGACAGCGCAAGTAGCTCGCGCAACGAGCACAACTTAAACGCACTATGCGCCTAGCGACGATGCTGTCGTGCTAAGTGCAAAGTGCGCCAACAAAATGCCACATTACGCCTCATGAGCCCATGAGCCCGAGTCCGAGTCCGAGTCCGAGTTGCAAAGCCCCTACGGGGCTTAGCTCCCATGGAAATAAATTTCCCAAGAGCAAAAAGCATGAATGCTTTCAATTGTTGATTTAGCCTTTTTCCCATTAGAAAAATAACCCCACATGGCACACCCATGTTGTCACGCCCCGATTCCGTAGAATCGATAGTCGTCCCCCGGGCATGATGCCGTGGGAACCTAAATTACGATCGCACAAGGCATAGTCATAAGGTTATCCGAAATACAACATCAAATTAGAGTACGCAGAGAAATTGAATGACACATTTGAAGCAGAAATAGACTTTTTCATTGATAATAGAAACTTTACATGGACTTCTTTACAATCATTGCCGTGCGGGCTACAACATGACTTGACTTACAAAATGAACGCCGATGAGATAGTCGTTCCATACATTACACCCCTTTATACAAGCAAAAACTATTACACATTTCCACCTGCGATCGAGGCAAGCCGATTCGCCATCTTTTCTTTGGACTGAGTGCGGGGTCTTCTTCAAAAGGAATCCAGAAACAAGCCTTCACACGGACGAGGCTTCAAAAGTGTCCACGCCGCCTTGAGATTTTTAGGTGGCACGCCCTTCGTGGTTCGGGGTACCTGCGTGGAGAGCGAGGATCAGTACATTACACTTTGTACTGGTGCGTGGCAAGTTAAGTTTCCAAGCTCTTATTTGGTTGAATGAGTTTATATGACTTTAGTTCATGAATGTTTCTAACCATCCTAATGAATTTCAAGTGAGCATTGACAAGCATAATGTAATTTACGTTGGAACTTACCCCCGGCGGGCCGCGCCCTTTGAAACTTACCATGTTCTTTCCTGTCAATTGTTATCATTTACATTTCCAAGTGCAACATTTCGTGTGTTTGGTCACTGACATCACAAGCCATGAAAACCATCGAAAACGTTCACGAAAACGCATTCAGAAAACAAAGCCAAAACCAACGCAAGCGGCGTGAAAAGCAGAGCAACGGGAGGTCTCTCCCGACTCAGCCGCAGAGCCAATCCTCGAGGCGCAACCCGCTGAATATGGGACTTGGTTCCGAAAAAGACATTCCATAACGAGGAATGAATCTTAATTCAACCGTTCCCCTTCGATCGACTCGGTCGATCCCGACCTATCGGTCCCGGCCGAATCGATAGCGACAGTGTTCCTTTCTCGCGCACCCCGTGGACAAAGTACGGGACACGATGTAGGGACGGGACACTACACCATAACCAACTAAGAAAAAGTTTCGTCCTCGAAACTTAAGAATAGAACCTACCTCTACGAGAACAATGAAGGGAACTTCTCCTTCATTTCAGACTCGAGCTCCCACGTCGACTCCTCGGCCGAATGGTTCCTCCAGAGGACTCGGACTAGAGGAATAGCACGGTTGCGGAGAAGTTTATCCTTGCGCTCCAAGATTTGTACCGGCTCTTCGACATATGACAAGTCTGCCTTTAGGTCCAGCTTACCCAAATCCATAACATGGCTCGGATCATGCACGTACTTCCTCAATTGCGACACGTGGAAGACGTCATGTACCTCTGACAACGCAGGCGGCAAGGCAATTTGGTAAGCTACCGGGGCGACTCGCTTCAATATTTCGAACGGACCAACAAATCTTGGGCTCAATTTCCCCTTCGCACCGAACCTGGAAACTCCACGCATAGGCATCACCTTCAGGAATACATGGTCGCCTTCCGAGAACTCGAGGGGGCGTCGGTGCGTGTCGGCATAGCTTTTCTGCCGGCTTTGTGCTATCTTCAATCTTTCTCGTATCAACTTGACCTTCTGCACAGTCTGCTCCACCAGCTCCGGACCAAGTATCTGTCGTTCCCCGACTTCATCCCAGCAAATGGGCGATCTACACTTCCGACCGTACAAAGCTTCATACGGCGCCATTTGGATGCTGGACTGATAGCTGTTGTTGTATGCAAACTCGGCCAGCGATAGATGGACGTCCCAACTTGACTTCAAGTCGATCGCACAGAGTCGTAACATGTCTTCGAGAATTTGGTTCACCCGCTCTGTTTGGCCGTCAGTCTGAGGATGATAAGCTGAGCTGAACTTCAACTTGGTCCCCAGTGCTGAATGAAGACTACTCCAGAAGCGCGCTACGAACCGTCTATCCCGATCAGAGACGATAGAAAATGGGACCACGTGCAGCCGAACTATTTCATCAAGGTATATCTGAGCAAGGCGGTCGATGCTCCAAGTAACTTTGATGGCGATAAAGTGTGCTGACTTGGTTAGTCGATCGACGATGACCCAGACGGCGTCATTTCCCCGCGGCGTCCTCGACAAGCCAATAACGAAGTCCATAGTGATGTGATCCCACTTCCACTCTGGAATGGCAAGGTTCTGCATCTCCCCGCCCGGTCGCTGGTGCTCGGCTTTGACTTGCTGACAGGCCATGCATTTTGACACAAAGAGCGCTACGTCCCTCTTCATGTCGTGCCACCAAAAGACAACGCGGAGGTCCTTATGCATCTTGGTGCTGCCAGGATGCAAAGAATATTTTGCATAATGCGTCTCCGTCATTATCTCCTTTCTAAGTTCTGTGTCGTCCGGTACGCATAGCCATCCCTTCACGCGCAACACTCCCGAATCGTCCTCTGCAAGGTCGAACGCTTTCCCTGTCGATATCAGCTTCCGCATCTTCTCCAGGTATGGGTCGTCCTTCTGTGCAGACTTGATCCTCTCCAGTACGCTCGGTTCCACCCGCAGTTGTGCCAGTTTCACGTCTCTAAAATGAACCCGAAGCTCGATGCCCATTCCTTCCAAGTCACGCAGCAGTCGATCGTTGATGTATAATGAAGCTAAGTACTTTCGGCTCAGCGCATCCGCTACGACATTTCCCTTCCCCGGCGTGTAGTCAATCGATAAGTCATAGTCTTTGATTAGCTCGAGCCATCGCCTCTGCCGCAAATTCAGTTCTTTCTGGGTGAAAAGATACTTGAGGCTTTTGTGGTCTGTATAAATCCTGCATGCCACACCATAGAGATAGTGACGCCACAGCTTCAATGCGAACACAATTGCCGCTAGTTCTAGGTCGTACGTGGGGTAGTTTTTCTCGTGCGGCTTCAACTGTCGGGAAGCAAAAGATATCACCTTATCCTGCTGCATGAGCACACACCCCAAGCCCTGGCCAGAAGCATCGCTGAAGATTTGAAATCCCTCCGTCCCTTCAGGAAGAGCAAGTATCGGGGCCGAAACGAGCCGTTGTTTGAGCTCCTGGAAGGAAGCTTCACAGTCATCTGACCACTTGAATGCGACTCCTTTCTGGGTGAGGCGAGTCAACAGCGATGCGATCTTTGCGAAGTCCTTCACGAAGCGTCGGTAGTATCCCGCCAAGCCTAGGAAGCTTCGAATTTTGCTAACTGATGCGGGCCGTTTCCAATCAGCAACTGCCTCGACTTTCTTCGGATCGACTGTGATGCCCGCGGCGGAGATGATGTGCCCAAGGAATGAGACGCTGTCCAGCCAGAACTTGCACTTGCTCATCTTCGCGTACAACTGATTCTCTCGAAGGGTTTGGAGTACCGTCCGCAGATGCTCTGCATGTTGCGCTCGATCCTTCGAGTAGACGAGGATGTCGTCGATGAAGACTACTACGAACTTGTCAACGAACGGACGGAACACCCGATTCATTAGATCCATGAAGACGGCAGGGGCGTTTGTCAGACCGAACGGCATTACCAAGAACTCGTAGTGGCCGTAACGAGTACGGAAGGCAAACTTCGGCACATCATCTGGCTTGACTTTGAGTTGGGGGTAACCCGATCGTAGATCAATCTTCGAAAACACCGTTGCACCTTGGAGCTGGTCGAACAAGTCGTCGATGCGGGACAGGGGGTATTTGTTTCGGACGGTGGCTTTATTCAATTTCTGATAGTCGATGCAGAGTCGCATCGATCCATCCTTCTTCTTTACGAATAGCACGGGCGCACCCCACGGCGAGACACTCGTACGGATAAACCCTCTGTCGAGCAATTCCTGAAGTTGTGCCTTCAATTCCTTCAATTCTGCAGGGGCCATTCTGTACGGAGCCTTCGAGATCGGCCGGGTGTTGTTGTCCGGTCGGATCGCTCGCTTGCGTACGGCCCACCAGTCGTGCGTGTTCAACCGTAGTTGAAGTTGTGCGCAGGCGACTTGCTTGGATTCTTCAATGCCGAGCAGCTCGAAGTGATCTTCCAGCTCTTTCAGCCAGTCGATTGCCATGGAGGGACCCTCGGTGCCGCTAAAGGAAGCGCGACCCGCCTTCTTGAATTCGGACACTTCAAAGTTGTACTTTTTCGGTGCCGCTGGTTGACCCTCGGAATCCTCCGTGTCGACATCAATGGGTTGGATCGCCGGCACGGTGACGGTAGGCGTAGTCGCAGAATTTTCGTTGGCCGCCATTGTCTGGACGATCTGCTGCAGGGTATCTAGCTGCTTTTGCTGAAGTTTGGCATGTGCATCAAAGCGAGCTTCGAACTGGGCCTGTCGTTCCTCTACCTGCTGATGCCGGTTCTCGGACTGGTTTCGCTGCGCCTCCATCATGCGCAGCATCCTTTCGATTGTATCGTTAGAAGGTCCGGCCCGCGGATGATGCGAACTACTGGAGCCGCTTGAAGCGCTCTGTTCTTGCTCGGCCGTGGGTTCCGCCACTTCTGCGATACGAAGGCAAACGCATCAGTCATAAATTATTACGGACTCATTGTATGGAACAACGTATCTCATCGATGCGAGGTCAAAGGATGTAAAGCCGTGCTCTGATACCATTATGTCACGCCCCGATTCCGTAGAATCGATAGTCGTCCCCCGGGCGTGATGCCGTGCGAATCTAAATTGCGATCGCACAAGGCATAGTCATAAGGTTATCCGAAACACAACATCAAATTAGAGTATGCAGAGAAATTGAATGACACATTTGAAGTAGAAATAGACTTTTTTATTGATAATAGAAACTTTACATGGACTTCTTTATAATCATTGCCGCGCGGGCTACAACATGACTTGACTTACAAAATGAACGCCGATGAGATAGTCGTTCCATACATTATACCCCTTTATACAAGCAAAAACTATTACACATTTCCACCTGCGATCGAGGCAAGCCGATTCGCCATCTTTTCTTTGGACTGAGTGCGGGGTCTTCTTCAAAAGGAATCCAGAAACAAGCCTTCACACGGACGAGGCTTCAAAAGTGTCCACGCCGCCTTGAGATTTTTAGGTGGCACGCCCTTTGTGGTTCGGGGTACCTACGTGGAGAGCGAGGATCAGTACATTACACTTTGTACTGGTGCATGGCAAGTTAAGTTTCCAAGCTCTCATTTGGTTGAATGAGTTTATATGACTTTAGTTCATGAATGTTTCTAACCATCCTAATGAATTTCAAGTGAGCATTGACAAGCATAATGTAATTTACGTTGGAACTTACCCCCGGCGGGCCGCGCCCTTTGAAACTTACCATGTTCTTTCCTGTCAATTGTTATCATTTACATTTCCAAGTGCAACATTTCGTGTATTTGGTCACTGACATCACAAGCCATGAAAACCATCGAAAACGTTCACAAAAATGCATTCAGAAAACAAAGCCAAAACCAACGCAAGCGGCGTGAAAAGCAGAGCAACGGGAGGTCTCTTCCGACTCAGCCGCAGAGCCAATCCTCGAGGCACAACCCGCTGAATATGGGACTTGGTTCCGAAGAAGACATTCCATAACGAGGAATGGATCTTAATTCAACCGTTCCCCTTCGATCGACTCGGTCGATCCCGACCTATCGGTCCCGGCCGAATCGATAGCGACAGTGTTCCTTTCTCGCGCACCCCGTGGACAAAGTACGGGGCACGATGTAGGGACGGGGCACTACACATGTGCACCTCTACACCACATGTGCATATCTAAACTAGCAAGGCTAATATATAGAGATACAACTCCTTTGGTCTAGCCGATGTGGGACTAAAATTCACTTTGAAAAAGACCAAAACCCAACAATCCCCCACATATCTCTATATATGGGTATAAGTGTTTCCTACAGTAACTGTCCATCATGCATTAGGAGAGATGTCGCTGACGACTTGAATCTTACCGCATAGGTCAAACAACAGACTATAATACAAGAATGGACTAAGCCTTAAATTCTGCGTCATAGCTGAAATTCTTTCCACTCACATAATGTAGTTACATGTGCTTCTGGCTACACATTAAAGGCCCTATGCCAGCCTGGTTTCAGTGTATAATTTTGGGCATCTACAAGTTTACCCTCAAGATACGGCCTGATATCTCTTTGTCCATACACTATAGGTGAGTTCATTATAAAGAGACATGGCATGAAGCGCTTTGCGCTTCCCTTGTGGTGCTACGTCGCTATGACATGGCTTAAAGCCGAGGCCTTATCCCGTATCGGAAACCTCATCGTAGTGTCATTCTACGGTAGCATGAGGCAACCGACTCTTTGTAGTGCCAAACTACCCAGCATGAAGCCTTAGGCTCCCTTACGGTGTTACGCCACAACGACATGGCTTGCAAGGCCGAGGCTTTATCCCTAACTGGGTACCTCATCGTGGTGTCGTACCACTGTAACATGAGGAACTCCTCCTCTTAGTAGTGCTGACTGTACCTCTCTTTATTTTAACATACATCATTAGGCTAACTGCCTATTTGCGGTGCTACGCCGCTGTGACTTGGCTAGCAAAGCCGAGGCATTACCTCATGCCTGGGAACCTCATGGTGGAGTTACCCCATAGTAGCATGGAGTTTCACTCCTTGTAGTGCTGTTCTACCGTGCTTCCTGTAAAGCACACTAGGCATTCACTCTGCCTGTGAACTCATTACGGCATTTAAGCCAACCTTCCCACAGGATCCGTTTTCCGCAGAAAATAGCAGTCGACAACAGTGGTTGTAGGTCCGTAACCTCTCAATGCCCAATAGAACATGTACCCACCGTTTCTAATATTCTTTCGATTAGTGGTCCTCCCTTGAACCAAAAGCTAGATGCCTAGTAGATTTCTTTTTGAACTATTAGCATAAAAATTTATGGTAGAAATACAATAATATAATATCAGAATGCCTTCAAACCCATTTTACAAGCTGTGTCATCGACCAGCTGGCGCTTGAGGCCCTTGGTGAACGGATCCGCCAGGTTCTCCTGACTCCGAACATCAATCACTGCAATAACACCTCTCTTGATAAGATCGTGTATTGTCCTATGCTTCAACCGCACAGTCCTCTTCTTCCCGTTGAAGAGGTCATTTGATGCCACTGTCGCAGTCGCCTGGTTGTCGCAGTATATCGGTATCGTCGGTATTTACGCCCCAACCACTGGAAGATCATACATGAGCTCTTGAAGCCATTCTGCTTCCTCGGCTGCGGTATCAAGTGCAAAGAACTCAGATTCTATGGATGACCACGAGAGCATAGTCTGCTTCTTCGACTTCCACGATATAGCAGCTCCACCTATTGTAAAAATAAATCCACCTGTGGACCTCTCGCTCTCCACCGCTGAGCACTAGCTGGCATCACTGAAGCCTTCCATTACCGACGGATCTCCACTGTAGTACAGTGCATATGTCTGAGTCTTCTTGAGATATCTCATAACCCGTTTCACAGCTTTCCAGTGTTCAACACTTGGGTTGCTCGTAAAATGACTCAGCATTCCCACGACGAAAGCTATGTCAGGCCTTGTGACAGTAGTAGCATACATCAAACTCCCGATTACGCTTGCATACTCCAGCTGCCTGACACTTTTCCCCGAATTAGGCTTCAGCTTCAGATCACACCTGTACGGCATATCGATCCCTGAAAGATCTCGATACCCATAACGAGTGATCTTTTTTTTAATATAATGAGACTGTGACAGCGCTAGTCCAGTGTCTGTCCGGATGATCTTGATCCCTAAGATCACATCAGCTTTCCCCAAGTCCTTCATACTGAACTTGCTCGAGATAAATTTTTTTTGTCTCTGTGACACAGCTCATATCCGTACCTAGGATAAGCATGTCGTCCACGTACAGACAAACGATCACACCTCTTCTATCAGCAAACTTCGTGTAAACACACTTGTCCGTCTCGCTGACCATGTAGCCATTTGACCTTATAAAATTGTCAAATTTCTCATGCCACATCTTGGGAGCCTGTTTAAGACCGTATAAAGATTTCACTAACTTGCAGACTTTGTCTTCAAGACCCTTGACGACAAATCCCTCTGGCTGTTGCATATAAATCTCTTCGGTCAGCTCACCATTTATGAAAGCTGTTTTCACATCTATCTGATGTATCACCATCTTATGTATTGCTGCAAGAGCAATCAACACTCTGATGGTGGTCATCCGGGCTACAGGAGCATACGTGTCAAAGTAGTCAATCCCCTGCTTCTGAGAAAACCCCTTGGCTACCAACCTAGCCTTGAACTTGTCAATAGTTCCGTCTGCTTTCATCTTCTTCTTGAAAATTCATTTGCTTTCGATGGGTTTCGCTCCTTCAGGAAGATCAACCAACACCCAAGTGTTATTTGAGGTGATAGAATCAATTTCATTGTAAATCGCCTCCTTCCAGAAAATCGCGTCTCTGGTCTTCATCGCCTCATCATAGGTAAGCGGATCAGCTTCCACATGATAGGTGACAAAGTTACTTCCAAATTCCTTCGGCCTCCTCATACGCTTAACTGAAGGCTCTGCTTATTCTGGTTCAATCATTGTTTAAACAACAACATCTTCTTGGACCACATCTTCATTGAAGACTTCAATTTTCTGCGCACCCTCAATGTTCTTCGGTACATTCACAAGAACAATATTCTTGTGCATTGCAAATTTGTCTTCAAAATATTCTGCGTCACGAGATTCAATGATATGATTTGACTCAATATCAAAAAATCTCCGAACATCACCCTTCTCGGTATACCCCAAGAAGATTGTCTTAGTAGTCCTTGTCCCAAGCTTCTGAATCTTCAGATCTGGAAGCTTGACATATGCCAGACACCCCCACACTCGAATGACATTCAAGTTAGGTCTAACATTGAACCAGAGTTCATGAGGAGTAACGTCTGAAGTTACATGAGGCACTCTATTTAGAATAAAAGTGGCCGTCAATACAGCTTCTTCCTAGTAGCACTTGGGAAGGCCAGCAGTCAACAACATTGAGTTAATCATTTCTGTTAACGTTCTGTTCTTCCTCTCTGCTACTCCATTTGATTGAGGAGAGTACGGAGCCGTAGTCTTATTGACAATTCCATGTTCTTTGCAGAACGATGCGAATTCATGAGACCTGTACTCCCCACCTCGATCACTTCTTATTCTTTTGAGTTGTAGTCCAGTCTACCGCTCAGCTTCGACTCTGAACTCCTTGAACTTCTCGAATGCTTCGTCTTTAGCCTTCAGCAAGTAGACGAACGCATACTTTGAGAAGTCATCGATGAAGGTTATGAAATACTTCATCCCGGCCTTTGTAGAGAACTGTTTGAAGTCACAGATATCTGAGTGTACCAACTCCAAAAGATCTGTACTTCGATTAACCCGAGAAAAGGGTTTCCTTGTGATCTTTGTTTGAGCACAAACTTCACATTTCTCTACCTTACCCCCACACTTGGAGATAAGTCCTAGACTAGACATTCTGTTTATTCATTTACAATGAACATGTCCTAGCCTATTATGCCACAACTCAAGAGTATAAGCAGAATGAGTGATTGCATTAATTACATTAATTATATTAGACTGATTCACAAGCTGAATTTTGAACATCCCTTCGGTATAAAAAGCTTTTCCGAAATATGTTCCCTTGATAGACATCATCATCTGGCCAGCATTGATGTCCATCCTGAGACCTGCATTGCATAGTAGGCCTCCTGAGATCAGGTTCTTGGCGATAGCAGGTACGTGCTTCACGCCTTGAAGCGTCAGAGACTTCCCCGAAGTCAGCTTCAACACCACCGTCCCGATCTCGAGCACTTCAACTTGTACCTGGTTCGCCATCATAACCACTTCAGAAGTAGGTGTGTAGGTGGTGAACCACTCCTTACTGGAACAGACATGGCAGGAGGCTCCAGTGTCTACCCACCAATCGGAGTCAGTCCTTACCGCATCAACCTGCGCAATCATAGCAACAATGTCAGTGATCATAGATACCTTACTAGGCTCTCCTTGCTCTGATTGCTTGGTCTTTGCTTTGTATTCACTTTTGAAGTGGCCCTTCTTGCCATACT
The DNA here is from genome assembly GCA_029216955.1 of Iris pallida. NCBI lineage: Eukaryota > Viridiplantae > Streptophyta > Magnoliopsida > Asparagales > Iridaceae > Iris > Iris pallida. The sequence continues at coordinate 6,590,208 of JANAVB010023995.1, read as the reverse complement.
TGAAGAAAGGCATCTGAGACTTTGGCTTCTTTTGCTTGAAAGAAGTTTTCTTGACTTTCAGATTGTCAGGGTCCTTCTTCTTGCTGTGGGAAGCCGCCTGCTTTCTCCTTGGTTCCTTGGTATGAACCATATTGGCATTAGCCAACTGCTTGGACAGTGAGTCCACCTTAAGTTGAGCCCGCATCTGGTCCTCAACATAGATTTCCTGCAAGAGATCCTCAAGTCTGATCTCAAGCTTCTTCCTATGCATGTTTGTATAGAACTTACTCCACCCAGCGGGGAGCTTTGAGACAATCCCTCCAACAACAAACTTGTCAGGGAGGGGTATCGCCTCGTCTTCCAACTTTTGTCGCAGCTTCAGAAATTCTTTTACCTGCGGCAACATGGACTTCTCGTCCTCAAAGAGCCATTTGTGATATTTTTCAACCACAAATATCTTACTCCTGTTCTTGTCTTGTTCATACAGTTTCTCCAAAGACTCCTATATGTCTCTGGCAATTGTCTTCTTACTGTAGGATTCTGCTATAGAATCCTCCATAGCATTCAGGATAAACAGCCAGCAAATGCTATTTTCCCTTCTCCACTTGGCCTGAAGTTTAGTAGCCGCAGCGTTTGCAGCAGAAGACCCAATATCTGGAACAGTAGGTTCCTCTTCAAGAAGCACGTGATCTACGTCTTTGAGTTGAAGAGTGAGATAAACCTTCCTCTTTCAGACTTGATAATGCTCTCCATAAAACTTTTCTAACTTACAAAAGTCAGTATTGAGGAGTGAAGCATTAAAGTTTTCTATTATAACAATATAGCTTTGAGATTGTTAGTGCCGGGGCACAATTTTTTGATGGAAAACTATGAATTTGAAACAATTGTAAGAACAATGTTCCAATGCAACACTGCTAGGAAGGTTGCGTAAGTATAACGAAGATCTAAGAAGATCTCGTTATTATATTACGAGAATCTAAAAAGATTTTGTAATTACAGCAACGAAGAAGATAAGAGGCGAAAGATGGAAGATGGCCTGCTGGGGTGAAAGATCACCGTTGCTCAAAGCTATATTCGCCCCACACGAATAGCTTCCAGGAACCAGCAAGTTCGTCAGAGAACTTTGGAACACTTCTGCTCTTCTGACTCCTTGGATCGTACACGGACTCCCGTGCAAAAGCAACGCTGGTGCAAAGCTTCTCTTCTCTCTCACAGACTCTGTTTACTTGTGTTAAGAAACACTTGTAAACTTTCGTGACTCTCTGAATGTGTTCTGTGTTATCTATTTGCCTGTGAGAGAGAGAAGACCTTATATAGGCCCGAGTAGCAACTGTCCAGCTAGCACAACATTCTGGACGTGGTAATAACCACTCCGAACGTGCAGTAACCGCTCAGATCATGCACAGTCACGATCTGAAGCAAGTTGCGCCACTCTAGCACCCTGCGCGCCTTGCATATTGCGCACTGAGCCACTTGCGCCAACCTGCGCCACTGCGCGCACTGCGCACCTTGCGCTAAGTGCAAAGTGCGCAAACAAAATGCCACATTACGCCTCATGAGCCCCCGAGCCCGAGCCCGAGTCCGAGTCCGAGTCCGAGTCGCGGGGCTTAGCTCCCATGGAAATAAATTTTCCAAGAGCAAAAAGCATGAATGCTTTCAATTGTTGATTTAGCCTTTTTTTCCATTAGAAAAATAATCCCACATGGCACACCCATGTGCACCTCCACACCACATGTGCATCTCTAAACTAGCAAGGCTAATATATAGAGATACAACTCCTTTGGTCTAGCCGATGTGGGACTAAAATTCACTTTGAAAAAGACCAAAACCCAACAGGTTTCCCTATAGAGAGCTAGTTTTGGTTGTCCTATCCAGAGCTAGTTTTGATTGTTCCTTGAGCCTTATTGTAGGCTAATTCTAGAGGGTCATCTGACTTCTTTTGAGGTCATGCAAAGCTGAGCCTGGTGGTTATCCAAATCCGAAGTCCTGTTGACCTACCCATGCGTCTGCCCTGCCTCCACCCAATTTATCATTCCGATCATACTCTTATTCTATCCAAGTATTAACCATTGTGACCCCATGCAGGGAATTGAAAGGCCACCCATGTCTAGTAGTTCACTCCAACAGACCATGCGTCGGCGTAGAGATTCCAACGAGCTCGACGTGTTCGAAGCGACCAAGTACTTCTCTGGCGAAGTCGGCACTCCTAGAGCTCTCAGGGATGCGCCCCGGCTGGAAGCCGAACTCCTGGGAAAGAACGCCGAAGTGATGGAGATCATTAGATACGTAGAAGAGGAAGGCAATTGCAAGCAGCCCTGCTCTCCTGGTGGGAAGCTGGCTAGCCTCCTCTACTCTTTATTCCAACAATCGGCCACATCCAAGAAGAATAACAAGAAGACGAAGAAGAAGTCACCGAAGTCATCAAAGTCCGAAGTAGAAGAAGAGAAACCGAGGAAGAATAATACATTGTACGTTTCATCTTCATCAAGTAGCGAGTTTCGGACACCTTGGCTTTACTCCAGCAAGAGGAAGGGTTGGGAGGAGAAGTCTGCAAGCGATTGCCGTCACGAGTTTACGAAGCAGGAGGAACTATGGAGTGCGGAGCTTAAATTGGAGGAGGAGAGGGAGTTCGGGAAGGAGGAGGATGGAGCAGAGAGTGAGTCAAGTTCTGATCTGTTTGAGCTGAAGAGCTACGACTTGAATGATATCTCCACTGAATTGCCAGTCTTCGGAAGCACGACATGAAGGTTTTCAAGAGGGGGGCTGTAAGCTTTGCTAGACCAGAGCTTCCCACAGGGAGGAGGTTATAATGGATCATGTCTTTTCTTTCTTTTACCCTCTCTATCAGTATGTATTTTTTCAGCTTGTTTTGTGTTCCATTTGTAATTTTTTTCCCCGCTGGATATGGAAGCACAGACAAAAGAGAGAATAAATTTGTACGTATTTTTATACATAGAAGTGCGGCACCTACTAAATGTAGTTTGGTCCGTTGGGTCTTTTTTTTGCATCACTCATGAGTTCCTAATTGTCAAAGCTCGGCCATAAAGAGCCGTTAGATTACATTTATATCTTTACTTAATTGTTTTTTAATAGAAAAATGCTAAGTTTACAACTACATAGTTACAACCTTCTTACAACCTCACTCACCCACCTATTACACATGGATCCCACCAGATCCCACCCACCCCTCACACCTCCTGCTACATGGACTCCACCCGACCCCATCACTTACTCCCCTCCTCCAATCGAAGTCCAACACGTGACGGGTTGTAGGAAGATTGTAAGCATTGGTTGTAGGCATAGCAAAGCTCTTTTTAATAACCTAAAAATAAAAAGTCAAAGATCTAAGTAGAAAAATATGTCCACGTGTTATCTTCCTATTGGAAGTTTCTATTTGAATTTATATTTGAGTTTCTGTGGTCGAACTTTTGGTTAAATATTAAGTTTTGAGGTGCCAAAAAGAGCGTCAATTAAGTGTATCATGTCGTAATTGGTGAAATGATATGACAAAAATTTGGAAACGGTAAATTGTTATTAGGTTCATGTGTGTCACACGATCCAACCTAAAAACATAACAAACTAAATAAGTTGTGAACATAACAAACTAAAGGGTTTTGTTAACATTTGCTTAATACATTTGATAAATACAAATTTTACATGGATACTTTTACCAGCATATATCAATGAAACTTTCACTTAAAATTGTACTGGTAAATATAAAATGTGCATTGATAAATATGTTAGTGAAAGTATCCATATAAAACATACATTTATCAATATATTAATATGTGGAATGGCCACAAGTCTCACAGTTTCTCGTATTTGTCATTAATATCCTTGCAAATTAATCGAGACAGCTCACAAGCTCCAGGGGCGGATGTAGGTAGGGGTTGGGGTGGGCTGGAGCCCACCCCAAAATATTTTTTTTTTTTACTTGTTTTTTCATATAGATTTTTGATTTTGATTTTTTTATAAGAGTTTGCTTACATTTAGCCCACCCCAACTTACTCTAGCCCACCCCAATATACATTTCTGGATCCGCCCCTGACAAGCTCCATCCGTTAACGAGAGTCGAGCTTGAAAATAAGAACCTCGACTGGCGAGTGGACTAGAGGAGGTCGGAGAGCAGAACATAACAATGAGAAGGCGGAAGTGGTGGTGTGAGGTGACGATTGCTGCTTGCAAGGGGAGGATAATATAGTCTTAGTGTGAGGGGTGTTTGGATTGTATTCTAGGAATCGACTTTTCATTTCTTTTCTATTGGAAAGGAATTCAACATTCCTATACCTATTTTTGGTTATGTTGGAAATATATAGCCCCAAAAATTTAATTTTTCAATTTTTATGTTTGGTTCAAACAGGAATAGAAATCATAATTTGTTTAGTTTTCCATAAATACCCTTTCATTAATGTTAGGCTAAATTACACTTTGATACCCTCAACTATTCCACTTTTTCAAGTTGATACCATAAACTTTTTTACTCGACATATTAATACCTCAACTATTATTTTTTTTTAACTTGATACCTAAATTTTTAAAAATCCCCAAAATGCCCTTATCCCTTCCCTCTCCCCTCCTCCACCTCCCCCACTCCGGTGACCACCTCCCTCCATTCCCTCTCCGGCGACCACCTCCCCCCTCTCCCGCGGCGGCGACCCCCCCTCCCTCTCCGACGACCACCTCCCCCCCTCCCACGGCGGCGACCCCCCCTCCCGCGGCGGCAAACCCCCCTCCCTTTCCGGCGATGCTGGAGTCGGAAAAGGAGGGCAGCGGGAGAGGGAGGGGAGGGAGCGGGAGGGGGGTGCAGGTGGCCGGAGGGTGGAGGGGAGCGGGGGAGGGGGGGGAGGGGGAGGGTGCAGGCGGGGCGGAAGGGGGGGGGGGAGGGGCGGAGGGTGCGGTCGAGGCGGCGGGGAGAGGGGCGGGTGTCACGACCCGTACCCTGATTAGGGGCACGAGTACGTGGTTACGTCCAGCCTACGCCGCAGCATCGACGGTAGAACGCTGTTTAGGTCATCTATAAATACTACAACTAAACAGATAAAGGTACCTGTACAGTATATATACTCCGAGTGGAGGTGACATAGCAATACAGTCTCAATCACAAAAACAAACTAGGATAGATAGCACGAAAGGAAATACGATAGATGAAAGCGTTGTGAAACCCGTAATTTTCGGTAATATTTTTAGGAATTATTTTAATTAAATAGTGTGTTGTTAAAATTTGAGTTAGAATAATATTATTTGTACTTTATGAAAATTATTTTTTTAAAAATAATTTTACGTGGATTTTTGAATGTGACCAGACCCGAACCTATCTCCAGATTAAAAATATTTTAAATTGGAGTCTTAAGAATATTTTATTTCCTCCTTAAAACAAAAATATTTTTGTTGCCCCAAATTATTTTTTATTAGATTTAGCCCAAGTCCAAATTATTAGTCCTTAAAAACCATTTTTTTTTTAGAAAGCCTTTGTATTAAGACTAAGCCTCTAGCCCAAAACATTGGCCCAACTCATCTATTATAGTGGGTTATAAAACCCATTAACCCATTTGCCAACCCATTATTTTGTTCTGTGGAGTTCCTTTGTTTCTAAAACCATTCATTCATTAAGAATGAATGTTGTTCCTTAAAGGAATTAATGAGTTGCAAGCTATTAGCCTTGTTGTTTCATTATGTAGGAAAGTTATTCAATTCTTTTGTGTTGGAACTCTTCCTTTCCCAAAACCGAAAGTCTTCTCGGTTTCTTTCCGATCAAAACCGCTGACCTTTCCCCTCCCTACCGCCGGTCGGAGTTATGGCAAGGAGCCCCTTCACCTTCTTCCATGGGTAACCCCCTTCTTCCCCTTCCTATATATAGACTCTACTTCCAAATCCTTCACCACCATCCCATTCTCCATCTTCCCCAAACTCCTACTCCAAATCCCTAGCCATCCCGAGCTCCCCTCGGCAGATCCCAACCGCCGGCCTCCGCCCAAGCCACCGGGGAACCCGCGCCCCTCCCGAGGCCGATCCCAGCCGGCGCCCTTTCCGGCGTGTTTTCCCGACCCGACGCCTTTTTTTCCGCAGTCGCCGCCGCCAAACCGGTCCCGTTCCGGCCGCCCGTCGCCGGCGTTGCCCCGGTGACCGCCCCCGTCCGACCCGAGCGCTTCTGGTTCGCTGTTGGACGACTTCTTCTGGTTCCGTTCCGAGTTCATTCTCGGTTTCACGTTGTCGATTGGGTAACCTCTAATCTTATAGTTTTCCTATATTATGTAGTCTATGATGAAAATCTGGTCCTACAAATTCCTTCTGGAATTTGATTTTCGGTAACGTAGCGACTACGTTACTGTCTTGGTTTTTCGAGTTCTTCGAAAAATTATTTTTTTGTTGCTGGTTGGTTGCTGGAATGTCTTGGACAGAACCTAGTTCTGTAGAATTCTCGGGATTCCGAGAACTCTTTCGGAAAAGGTTCTGAGTTCTGTATTCTCGGGTTTTCCGAGAATTTGCGGGAATAAAACGGAATTTAGATTTAATGCATAAATTTGGTGTTGTTCTCTGTTTTCGGATTGGGTTCTCTGGAACGGTTGGTTTTGGGAAAATGTGGTTCTGTGAAGAGTTTCCGTTGTGACTTCGGATTTTCCGATATTTTTGGGTTTTCCGAATTGATCTCGGGAATTTTCTGTGATGGCTATATTTATATTTTTGGGTTGGAAATTATTTTGCAGGTTATTGGAAGTTTTTCCCAGTTTTTGGGTTGACCGAAAACAGAGGAGATGCTGCCAAAAATTTTACAAAATAATAAAAATGATTTTAAAATGATTTTCGGTAAAAATATTATTTTAATAATATTTATGGGCGACGACCTTAAAGGTCAATGGGCCCCAGCGAAATGCAAACGCACCGGTTTGTCCGGACGTTGAGGCAGAGTAGCTGATATGATGACTGGACCAGAGTCTGAGACTTCATTCTTATTTTACATTTTTAATTAGAAATTTTTGTTATTATTTTGTAGGCAATTTACGGGACTAACCTTTTTCTCTTATTTTATTTCATGTAAAAAAAAATATTGTAAGGGCATAAGCCCAATTCTTATTTTGTTAATTGTGGTCTGTAATAAGTAAGTAGTGTAGCATTTATCTTTATTTTCTGGTTGTGGTTTTGTATACGTAAAATGGTAGAATAGAAATTTTATGTATATTCTCATAAATAATTAGGAATATTTATAAATTCATAATTTTCTCACTTAAAAAGATAAGTAATTATTTTATATACAAAAATACAAAGTTTTATCAAATAAAAGGATAATTGTAAGTTTTCCAAAAGAGAAATGTTAAATTGATTTTCTTGGTAAATAATAACTCATCTAGAAAGATCGTGTTTTGTTAATAAAGAAGTAAAATTTGACTAGGAAAGACAAATAGAAATTGTAACTAGACAGCTTGAGATTGCTTCTGAAACGAGTTTCCCGGAAATGTAGGATTTCAAGGAAGAGTGTAACTTACCAAATACCGAAGTACCAACTCTTCAAACCCGGAAGTTAAGGCAAGTACATTTTATGTAAATTTTACAATCATTTTACAATTGTTTCATTGCAATTTTAAACCACCATTATACACGAACTCCTTCGGGAGCATTGATTGTACTGTTGGGGACTGGGGGAGTAGAATAGTGGATATGACCAATTCCAACCTTAGGAAAATGACTGTGTTAGCTTTCCCCTCTTCACACGGGGACAAGCCATACCGTATCGCTAGGATACTACTGTAACCCAATCCGATCATATTCATTATCTATTCACATCACTGTACTGAATTATTTCAAAACTGTTCATCTTTAAATTGTTTAAAAGTGCATGTCATAAATTGTATTTTAATTGTTAAAAGTTTGCATGAATTGTACTTTGCTCCCTCCTGACTGGAGATAACATTTTAGGTATTACTGAGGATCTGGAGATGATGATCAATAGCTATTATGATCCTGACTTGTACCCGGCGGTACTCCCAGCTGATGATGATGTTGTGGCGTCCCCATAGATGCTACATTAGTTGAGAGTTTAGTTGTTTCTTTATTTCCAGTTTATGAACTTTGTATTGAAAGACAAGTTTTTATTATCGTAAATTAAATGTTGTGGCAACTTTTAAATTCAAGCTTGTTGTTGAAATGACCTGCAATATGGATTACAGCTTACTGCCGCCGTCTCATCAACGGCGCAGGCTGGGCATGATCCGATTCGACCCAAGTATTTGGGGACCGGGTCGTGACATGTTTTTAGTGGTGGCCCATGCAGGTCTCTGTCAACAACTTAGGAAAACTTAGAAACAATTAGGAACACTAGAACATCATATTGCCACAACTTAGGACCGATATATCTTAATAAATATTTTTGCTTGATTATAGACGGGTAGGATACCTTGCTTATGTTTATGTCCTAAACCTTTCCAGACCATGGCCATTAATGAGAATGACAATGTTGGAGATGAGTTGTCACCTCAACATACCACACCACCACCTTCCCTGTTCAGTCCAGATCCTACTCTGCGACTTTCTGATCGCCATCATAATGCTGGAGACGCTCAAGTTCATCAGACGATGGATCCTTCAGGCTCGAGGACTGGACTGCGGACGGAGATGCTTGTCCCACCTGCCCCGCCGCTTCCAGTGAACCCCTCTGAACTCATAAGTTTGCTACGGGAAATGCTAGCTAGTCAGAGGGCTGAAGCTGAATCTCATCGCGAGCAGAACGCGATTATGAAGGAAGGAATGGAGAACTCCCACAATGTAGCTATGGCTGCACTTGGAAGGAGAGAAGTGAACCCAGAAGAGCCTAGACCAGCTAAGGTGGGGGATATTGAGAGCTTCAAGAAGCAGAACCCTCGACCTTTCAAGGGAACCGAGGGAATTGTCTATGCTGACGAATGGCTCGACAGTATGGAACGTCTCCTGAGCGTCGCACGACTTCCAGAAGACCTTAAGGCAGAAGCTGTAGGACTCCAACTGCAGAATATAGCTAGCACCTGGTATCGGAATGAACCCCGACTCCAGGATAGGCAGGTCGATTGGGACACCTTCAAGAAGTTGTTCCAGAGGAAATTCTTCCCAACTTCTGAGATGCGGGAGATGGAGCGACAATTCCAGAACCTGAAGCAAGGCAATATGACTGTGGGAGAGTATGCGGCAGAATTCGGCCAGCTCAGCCGATTTGCCAAGAACATGGTGGCTGATCCTGCTGATCGTGCTGAACGATTCAAGTATGGACTTAGAGAGGAGATTCGCACTCATGTGATCTCTGGTGGAGCTAAGACTTATGAGAAGATTCTGGAGAGAGCCCAAGACATAGAGAAGAGTCAACCTGCCCGCTCGAAGAGAGATTATCCTGGAACTAGCAACTTCCAGGGTAATCAGAAGAAGCCCAACAACAACAACAGCAGCAACAATAACAATAACCGTCCTCAGCACCAGCAGGCGAGGAACAATGACAGAGCACCCCAGAGGCAGATTCCTATCTGCGACGTTTGCAAGAGGCCGGGACATCTGGCAAATATCTGCAGGAAGAGGCTAGGACAATGTCTGATCTGTGGGTCTTCCACCCATCAAGTGAGGGATTATCCCTTGTCAAACAACAAGGCTGGAGGAAATCAGCAGAAAGGACCTCTGCCCACTCAGCAGCAACAATTTGGGCAGCATCAGAAGACGGGGCGAGCTTTTGCCCTAACTGCAGAGGAACCAGAGCCGGAGCAGGAGCCTAATGCGGATGTCATATCAGGTTACATCTATGTACATTCTCATCCTGCATTAGCTTTATTCGACTCTGGTGCAACACACAGTTTCTTAGCAACCAAATTTATCTCTGCACATCACATAGTTACGGGCTTTAGCAAGAGAATATGTAGGGTTATGACTGGAGGTGGACCCCTACCTATAACGGAGACTTGTAATTGCCCCATTACAATTTCTGACCACAAGTTTGTAGCACCTTTATTGGTGATGCCCTTGCCCAACTATGACATAGTCCTTGGAATGGACTGGTTGAGCAAGCAGCATGCACTGATAGATTGTCACAGAGGATGTGTAATCTTCAGCCCACCTGGAGGGCCAGAGTTTGAAGTCTCTAGAGCTCCGGAGGTTATGGAAAGTATTGTCTACTCTATTTCTGAAGAACCTGAACCACCTCACCCTATCATAGCGGAATTCATGGATGTTTTCCCTGATAGTCTGCCTGGGCTACCCCCAGATCGGGACATAGAATTCACTATTGATTTAGTCCCTGGCTCTCCACCGATCTCTAAGGGATGTTATAGAGTCAACCCGAAGGAGGCTAAAGAGATGAAGGAGCAGATCAACGAACTGAAGGCCCTTGGATTCATTCGAGACGGAGCTTCACCCTGGGGAGCACCTGTTTTGTTTGTGCCCAAGAAGGACGGAACAGTGAGGATGTGCATCGACTACCGGGCGCTGAACAATGTCACAATCAAGAACAAGTACCCTCTGCCCCGGATCGATGACTTATTTGACCAGTTGAGTGGAGCCAAGGTGTTTTCCAAAATTGATCTCAGATCTGGCTATCATCAGATCAAGGTCAGGAAGGAAGACATTCCCAAAACGGCATTCAACACCAAGTATGGGCAGTTTGAATTCTTGGTCATGCCGTTTGGTTTGACGAATGCTCCTGCTATGTTCATGAACCTTATGAATAAGGTTTTCCATGAATACTTAGACCAGTTTGTCGTTGTCTTCATTGATGACATACTGATCTATTCAAAGACGAAGGAGGAGCACGAAGAGCACCTCAGGAAAGTTCTGGAAACTTTGAGGAAGGAGAAGCTGTATGGTAAGCTTTCCAAGTGTGAATTTTTTCTAGACAAGGTGGATTTTCTTGGCCATGTTGTCACAGGAGAAGGAATTTCTGTGGATCCTAAGAAGATAGCTGCTGTGGAGAAGTGGCCTACCCCAAGCTCAGTTGCTGACATCAGAAGTTTCTTGGGCTTGGCGGGCTACTACCGGAAGTTTGTAAAGGACTTTGCTAGAATTGCTGAACCAATGACAAAGCTGACTCGGAAGAATGAGGAATTCATCTGGACGGAGGACTGCCAAGCAGCGTTCGAGGAGTTGAAGAAGAGGCTTACCACTGCACCAATCCTTGCGCTACCCGCAGGATCCGGTGGTTTCACAATCTACAGTGACGCCTCAGGCAAAGGACTGGGTTGCGTTCTTCAACAACATGGGAAAGTGATTGCTTATGCATCTAGGCAATTACGGACTCATGAGAAGAACTATTCCACTCATGATCTGGAGCTTGCTGCAGTCATCTTTGCGTTGAAGCTTTGGAAGCACTATCTGTATGGAGAGAGAGTGGAGATATACACAGACCACAAAAGTCTGAAGTATGTTTTCACTCAGAAAGAGTTGAACATGAGGCAAAGGCGATGGCTGGAGTTAATGAAGGATTTCGACATCGACTTGCAATACCACCCGGGTAAGGCTAATGTGGTCGCTGATGCACTTAGTCGATACCCAGTGGCGATGTTCTTAACCAAGGAGAGGCACCTGCTGGAGGACATCGAGAAGCTTGGACTGGAGATTGTACTACCTGGAAGGAAGGAACTGGATGCTGATTCGGTGATGATGAAGTTGCAAGTGAGCTCGTATCTGATGGACAGAGTCAAGGAGACGCAATTTCAAGACGAGGCACTTTGCAAGCTGAGAGATCAAGTGTTAGCAGGAACACTGGAGGGTTTCTCAATCGCCAGTGATGGAGCTTTGAAGAATGGTACAAGGCTTTGTGTACCGTCTGGCGGACTGAGGAACGAGTTGATGAAGGAAGCGCATCAGTCTCAATATTCCATACATCCTGGAGCCAATAAGATGTATCGGGATATGCGCACTATTGTCTGGTGGAGTGGAATGAAGAAAGATGTCACCAGGTATGTCGCTAGATGTTTGATTTGTCAACAAGTAAAGGCTAGTAGACAGAGACCTGCAGGACTTCTACAACCACTGGACATTCCAGAATGGAAGTGGGAGCACATCACGATGGATTTCGTGTCAGGACTGCCTCGTTCTCAAGGAGGGAAGGACGCCATTTGGGTAATAGTGGACCGACTAACCAAGTCAGCTCACTTTATTCCCTTCAAAGTGGGTTTATCCACTGAGAAGTTGGCAGCATTATACATGCGGCACATCTACCGGATTCATGGAGTACCGGTAAGCATTGTATCTGATCGAGACACTCGTTTTACCTCACATTTTTGGAAAAGTTTGCATGACAGCTTGGGGACTCAGTTGAAATTCAGCACGGCTTATCATCCCCAGACAGATGGGCAATCTGAGAGGACAATTCAGACACTTGAAGATATGCTGCGATCTTGTGTCTTAGAATTTGGAGGATCGTGGGAAGACCATCTGCACTTGGTAGAGTTTTCTTATAATAACAGCTACCAAGCCAGTATTGGTATGACCCCGTTTGAAGCTCTTTATGGACGTCGTTGCCGTACACCATTGGCATGGGACGACGTTGGTGAAAGAGTACTGCTGGGTCCTGAAATGGTGACTGACGCAGCAGAGAAGGTGAAGTTTATCAGAGACAGGCTCAGGATTGCTCAAGACAGACAAAAACACTGGGCAGACAGCAGTCGTCGACCACTGACATTTGAAGAAGGAGATAAGGTCTTTGTGAAGATTTCTCCTACCAGAGGTACTATCAGATTTGGCAGAGCCGGGAAGCTGAGTCCCAGGTACATTGGTCCGTTCGAAGTTCTGAGCCGGATTGGAGAAGTGGCGTATAGGTTAGCTCTACCAGCTAATCTAGAAGGCGTGCACAACGTCTTTCACGTTTCGCAGCTCAGGGAGTATGTACCTGATAAGAACCACGTTCTGGACCATTCAGAGTTGGAGATTGGACCGAGCCTCACTATTCCAGAAAAGCCAGTGGCAATATTGGATCGAGGCGAGAAGAAGACCAGAACCTCGGTGACTCCCATAGTTCGAGTGATGTGGAGACATGATTCCCCAGGCGAGTCTACTTGGGAGCGTGAAGATGAGATGCGGGAGAAATACCCGTACTTGTTCGAGATTTGAGGTAATTTCTCAACCTAACTCTTTAAATTTCGAGGACGAAATTTTCTAAGGAGGGAAGGTTGTGAAACCCGTAATTTTCGGTAATATTTTTAGGAATTATTTTAATTAAATAGTGTGTTGTTAAAATTTGAGTTAGAATAATATTATTTGTACTTTATGAAAATTATTTTTTTAAAAATAATTTTACGTGGATTTTTGAATGTGACCAGACCCGAACCTATCTCCAGATTAAAAATATTTTAAATTGGAGTCTTAAGAATATTTTATTTCCTCCTTAAAACAAAAATATTTTTGTTGCCCCAAATTATTTTTTATTAGATTTAGCCCAAGTCCAAATTATTAGTCCTTAAAAACCATTTTTTTTTTAGAAAGCCTTTGTATTAAGACTAAGCCTCTAGCCCAAAACATTGGCCCAACTCATCTATTATAGTGGGTTATAAAACCCATTAACCCATTTGCCAACCCATTATTTTGTTCTGTGGAGTTCCTTTGTTTCTAAAACCATTCATTCATTAAGAATGAATGTTGTTCCTTAAAGGAATTAATGAGTTGCAAGCTATTAGCCTTGTTGTTTCATTATGTAGGAAAGTTATTCAATTCTTTTGTGTTGGAACTCTTCCTTTCCCAAAACCGAAAGTCTTCTCGGTTTCTTTCCGATCAAAACCGCTGACCTTTCCCCTCCCTACCGCCGGTCGGAGTTATGGCAAGGAGCCCCTTCACCTTCTTCCATGGGTAACCCCCTTCTTCCCCTTCCTATATATAGACTCTACTTCCAAATCCTTCACCACCATCCCATTCTCCATCTTCCCCAAACTCCTACTCCAAATCCCTAGCCATCCCGAGCTCCCCTCGGCAGATCCCAACCGCCGGCCTCCGCCCAAGCCACCGGGGAACCCGCGCCCCTCCCGAGGCCGATCCCAGCCGGCGCCCTTTCCGGCGTGTTTTCCCGACCCGACGCCTTTTTTTCCGCAGTCGCCGCCGCCAAACCGGTCCCGTTCCGGCCGCCCGTCGCCGGCGTTGCCCCGGTGACCGCCCCCGTCCGACCCGAGCGCTTCTGGTTCGCTGTTGGACGACTTCTTCTGGTTCCGTTCCGAGTTCATTCTCGGTTTCACGTTGTCGATTGGGTAACCTCTAATCTTATAGTTTTCCTATATTATGTAGTCTATGATGAAAATCTGGTCCTACAAATTCCTTCTGGAATTTGATTTTCGGTAATGTAGCGACTACGTTACTGTCTTGGTTTTTCGAGTTCTTCGAAAAATTATTTTTTTGTTGCTGGTTGGTTGCTGGAATGTCTTGGACAGAACCTAGTTCTGTAGAATTCTCGGGATTCCGAGAACTCTTTCGGAAAAGGTTCTGAGTTCTGTATTCTCGGGTTTTCCGAGAATTTGCGGGAATAAAACGGAATTTAGATTTAATGCATAAATTTGGTGTTGTTCTCTGTTTTCGGATTGGGTTCTCTGGAACGGTTGGTTTTGGGAAAATGTGGTTCTGTGAAGAGTTTCCGTTGTGACTTCGGATTTTCCGATATTTTCGGGTTTTCCGAATTGATCTCGGGAATTTTCTGTGATGGTTATATTTATATTTTTGGGTTGGAAATTATTTTGCAGGTTATTGGAAGTTTTTCCCAGTTTTTGGGTTGACCGAAAACAGAGGAGATGCTGCCAAAAATTTTACAAAATAATAAAAATGATTTTAAAATGATTTTCGGTAAAAATATTATTTTAATAATATTTATGGGCGACGACCTTAAAGGTCAATGGGCCCCAGCGAAATGCAAACGCACCGGTTTGTCCGGACGTTGAGGCAGAGTAGCTGATATGATGACTGGACCAGAGTCTGAGACTTCATTCTTATTTTACATTTTTAATTAGAAATTTTTGTTATTATTTTGTAGGCAATTTACGGGACTAACCTTTTTCTCTTATTTTATTTCATGTAAAAAAAAATATTGTAAGGGCATAAGCCCAATTCTTATTTTGTTAATTGTGGTCTGTAATAAGTAAGTAGTGTAGCATTTATCTTTATTTTCTGGTTGTGGTTTTGTATACGTAAAATGGTAGAATAGAAATTTTATGTATATTCTCATAAATAATTAGGAATATTTATAAATTCATAATTTTCTCACTTAAAAAGATAAGTAATTATTTTATATACAAAAATACAAAGTTTTATCAAATAAAAGGATAATTGTAAGTTTTCCAAAAGAGAAATGTTAAATTGATTTTCTTGGTAAATAATAACTCATCTAGAAAGATCGTGTTTTGTTAATAAAGAAGTAAAATTTGACTAGGAAAGACAAATAGAAATTGTAACTAGACAGCTTGAGATTGCTTCTGAAACGAGTTTCCCGGAAATGTAGGATTTCAAGGAAGAGTGTAACTTACCAAATACCGAAGTACCAACTCTTCAAACCCGGAAGTTAAGGCAAGTACATTTTATGTAAATTTTACAATCATTTTACAATTGTTTCATTGCAATTTTAAACCACCATTATACACGAACTCCTTCGGGAGCATTGATTGTACTGTTGGGGACTGGGGGAGTAGAATAGTGGATATGACCAATTCCAACCTTAGGAAAATGACTGTGTTAGCTTTCCCCTCTTCACACGGGGACAAGCCATACCGTATCGCTAGGATACTACTGTAACCCAATCCGGTCATATTCATTATCTATTCACATCACTGTACTGAATTATTTCAAAACTGTTCATCTTTAAATTGTTTAAAAGTGCATGTCATAAATTGTATTTTAATTGTTAAAAGTTTGCATGAATTGTACTTTGCTCCCTCCTGACTGGAGATAACATTTTAGGTATTACTGAGGATCTGGAGATGATGATCAATAGCTATTATGATCCTGACTTGTACCCGGCGGTACTCCCAGCTGATGATGATGTTGTGGCGTCCCCATAGATGCTACATTAGTTGAGAGTTTAGTTGTTTCTTTATTTCCAGTTTATGAACTTTGTATTGAAAGACAAGTTTTTATTATCGTAAATTAAATGTTGTGGCAACTTTTAAATTCAAGCTTGTTGTTGAAATGACCTGCAATATGGATTACAGCTTACTGCCGCCGTCTCATCAACGGCGCAGGCTGGGCATGATCCGATTCGACCCAAGTATTTGGGGACCGGGTCGTGACAAGCAGGAAATAAGTTCGAGATCCACACAAGTCCAAAACTAAATATAACATCACAGAATATAATATAATACTACAGTCTGAAAAGTACTAGCTGGCTCGCAGGCCCGGCAAACCTAACTAAGCTACACTACTTAGGGTGAGCAAAGTCTAGTGGCTCTACTATCAAGCCACGGTCCAAGTCTACTCCATCTAACCCGTCCCCATAATAGGTCGGGCAAATCAGCCTCAGAATCATCTGTAAAATTGTCAACGGTATCCTGTCAGGAAAATGAGCAAGTACAAACACCAACAACAGTTCCATATGTATTGACAAATACTATAAGAGACAGTATAATGAAATACAAGACAAAGATATAGAAAACTTGGGAACCATTTGAAAGCCGAGTTACAATCCGTAAACCAAACAAGGACCGGGGTTGTAACCCTTCTTTCAAACAGGATTTGGTCTCAAATCATGTACAGTATAAAGGCATGTAGAGCATGTGAGTAAATGAAATCATAGCATGGTGAGAAGTACAGAAAGAAAAGCTGAACTGGATATAAGATACGACAATAAATGTAAAATATGATTTGAATTATTAGAGCGATATGTGATCGGCTAGGAAGTCATGGTAGGGTTATCCACTTGGTCCGACAATCACTTAAAAATCTGAAAGGGTCATACCGGCCAACCTGGATAACATGGACATGGGGTATCTGCTACACCCTACGTGAGGTGAGGGTGGCACTAGCAAAATAGTGACAGGGAGGCTTTGATCACATAACCCCTAATAATTCTCCCATCCCCGAATAGTATCATGGATCCGGACATGGCACGTCATGACACGGATTCAAAAGCAGGTGATCAGCCCACTCCCAAATCCATGTCTATATAAGTACATGAAACATGGATATCACACACCAATATTCCAAGAAAAATCCGAAAATAATATCTCATGACAGGATCCGACGTATACTAGTCCGTGAACTATCGTATCGAGAATCAAGTAAGACACTACAACTGAATCGGATATAGTAGATATCAAGACAATGAAAACTATCAGTGAATGTACTCGCTTGCGGTCCTGAACTGATAAGGTGAACAGATGCTCAGAGTAATCACAGACCTAAAGATGAGATATCATAAGTCAAAACAGGGTTTAATAATGAAAGGGAAGCTAATCAAATCATGATATGCAAGTCTAAGTCAAACTAGGTCAAACTAGGTCATACTGAGCCAAACTAGAACAAACAAGGTCACAGGAAGTCAATCCAAGTCAAACTAGGTCAATCTGGGTCAAAGGTTGACTTACAGTTGACTTTTGGTTAACTGGTCAACTCTGGTCAACTCTAGGTCAACCCTAGGTCAAACTAGGCAAATGTTGACTAACAGTTGACTTTCAGTCAACTGATCAACTCTGGTTTGGTTTTGGGTCAATTCTAGGTAAAGTGTTGACTCGTAGTTGACTTTGGTCGAAAAGTCAACTCTTGGTCAACGGAGGTCAAAACTAGACTAAACTACCCTTATCTAACCATTACCTACCAAGACAACCCATTTCTAACCCCATCTTAACAATCAAAACCCCTTCTTAGACTTTACCCCAAAATCCTACTTTTACCCTCTAAGATACTGATTTGTATCTTAGGATACCCACTCATCTACATCCTAAGATAACTAACGTAGATACTAGATACTAGTAAGATACCAACCTATATCTTATCCCAAGATACCATATACCTTAGCCCTATTGATATCCTAATATCAATACCTTAGTTGAAAAGCCAATACCTTAGTCTAGGTATAAATACCTTAACTACCAAGATACCAATCTTAGATATCTAATATCTATCATAAGCTACTAGCTAACCAATAACTTAGTTTTCTAACCTTAGTTATCTAGGTAAACCCAATACCTTACCTTGTAATAAGGTAAACCCATTACCTTAAGGTAAGATAAACCATTACCTTGGTTGGAAACTAAAACCTTAACCTCTAATACTAATACCTTAAATATCTAGCCTCTAACCATTCACCCTAATTATTAGATAGACAATACCTTAGTAGCTAATACCTTAGTATAAAGTAAACCCCTCTACCTTGTAGGTAAGTCCCCTTTACCTTGTAGGTAAATACATTACCTTAAGGTACTAGGCAAATACCCAAAATATCCTAAGATACCACTATGGTATCTCAAGATATCACTCTACATCCTAACTTATACCTATAATATAAGATACTAATCAACTCTAACATATAACTTCTAACCATCTATTTTAACTTAGAAACCTAACACAACTAACATCCACTAACTAATATCTAACCATAACTATATGTATATATATCCATCTCTAACTCTAACCAACTAACATATGTCATCTCTAACTAACAATAACATAGACTAACACAACTAATTATCTAACTTGTACAAGCTATCACTATCTAACTTCTAAGATATCTCTAACCTCTATATAGATTCTATCATAACCACTAACATACTAACATATCCATATATACAACATTTAAATTCTTCTCCACTCTAATACTAACACACACACAAACACATATACCAAATCCACCACCCTTCTCTTCTAACACACCTACACACATCTATATACAAACACACTACCACTCAACCAAACACAATCACTCAACAAACCACACTAGTCTCAAGTCAAATAGGATGGCATGATCCTCCCAACTCTCTCACCTTCACAACACACACACTACACTACCATCTATACAATATCAAACACACACTAGCACATATCCTCTATCAATCTCACTTTTCTCCACTAACCACACACATCCTTATCTCATTCAAACACACACACTATACTAACATATATTACATAACAATAATATATATATTTCTATATACATATATGTACTATATCATACATATTTTTGACAACCTACGATACCTAAATTAATATGATATCCATACTAGGCTCATAGGTTACACCAAATGCCTACGTCGCATAGTCACTCTTCTACTTAAAATCAATACTGTACCAATTGGGCCTTCACTAAATTCTAGGATTAAAGTATGTTGTAGCTCTTCGTGTTAGCTTTCTGAAACTTCAAACGGATCGCATTTTCGTGTCCGGAAGCTCCCGAAATCGCGAAAACACCAAAACGCGTTCGTCTTTCGTACAGCTGACACTCAAATAATTCTACAGAAAGTTCTAGAACGAATTTGGCCTATTAATATATATATTTGGAAAGCTAACTTCGATACGGTTCTTTCAAAAAAATAGGAGGTTAATTGGAGTTCTGAGCTAAAAGTTATGGCATTTCTAAGTTGCTATGGCTACTAAAAACGTGGATAAATTTTTTGACGAATTTGGGTTATTTTGAACAAAAGAAACACATGTAGGCCAAGATACTTGGATACCAACATAGCTATCTAAATAAAACTTATTCTAACCATCCTAACTAAGATCAATCCACTCTCTAACCATCCTAAAACTGAAATTAAACCACAAATTGCCTATTTACATAAACACAAACACATGGGATGTCCTATATTGGAAACTCTACAAGTAGGACACCAAACCTATTCAAACTTCCTAAAGAGGACTCCAAAGAGCGTCAAATTAAAATCTAATGATTGTACATGCATGGGGGTGGATCCTATGGATTCAAATCTAACTAGAATGCAAGAGAAATTGAAATAGAGAGATGGTTATACCTATTGGAAGTGGGATCCCAATGATACACTCAAAGGACACGGTTTCGGCACGAAAGCTCCTCCAAAATGGACACCCTTCCTTGCTCCTTGCTCCCAATCCTTGCTAGCACCTCCTTCTTGGTTGAATGAGAAGAAATAGTGAAAGATTGGAAGAAGAATGGAGGGATTTGGAGATCAAAATCAAGAGGGAAGCTCTCAAGTTTGGGGAAGAACAAATTTGGGGGAAAAAAAGAGGCAAGTGTGAAATGAAAGAGAGGGACACCTCTCCCCCTGTAGGTGGCTGTCCATAATGCCCTAATGGGCCTATATGAAATGTCCAAGATGCCCCTACAAGTCTCCTTTGGGTCAACTTAAGTCATGACAAGGTTTGTGGTCAAAAAGGTCAAGTTTAAGTCTCTAATTTAACCATTCTAGGCAAGTGGAATTAGTCTAATGACACTAACTTAATTAGTGGGGTATGTGGGCCATGACTAACTAATCTTAGGGTCCCATCTAGAGTCTAAGCTACCCGGGTCACTAACACAAGTCGGAACGAAACGAAACTCAAACCCGACTAAACAAATCCCGTAAAATCAATATTAAAATATAAAAATTCCTAAAATATTAAAATATAAAAAATGACCAAAATTATAATACATCAATTTAAATATTATTAAATAATCTAAAATTTACCAATTAATCAAAATCTTAAATAATTCAAAAGTCACAAAATGACCAAAATACCCTTAGCCGAAAAAGTGGTAATTAGCTAAACTAATCACATGGGTTAGGCCTCCATGGTCATGGTTTGTCTATAGGCTAAGCAGCTCTAAGGTTATACTAGCCAAAGAACAAAATCACAAAACACTAATTTAATTATATTAAAATAATTAAAATTTATCAATAAATCAATAACATGATTTAAACCTATTATTAAATAATCAATTTTATATAAGTTCAAAATTACCCTCATTTTAGAAAAGTGGTGGTTACAGCGGGGGCGGGGGTGGTGGCCGGAAGGGGGGGGTTGGAGGAGGGGAGGGGTTGAGTGGTTATTTTAATTTTTGGGTAAGGGCATTATTGTCCAAAAAAATTTTAGGGTATCAAGTTGAAAAAAAAAAGTTGAGGTATCAACTTGAAAAAACGGAATAGTTGAGGGTATCAAAGTGCAATTAAGCCTTTTATCATGTTTCTATTATCAAAATTCAAATGATGTTATTGAGGATAATAACGTAAAATAAATTGTAATTAATTTACCCAACCAAGGTTCCCAGAAAAGCAAGAATATTTCCAAAGGGTGACTTGGAAATTACTTAACACCCCCCCCCCCCCCACATATTCTTTCCCGATTTCCAAACCCAAACTGAACAAACATGGTTAAAGAATTCAAAATCCATTTCCAAGTCTCTAAAATTTGAACCAAACATCACCTAAGGGTCTTTTCCCTTTTAATTTTGTATTTATTTTATTCATTGAATTGTTAATGAAATAAATATATTATCTTTGAGAATAAAAAGTTATAATTTTCTTTAGTTTGACGGTATATCTACGAAATAGTAACTTGCAACCACTTATAGTCAGGTTGTTTTAGTAGCAACTAGAAAAATCTTGAAAGTTTATGTCGTTTGATTATAACCCCACTATCCAGAATATTTGGAAGTTAGCAATAAATAATTATTTAGAAAAGTAAATAATTAGTGTGTAATTTCAATCTAGAAAGTAAGTAATTTAGTAATAAAATAAAAATAAATGTTCTATATCTAGACTAATGACTTAAATAAGACTTATTATAAATAATATTATATGTTTTAGTAGCTAAGATTAGAAACCTTAGTATCAAATAGAATAATTATATAATTATTATATATATGATTATCTATTAATAAAGGAGGAATAGAAATATAATAATTAAATAAAGATAATAAATCTAACTAGTTCTATATTTTAATTAAATATGTGATAAACATTATATAGTTAAAGGAAAACCAATCTGAATAAATAAGTAAATGAACTAAGTAACAAAAGGGAAATATGAATAAAACAAATACTTAAAATCTTATGTAGAAGAATGTAAAATATTAAAGATAACTTTCTAGTTAATTAAATAAAGATTCCTGATCAAATTTGAGATCATTTGCCGACTATCTCTTTGTCTCATCGTCAAGATATATAATCAAAACCTATCTTCTTTCTATGTAATCTCTCTAGCCTCTCTCCTCACCATCTATTTATCCAAATTCCATTAATGGAGCAGACCCATCTCTATACCTCCCTCAATAAGTCTTTATACTTGTTGTAATGCCCCCCTCCCATGATGCATTGAGATGGTTTATTTGCTCAAAAGGCCGTTTGGATCTCTTTAGTTCATTCAGAGGAGTTATTCGTTGATCCGCTCGGTCAAAATAGATAGACATTTTTTCAGGTGGATGGTTTTGATCCTTTGCTTCTTTACCTTCACATTTAATGAAATAGATGATGCATGTTTTGTTTCTTATGCTATGAGTTTTGTTTGAATCCTAATAAAAATATGAGAACTAAGATAGAAGATAGTAACTAGTTTGTTATCAACTTCTTGTATAGAACATAGAATATTAAGCTGATGTGATAGACTTAGATTTTTGTACTATTGTACGGGCATGACTTTTAAACTATTACTATAAACTTATGTAATATCTAACTTCTTTTATTCCTTCATATGGAGTATAGTATTGTGGTTAGATTACCTTACGGAAATGTTATACTGCTACTATGAAATGAAGATTATAACACTATTGTTATAGAGATAGAAAATATGGAAGGATTTGGAACCATTAGGTCACCAAGGTAGAATTCCTAGAATAGGAAGAATGATGCGAGCGACGGCTCGAGGAATGTGAGAATATAGAGAGATGTGTTATGGTAAATGTTAAGTACCGATTTGTATGGATCAGATGATTCCCTGTTCAATTAAGCAGTCAAGGTTGGAAGGGTTATATAGTTCAGTCCAATTTATGATGACAGTTCCCTTTACTTCATTTGGCAGACACATTTACCTTATCCTGCGTATGGATCAGATCTTGTGGCCCATTTGTTTATTTCGGGACAGCAGGCTCAGCTCATGAGTTGTCCATTTAGTTCTTGTTCAGTTTGTTCACCATTTCATTTCCCCATTAGGTAGCATGTCCTGTATCCTTGTCCTGTCCCCACTTTGGAGTTTACTTCATTTGGTTCATCTCCTTGCCATTTTCTGTTATTCTCGGGGCTTGACCAAATATGGAAAAACTGATGCAATCGAGATCTGAGAGTCACAAAAACTTTGCAGTAATCAAACTCAAGATCTACGATGATACAAAAAGCCAAATAGCCAGATTACAATATGAATGAGGGAAATAGAGAAGAGAAGATCTCTCGTTCTTCCTTGCAAACATGTTGTAATTGGGACAGAACGAGTTACAATAATCTAAAAAAAGATGAGATGAAGAAAAGTTGCTGGGGTGTCAAAAAACCGTTGCTCAAAGCAAGATTCGCCCCACACAAATTGCTTCCAGGAACCAGCAAGTTGAAGAACTTGTGGAACGCTCGAAGTCACCTCTGTTCTGACTCCTCGGATGGACTTGTAATGGCGGCAGCAGCTCCCTCTCTCTCTCTCTCTCTCTCTCTTTTCTGACTTATAAAATTTGTAGTAGTTCATAAAGGAGGCCAGAAGAGAGTATATATAGAGAGAGGGTGGAAACCCTAGTCGTCTCTTCAGTAATGGAAAGATTGAATCAAATTCCACAAAGATAGCAACAAAATTAATTCAAATCCCACAAAGATAGCAACAAAATTAATTCAAATCCCACAAAACGTGGATCTGAATTAATCGTATTGAATCAGTCTTTCCATAACTGACTTGTAGCCTGCACAGTCAGCAGAGCCCTCCATGCAGCAGCAGCAGCAGCCGCCTGGCCGCAAGTGCCGCATGACGTGCTAAGTGCAAAGTGCGCCAACAAAATGCCATATTACGCCTCATGAGCCCATTAGCCTATGAGCCCGAGCCCGAGTCCGAGTCGCTAAGTCCCTTTGGGGCTTAGCTCCAAATGGAATTAATCCAAGAGAATGACAAAAGCATTAATGCTTAATCCTTGGAGCCTTATTCTTACCTCCTAGTAAAATCATCCATATGGTTCCCTCCTTAGGGTCACCACCCCATGTGCATCTCTCAACAACACAACCAAGTATATATGTTGAGATAACTCATGGTGCATTTCCGGTGTGGGACTAAACTTTTACAAGGCATGTTGAGAGCAAGCTCTCTCCTTGTAAAGAAAGCACCAACATTTTCATTATTGTCCACTTCATCTAGGATGTCTAGTCACTATAACATTTAAGTATTTCCTTAAGGATCGGTCATCTGAGGATTAGATGTAAACTTAATGTATCTTCATGTATCAGTATACCTTACTGTTTAGTATCAGACCTTACCACTTTTGGTATCAGGCCAAATATTGGTCCTACATCACTTGGGTGAGTAGCAGGCCTTAGACTTTATCTGTTTAACCCTGGGCATCTTTGTATTAGTTAACTTTAAGTTTAGCCATACCCTTTTTTATCCATTCCTAACTTATTGTATTATCCATTCTCATGGATATGTCCTATCCGCATATTCTTAGTGTCCTTGTCCTGTATATCCTTGCCATTGCATATTTGTTCTGTCCACCTTGTTGTGGTTCAGTAAATTCTTAGTTGTCCCCTTGTTCAGACTCAGTTCATGGTGATTAGTTCCCTACCATTGTACAGTCATAAATTCCCTTCTTTAATATCTGTCCATAAAGAGAGTAGGGCTATTAGTATATGGTGAGGCAGGGACCTTGCTTCATATAGCTTAAGTTCAGTCCTCTTAGTTTCTTTAGCAGATCCATTTACCTATGGTACCAGCCAAATAACTTAGTATTAGTATCTGTCTTCATCTTTGAAGTATCAGATCTTTGAGGATCAGTGAGGAGTGCAATTTGCATCTGTCCCTATATGTTGTATGTTTGATTCAGTAGGTTGATGTCCCTACAAAATAGGATATTAAGCCAGTTTTACATCCAGTTTAGAGCCCTTAGCCTATAGATTAGTCTCCCTGCTTTACATGTCATGTCCAGTTCCAATGGTTCACACCAAGACATTAGATGTGTCCATATCTTCTTTGTATAGCCTATGTTCTGCTATCAGGTGTTCTGTCCACCTTCTCTATAGATTTCATTTACTGCACTCCACATATTCAGACCTCATTGTTCTGCCCCTACTATACTAATGTTCAGATATTGAATGTTCTGTCCATCTTGACCTATGCACTGCATCCCTTAGAGAGTTGTCCCTTCCCAGGTTGTCTTGTACTTTGTCTCTGTCGACATTCAACTTAAAACTTTAGTCCATCCTTGAAGGTTAAGGTATATGGTTCAGTTGGTATATAAGCCCATCCTTGTTATGCCTTTTAGTTAGACATTAGCCTACATCTCATAGAGGTTCAGGTCATTGCATTAGATTGTCCTGTGTATGTGCGTTCAAATATTTCATCTGGTCTGTCCTTTGCCTCTTAGTATCAGACATGGACACTAATGTTAATATCCTCATACAGGGCCGGCCCTGAGCAATTGGGGGCCCGAGGCAAAATTTTCTAAATGGGCCCCATACATAATTTAAAAAAACGTAAATAAAACAAAATTTGTTATAATCAAAATTTGAACCAAGGACCTCTTAAATACAAGTCTAGCATTGTAACCACTACACCACAATGCTTTTTGTTTAAAAAAAGGCACATGATACATACTAGTTTTATTATAGACAGTTCCATGTTGGTGCCCCTTTCGTCAGGGGGCCCTGGGCCGTCGCCCGGTCTGCCCTGGGCCAGGGCCGCCCCTGCCTCATGTTGCAACCCTTGTGCTATATAGTAACAAATTCCTTCTGTTCTGTCCTCCACATGTGGACCAGACCCCTTAACCCTGCTTCCTTGCCCTGTATCACCCAAAGTTCAATCCAACTGCTCAATTATCCCAGTTTACCTTTAATCCCTATCCTTTATTAGGCCATGATAAGTTTAGCCCCATTGTCCCACCTCCTTGTTCAAAACCCATAGGTGACTCAGTCCACTTACCTTAGTTATCAACCCTTATTCCTCTTGGTGTTAGTGAGATTAACTTAGGGTCCTATAAGCATGTGTCCTACTGTTCAGTTTAAGAAGGAAATGGCTTGAGTGATGCACACTATAGCATATCACTTATATATTGTTTTCCATAAAGAAATTCTCTTTATTTGTTGTGTTTCTGGGAAAATTACAACTGTAGGAATCCGATCTAGAAGACGATCGCTTTATCCCTTGGACTATGCGAAGAAGAAAAGCTCTCAAAATTTTAATAGTAGATATCAATGTATCTGTACAATGAATGAGAAAAAAAGAACTCTATTTATAGAGTCAAAAATAATAACTGAAAAGATAACTACCTCACCACTGGTGCACTTGAAAAGTCACGCAGACTCTAAATACACGCAGGGTTAGTGAGTAGTTACTGGACGTGGCCCGTAACTGTTGGACACATGGCATCAGTGCATGGGTCGTGTGCAAGCTACTGGGCACGCGAGAGAGAGATCGGTGGTATGGCTGCCACGTACTCCAGTTGAAATGAAATCCACGCTGACTTGCTGAAGGCAAAAATCCATACAGATTCGTTGACGCGGACTCGTTGAAGGCGAAATCCACGCAAGCTTTAAAGAAGAATACTTCAGAATTCACGCAAGCTTTGAGAAGAATAACTCAAAAGTCACGCAATGTTTTGAGGAAGGAGAAGGTTCAGAATCCACGCAAACCGCCAGCTGTCATGATTTGGCACGCTTCGTCTGACACAAAATCTCTGACATTGATTATATTGTCAGCCGCATTAAATGAAGATAAGACCCAAAGTCACGCCAACTTGGTGAAGAGTGAGTCTTGCTAAGGAAGATTTCGAAAATCACGCAAAAGACGGCTGTGATCTCTCGAGTTCTGTGCATACGTGGCATACGAGGAGACGTTTCTCGACTGTTGTGTTGTCAGTCATTATGATTCTGACGTATGGCTGAGCTGTCTCTACGTGACTTCTAAAGGAGATGGCCAGGCAGAACTTAGCATATCTTTAGTGCTGCTTCTCGGATCACTCTGCGTGACTTGTTCTGATCAACTCAGCGTGACTTCATTTTTGAGGCCTACAAAACCCCCTTCAAAGTTTTCAAAAAATGATAAAATATTTTCGAAATACTTTGAAATAGAGATGATGAAATGAGTTAAAGTCACGCTGAGATGACTTAAATAATTTTTTTTGAAAGTCGAAAAGACTTCGAAGTTCTTTGAAAACATCCAAATGAACTTATTAAATGTCATAATGACTCTTCGTTCTTCGAGACTGATTGCATCCAATTTATGGTGGAATATGAACTGTCGACGAGATCTGTTATATAAACAGGAAGAGATTCTCAGTTTTGACATTCATCTCTCGAAAATATGACCCCAAAGGAAGCAGCCGAAGAGGAAGCACGCAAGTTGGGCTTTTGTTCCCATGGTGACCCCACTTTTGGGGGTAAAGAACCCGAACCTGTCGTCATCGAGCTCAAGGACGACGCCACGCAGTTAGCCAAGAATCTCTTGAGCTACTTTGGATTGGATGGCTCGCCTTCTTCTGATGGGCGGAGCCTTATGGAGAAGCGTGAAATGCTCGAGACTCTGTTGCATCGCTTGGGAGTTAAGAGCGTAGAGGAGTTAGGCATCAAACTTAGTCGCTCTGGAAAATAGAGCGTAACTTTCTACGCTTTTGTTGCACTTTTCTGTTTTGTCTTTTTGTAAGGCCATCAGTGCCTGTTTAAAAAAATGAAGTACAACTTTTGTGTTTGATCTGCGTGCCTTTTAATGAAGAATATTAATTAGCACACTTTGACTGTTTCCAATGTTGCACTGTCTTCCGAAGTACACGTGACACTCATTCCACAATTTATGAGCGCTATTTATGCGGATCTTTTCCAAGAATAGACCTGCACTTGACCCTTTAAATAGATGGATGAACTCCACGCAAACTCATCTTTCCATTCTTCTTTCTCTCTTCTGAGAAATGAATTTTCTGTGAGAAGAAAATAGGAAAGCCATGGTGTCTGATGTCAAATCTCTGTGCACGCTGCCAGACATGGGTCTGTCAATCCTTAGCAGCAAACTCAGCGGTAAGTTCAATATACACGCATCGAATTTTTTGTTTGCTAAAAACAAATTCATCTTCCTGAAATGAACAAAATGCATCTGTCTTTGCTTGGCCAATTTCTGTTGGCTGATTTTTCCTTACTGTTTCTTGCAGAATTTTGGCTGAAAACCTTCTTCAGAACTGGCATTGGTGATGTGGATGCTGTGGAGAATGTTCTTCTGACACCCACATCAGGGAGCTCATACGCTTTTGACGCGTAAATTAGACAACTCAGAACTCTTCGTGAGATAGAAGGGTCTTTCTTAGATGGTAGGAAGAGCCTTTATACACGAGAGTTGGATGGTGGAGTTAACTCTACTACCGAGAAATCGGGTAGTAGAGTTCCTTTCAAGGCAGAACCAGGAATTGTATCCCAAGGTTTGGATACATTCCTGTCTTCCTTGAGATGTTACCCCCATCCACCAGTTGTATTGGCAGCACCACGACTTCGGGCTGCCATACTCTGTGGTTCTCCTCTCGTTTGAGAGAGAAGACCAGAGTTTGATTCCTGCTGATCTGGTCGTGACTGAGACCCAGACAGTCAGGAATTGCCACCAACAACGAACCTGACGGAGAAGGTCCGACGGAGAAGATCCAAAGAAGAAGATAGATCTCTATTAGGTTATCGTTGTGGTGTAGAATAAAAATCCAAGATTTGTAATAGATTTCCATTATGATTTGTAAGAAAGTCTAAGAAAATGTAATAGACTTTTTTGTGGTGAAATGAGAATGGAAATGATAATTCTTCTATGCTCAATGATTTGTATTTGTGGATGAATTGTGGACATGATAGATAATAAAATCATCTTTTCTGTTTTAGAGTATATGATATTATCAGAGGTATTATGGACATGATAATATATAGGAACTCGAAAGAAAATAGATTGATTTCTATGCAGAGGTCAAAACATGACAAATGAGTAAGCAGATTCAGAATTGATTCAGAGGTTATGAAAACATGATAAATAACGAATCTCTACTTAATAAATTGATAGAAGATTATGAACGGATGAACCGTCAAGTATTAATGAACATGTGAAACGTCGGATGAATGTGAGAAATAAATGGATGAAATGAATATTGGAAAAGAATACGTCCCTTCGATTCTTGTAACCATATGCCTATAAATAGAGCATATATTTGAGTAGAAGGATCGCATTTTATCCACAATGTCTTCTGAAAAGAATATAAAAAAGGCTGAAGTCGTCCCCGAAGCTACTGAAGGTGTTAAAGAACATCCACCTCTGCAGAAGAAGGAAATGGGCGAAAGCTCGTCTACTCCCAAGCCGCCGAAAGATATTCTGGACTTCCTGGTCGAACCAGGAGAGACCGAAGAAGAAGAAGCAATGAGGCTGGCTGCCTGTCAATTCTTGGTACGGTCAGGAAAAGATGTACTCAATTCTTTTGCTGATTATGTATGTGGTCCTCGTCCCAAATATAAAAGGGATTACAGTGATGTTCCATGATGATGTACTCTTTTTCTTGAGGAATTTGTCTCAAATAAACTCCGTTTAAGGAAACTTTGTTTACGATATATCCTTCCCACTTTATATTTTTGCCTTTATTCATTGATCTTTTGACTCAGAAATCAGAAAGACTAAATATCATTTTCATAAATATGATATTGAGATAGAAAATTCAGAGGTAATATGGACATGATTTTCTGGATGTCAAATTTGTTGAGAAAACGATACAAAGTAGAATACCTATCTCCACTGGGGATAATAGATATCAGAATGATTCTTCGAAAAGAACAATGAAACAGCTGGAGAAGGATGGGAGGACAATCTTGATAGAAATATTAGAAGTAGTACTTCTTCAAGAATTTGCCGTTGATGGGCATCATAGTGGCTTTACCATCTAGAGTAGTGAGTTGATAAGCCCCATTAGAAAAGATCTTATTGACAATGAATGGACCTTCCCATTTTGCATCAAACTTGCCCTTACTCATGTGTGTCATAGTCATCGGGCGTCTGACAGTAAGCACAAGTTCTCCTTTCTGAAATGTTCAAATTCTGACTTTCTTGTTAAAAGCCCTTGAAATTCTGGCTTGATAGAATTCAATATTCTGTTGAGCAGATAACCGCTTTTCATCCAGAGCCTCCAATTCTTGAAGTCTAAGACGATCATTATTTTCTGAGGTAAGTTCATTAGCGATTGCTATCCTTAAAGAAGGAATTTGAATCTCTAATAGGAGAACAGCCTCAGATCCGTACACCAGAGAGAAAGGTGTACACTTAGTAGCATTACGGACTGTAGTGCGATAAGCCCACAAACATTCCCTGAGCTTGTCACTCCAATTACGTTTGTTAGTGGAGACAAACTTCTTTAGGAGTTTGATGATAGTCTTGTTGAAAGCTTCTGCTAATCCGTTAGCTGCTGGATTATATGCGGTAGAAGCAACATTATTGATCCGGTGATCGTCACAGAATCGAGTAAATTTTTGGCTGACGAACTGTGGTCCGTTATCATGAACAATGCGTCGAGGAACACCAAATCTGTAGATGACGTGGTGCTTAATAAAGCTGATGATATTAGACGTCTTAACTTTAGATAAAGGAATGGCTTCGGCCCATTTGGAGAAGTAATCAGTTATTGCGAGAATGAACCGATGACCTTTAGATGACGGTGGATTGATCGGGCCGACAATATCCATGCCCCAAGCTTCGAAGGGCCATGATGCTGCCGTCGGATGTAGAAATTCCGAAGGTTGATGTATAAAATCCGCATAGATTTGGCAAGCTTTGCATTTCCTTGCATATTCCATGGCATCTGATATCATAGTTGGCCAATAATAAACCATCCGTCGAATACGGTCTTGAAGTTTTGGCCCAGGTTGATGCGCTCCACAAATTCCATCATGTGCTTCACGAATAACTTGTTGGGCTTCATCACCGGCAATGCACCGAAGGAGTAAACCATCATAAGCTCGACGATATAAGGTCTTTGTTGTATGATTGTAATAGAATCTGAGTGATCGTCGTCTGATAGATGCTGCCTCACTCGGATCATCCGGAAGAATATCATATAATACGAGATCTAAGAAAGGAAGTCTCCAATCTTTATCCGTAATCTGATCCTCAGTCGAGTTACTGAAGATGAATTCCATGCTGGAATCGGATGAAGATGATTTCGATTTACGACTGAATCCAAATCCTCTTGTTGTGTTAACGTCATGAGATGTTGATTCTTCAATGTTAACTGGAAGTCCTAGAGTCAGGTTATTTTCAAGATGAAATAATTCTCGATTACGAACAACAATCATTTGTTGCCGTCTGATTGGGATAGCCAGCACCGCTGCAAGATTAGCAAGGGCATCAGCTTCTGTGTTACATGCTCGCCTAACATGTTCAATAAAGAATTCCTTAAATGATGAGGCCATAGATATGGCCGCTCTATGATAAGGAACCAGATCTTGATGGCGAACTTCATAAGTACCCCTGATCTGATTGACAATAAGTTTAGAGTCTCCATACGCCTCCAAATGTTGAATATTCAGATATTTAGCGAGTTGAAGACCAATAAGTAATGCGTTGTACTCAGCTACATTGTTTGAACACGGCTGATCGAGAGAATAAGCTCTTTGGATGGTAAGACCTTCTGGCGATACAAGAACAATTCCAACTCCAGCGACAATATCGCCATTAGGACCAATTCTTGATGCTCTATCAAAGAATAGACGCCAAGTAGGATCTTCTTCAGCAATTTGATTTGAATCTAGGACTTCATCTGGGATTTCATCATAGAGTTTTGAATTTTCTGGAATTGAGTGAGCAGCCAGAAAATCAGCTAAAGCTTGTCCTTTGAATGATTTCTGAGGAATATAGTGCATATCATACTGAGCAAGTAGGATTCCCCAGTTAGCCAATCGAGAATTTAAAACACTGGGTTTCTTCATCATGATCCGTATAGGATTAATCTTGGAGATGACATGAATAGTCTGGCCAATGATATAATGACGTGTCTTTTGGACAGCAAACATCAAGGCTAGACATTCTTTTTCAACCGGTGAATATCGAGGTTCAGCTCCGGTCATAGTACGGCTGAGATAATAAATGGCTTGTTCATGGCCATTTTGATTCTTTTGAGCGAGTAATGCACCCAATGAATGACTCATTGCTCGAGTATAGAGGAGGAACGGTATTCCTGAGACGGGAGGTACCAATACTGGAGGGCTCATTAGATATTGTTTTATATCATCGAATGCTTTCTGACATTCATTATTCTAGATAAAAGAGACACCTTTCTTCATAAGCTTGTTGAATGGTCTGCAGCGTCCTGATAAATTAGAGATGAATCTCCTAATATAAGCGATTCTTCCTTGAAATCCTCGTAGCTCTTTTAAGGTGCGTGGAGGACGCATCTCTTGGATGGCTTTGATCTTCTCGGGATCCACGTGTATACCTTTAGAGGTAATGACGAAGCCAAGAAATTTACCACTAGAGACGCCTAAGAAGGACTTAGTAGGGTTCATCTTTAATTGATGCTTACGCATTAGATCAAATATAATCTTCAAATCTTGGATATGATCCTCCTTTTGTCGACTTTTGACTGCAATATCATCAACATAGCATTCGACTGTTTTCCGCAAATGTTCACGGAATATAGTGCTCATAGCTCGTTGATAAGTTACTCCTGCATTCTTGAGACCGAATGGCATAACTGTATAACAGTATGTACCAATCGGCGTTCTGAAAGAAGTGTGCTTCTCGTCCTCTGGAAACATTTTGATCTGATTGTACCCAGAATACCCGTCCATGAATGACATTCGTTCAAATCCACAGGTATTATCAACCATGACATCCGTGATTGGTAGAGGGAATTCGTCTTTAGGATATGCCGCATTGAGATCGCGAAAGTCTATGCATACTCTGATCTTGCCAGTCTTTTTAAGAATAGGAACAATATTAGCCACCCAATCGGGATGTTGTTCCTCTCTAATAAACCCAGAGGTAATGAGTTTATTGACTTCAGCTTCAATTGCATCCATGATGTCTGGACGAAATCGTCGCTGTTGTTGTTTGACCGGTCTAGCGTTCGGCAAGATATTGAGCTTGTGAGTTGCAATTTGAGGATCAAGCCCTGGCATATCTTCATAACTCCAAGCAAAGACATCGATGTAATCACGAATGAGTTTGATCATGTCTTTCTTATCAGTTTCTGAAAGACTTTCACTGATGAATATTGGTTTGGGAGATCCCTCTTCACCAACATCTATTTGAACAACTTTATCTTCAGTCGGAGGTTCTTTTTGCTCGAAACGAAACTCCCATTGATTATCTAATCTTTGGGCCCACTGTTCTGATTCAGGTGAGATTTTAAACCCTTCTTCGTCTTCATCACTTTCTTCAGAATGGTCAATGGAAACCATATTGGAAGACAGAAGGTTGCAATAGAAGTCACCGATACTCGTATCGGAATCCCAAGAAGTGGTACTAGAAGAATCAGATCTCTTATCTTCGTCAGACTCGGGATCTTCATGGATAATATTGATGAAAGGAGTAGGAGCAGTATAACCCAATCCGCATTTCGTCCTTCCATATTTCAAAGGAGAAATCCGGACAGGTATTTTTCTTCCTTTTCCATTATTGAGGCCAGTCCTGAAGTCATAGCCCATATTTTTGATGATGTCTCTAGATTGCTGACTATAACGACGTAGTTGTAATCTTCCAGTATCATCATTTTTGTCATCATCTTCAAGATCAGAAGGATTTTGAGGCCCTTTGTAGAAGAATATTGGAATGTCTCCTGGCTTTCTGCTGGGAACTAGAAAGTATGAAGATTGTACAGGTTCTAGAGATACATCTGTATGAACAGTCTGTACAACTCCTATGGTTATTGTGTTCAAGTCATCTAACAGATGTAAATAACTATGAACATAATTACACACATCAACGTACTGCAAAGGTGGAGACTTTTCATTAAATGTAAAAGCAGCAATATTTACATTGGGAGAAGGCTGAGCCTTAGAGATTTTAGCCAAGTCAATGACTAAAGGGGGAGAAGAAGAAGAAGCTTTATTTCGATTAAGATCGATAACAAATGGCTCAGAAGAGGTGAGCTCCCTTGAAGTTTGAGTAGGAAGAGTAGTCCACCCTCCAACTGGAATTAGCAGAGTATCTTGTGAAGGTATAGGAACTGTAGTACGCCCACTGACAGGAATAATCAGTGTATTTTTAGTAGATGACTGAGGTAACGGAGAGATCCGTCCACTCACTGGAATGATGAAAGAATCTTCTCCAGAGGGTTTAGAAGATTGTTGCTGAGTAGTTCAACTTTTAACAGGGATTATTAAAGTCTCACTTTGTGCATCTTCTTTCTCCATAGCTTGTATGATCCTTGTATACTCTTCTTTGTACATTCGGGAATCGTTGAAATAAGCTTCAACCCCATGGAAGGGATTTATATCAGTAACTTCTTTTTGTACTCTTCCATTGCTATCAATGTATTTAAAACATTGATGAAGAGTAGAGGGCACCACATTATTTTCATGAAGAAAGGGCCTCCCCAGAAGAAGATTATAGGATCCCGCGATCTCAATTACATAAAAAGTGACTTTAGATCTGAAATCGCCTATCTGAAGCTTCAGATGAATCTTTCCCAAAGGCTCACTTCGGCTTTGATTGAATCCCAAGATAGTAGTAACCGTCTTGGAGAGCTTGTGAAGAGGAATTTTTAGTTCATCCAACAAACTCTTTGGCATTATGCTTATAGCAGACCCTGGGTCAATGAGGATACGATCTATTTTTGTATCAATATAACCAGTGTAGTAGAGAGGTCGGTCATGTCGATTATCCTCCAGTAACATGTCGTCTTGTGTAAAGGTGATATTTGGGATAATCTCCAGTACACTGTTGTAATGTAAGCAAGTGGCAGGTTCTGCATCCGGCTTCTTCAATTGTGCAAGACAAGAGTCAGCTTGTAGAAGTGCTTCACTTAACGTCTCCCGAGTCTCTTTGGAAAGACGTAGAAGTTCAAAAAGGGACATTCTAGCTGGAGTATTAGCAAGTTGAGCCAAAATATCAAAATTGTAAGGCTTCTGAAGTCCAAGAGGAGAAGACTTCTTGATTGGCTTATCAAACCGAGCCTGTTGTTTGCCTTTCTCCAGAGCCGTAGGCTTGGGAGGAACAGGTTCAGTAGATGATTCTTCTTCGGGAGGAACATTAGGAGCATCTTTAGCATCTGAAGGGATATCAGTAGGATCTTCAGGATTTTTAGAATAATCCTTTAGGTAAGGTTTCCCCGTTCGAGTAGCACTAACAAGTGCTTCTTCTTTGTCTTTTGGCTCTGTGTCAGAGGTAGACCCAAGAGAAGTCATATGACATAACTTGATCTTTCCAGCCTTCTTGGATTTTTGAGAAGAAATCTTTTGAGGAGAAGGCGATTCAAAATCTGCCACTAGATCAGGATGGATCCACATGATTTCCTCTGTTTCCAAAGTAATTGGCACTAATCCTTCAGACTGTGGAGGAGGAAGATTCACTATGTCAAGAGTTGCCTTGGGAATAGGAACAATCCCACTTTCAAGGAGTTGAGGAGGGAAATTTCCAAATTGCATAGAGACGACGTTGGAGGTGACGGTCTTCTCTTTTGGAGTAAGAGAGATAGCTCCAGATTTAATCATTTCTTGGATCTTTCCTTTCAATACATAATATGTACGAATTGTGTGACCCAGCATTCTGTGATATGGACAGTATTTAGGATGATCTGTCTTACCAGCTTCATCAGGTTTCTTGATCTCTGGTAATTGTATTTTATTACCTTTCAGCAGACATTCAAAGATACCAAGGACATCGTCGTCATCAAAAGAATATTCTTCTCTGGGGCGAGGTGTTCTTGATTGTTGAGTTGTAGAGGCAGGAGTTTGAACATTTGATGCATCTTTGCTCTGAAGATTAATTTCAAGAGTTTCTTTTCCTTTGCGAGCATTATTTTTATTGTTAGCACCTTGTCCTGTTTCTTTAGGAGTCATCTGCACTCCTAAACCTTTGAAGATTTCAGTACTGATTTCTGCAGCTTTGACACTGACTATGAAAGAAGGCCAATCTTGAAATTGAGTGGACCCTGTCCACATACTGATGATTGGCAACAAGTTTGATTTGCACGTGTCAATGGTGACAGCATCAGGAGTTCCAAGAGGCATCTTCAGAGCTTCTCTTCGAAACCGTTCAATGTATTCCTCTGTAGATTCATTATTTTTTTGCTTGATTCTAATAAGAGTAGACATAGTCATGTCATTAAGCCCTTCATAGAACCTTTCAAGAAACATCTGTTTGAAACCAGCAAATGAGGTAATACTCCCATCTGGGAGACTCCTATACCATTCATAAGCCGTTCCCTTGAGACATCCAATAAATACCCGAGTAAGGAGGGCATCACTTGGTTGTAGTTGATCAGTCATCACTTCAAAGTGATTGATAAACTGACTTGGAGAAGTGGTTCCATCATAGAATGAGATAGTAAGAGGCTTGTATTTAGGAGGATATGATACTTGCTTCCATTCTATCGGATAAGGCTGCTTGATGCCTAACCTTTGTAAACCATCCTTCTGTTTGAATGCCTCGAATTGAGTTTTGAGATTCTTCAATTCTTCAGAGACAACTCCCGAAGATTGTGGAGTTGTGGCTTGTAGAGAATAGTTGGGAGGAGGAACAGCATTGTAAGCACTACCCCCAGCTCCAGAGAGACTAGGATTTGGTTGAGTAGGTCCAGGAGTATTGGATTGTACTGCTGGAGGAACTTGTAATGGACTTATATCAGTATCAACTGGTATGGCATCTGATACAGTCTGTCGATTTTGCAACTGAGCTGTCATGAGTTCATACATCGACTTTATTGTGTCAGTCATAGACTTTATTTGCTGTTCCAAAGAAGCAATTCTTTGATCTTGAGGAGTCAAGGAAGAAGAAGGTTCATCAGTATTCCCATCAACCATGTAAGTCGTGACTGTATGAGGGATTATTGATGAACTAGTAGATGTTGTATACTCTGAATCATTACTTCGTGCCTCAAAGTCAACTATAGGAGAATTACCCCCAGTAGGAAGAGGTGGGAAGTTAGATTCTCCGAGAAATTCAGAATCAATTTCAGGGATCAAATTTCTTTGACTAGAAGCCAGGACTCTTGCTCTGGTGTTTCTATATACTCCATCTGGACTATCAACTCTACCCCCGGTGTCCCGAGAAGTCATGTTGACAGAGGTAAACAAAGGCTCATCTTCATCAGGCATAGGTTCATACTGAATTCTATTGAAGACAGACTGTCGTTTATTTTGACATCTGTATTGCATTGTGACTCTTGGCTGGAAGTCACATTCATGATCACCATGGTCTTGAACTGTTGATTGACATCTGCACTGAATTATGACTCTTGGATAGAAGTCACATTCAGCATGTTCCTTTGATATAGAATTACTCCTTCTCTTCTGTTGAAGATATTCCCGTAAATCTGTTTGTGAAGATTGAGGAGTATACTTCCTGTTCTTGGGTCTTGATGGCTCTTGATTATACAAAGAGTGATTAATGTGAGCCACATAATTTCTTGCATACTCTGCATCTGGATCTTTTATCTTCATATCCAATTGGTATGGTTTCTTAACACCAGAAGTGCTGAGTTTTGTTCTTAAATCAGTAGAAGGTAACACATTAATTTTGGAAACATGGAGTTTTCCTTCCATTGATCTGGATATTTGCAGAGAAGGAAGAGTTAAACCACTCCCTTGATTAGGAGTTGGTAACAGACCCTCTTTAATGGACAGATTCTGTGCCCAATTTGAAGAAATCAAAGAAGAAGACATTAAGGAATGTTTCTTCTTAGACTCATTCAGATTTTGAGACATAGAATGTCCAGAAGGAAGAGTAGTCAAAAGACCATCTCCTTTCCTTTGACTAACAAAAGTATCAGTCAAAGCTGTTCCTGAAGTAAAAACTACAGGAGCAAAAGAAACAACTAAAGAGTTATTCCTTTTCGAAGGGACTTTGTGTGGAAGACCACCCCCAGTTCTAGTAGAACTCGGTGAAAAAGAAAAGATAACTAAGGAGCTATTCTTCTCTGATGAAATACACGCTGAAACAGATTTGGCTAAAGAACCAGAGTTGTTAGCGTGACTTTTGATTTTAGAATTACACGCTGGAACAGATTTGGCTAAGGAGCCAGTACTGTCAGCGTGACTTTTAGAGTTGAATTTGCACACTGGAACAGATTCGGCTAAGGAGCCAGTACTGTCAGCGTGACTTTTAGAGTTGAATTTGCACACTAGAACAGATTCGGCTAAGGAGCCAGTACTGTCAGCGTGACTTTTAGAGTTGAATTTGCACGCTGGAACAGATTCGGCTAAGGAGCCAGTACTGTCAGCGTGACTTTTAGTTACTGTCATCTTCGAGCGCACAAGAGTGTACGTGCTTGCAGTGGAGTTCTTGCCAGTGTTAGGAGTAGACACTGTGGCAGAGACTTCACCATTGACTGCCAACTGATTCTTAGGGACATAGACAGAGTGTCCCTTCGACTTGGCAGTGATGATGGAGGCTGGAGTGGGCTTGCCACCCTTAGCCCGCTGCATTTCTTCATAGGCGAGTTGATCGAATTTGATCGTCATCACCTTCTTCGTCGAGCCGATTGACGAAGTATCGCATTGAGTTGTTACCATCTCAGAAGAGGAGATGGTTTTCCCCAGCAGAGTCGCCAATTTGTTTTCCATAAAGAAATTCTCTTTATTTGTTGTGTTTCTGGGAAAATTATAACTGTAGGAATCCGATCTAGAAGACGATCGCTTTATCCCTTGGACTATGCGAAGAAGAAAAGCTCTCAAAATTTTGACAGTAGATATCAATGTATCTGTATAATGAATGAGAAAAAAAGAACTCTATTTATAGAGTTAAAAATAATAACTGAAAAGATAACTACCTCACCACTGGTGCACTTGAAAAGTCACGCAGACTCTAAATACACGCAGGGTTAGTGAGTAGTTACTGGACGTGGCCCGTAACTGTTGGACACATGGCATCAGTGCATGGGTCGTGTGCAAGTTACTGGGCACGCGAGAGAGAGATCGGTGGCATGGCTGCCACGTACTCCAGTTGAAATGAAATCCACGCTGACTTGCTGAAGGCAAAAATCCACGCAGATTCGTTGACGCAGACTCGTTGAAGGCGAAATCCACGCAAGCTTTGAAGAAGAATACTTCAGAATTCACGCAGGCTTTGAGAAGAATAACTCAAAAGTCACGCAATGTTTTGAGGAAGGAGAAGGTTCAGAATCCACGCAAACCGCCAGCTGTCTTGATTTGGCACGCTTCGTCTGACACAAAATCTCTGACATTGATTATATTGTCAGCCGCATTAAATGAAGATAAGACCCAAAGTCACGCCAACTTGGTGAAGAGTGAGTCTTGCTAAGGAAGATTTCGAAAATCATGCAAAAGACGGCTGTGATCTCTCGAGTTCTGTGCATACGTGGCATACGAGGAGACGTTTCTCGACTGTTGTGTTGTCAGTCATTATGATTCTGACGTATGGCTGAGCTGTCTCTGCGTGACTTCTAAAGGAGATGGCCAGGCAGAACTTAGCGTAGTGCTGCTTCTCGGATCACTCTGCGTGACTTGTTCTGATCAACTCAGCGTGACTTCATTTTTGAGGCCTACATATATATATATATTTATTTTAGAAACTACCTATTTTATTCAATAAGTCCCAAAAAGCCTAAGCCTTTACAAGTATACCAGAAGGCGCAAAATGACGAAGCCTATACACGTATACTCTGAAAAAACAAGGGAAAATAGAAACCGAAACGGCTAAGCCAGGGATTGGAGGGAGTGCTAGAGTGTCGTCTGGCCGTGCGAACAGAGAGAGCGCCGCTTGCGGCACTGCCGGATGGTCTCCCGAATCAGATGGTCTGCGGAGTACTGGTGGCATTCATATCTCGCCATGTTGTAATTTTTCCAGATCACCCATGTTACGACCGCCGTAACGATCTGATGGCCGTGGGACGCGGAAGCCCAGCCCGCAACTAGATCGGTGAAGTTGTTGCTGCCTATAGGCATTCTGTAGCGGTGGGAAAGAACTCTCTAAACCTGCACAGGAAGGTCCTCTTGACAGAGGATGTGGTCCACGGTTTCCGATTGTCGCTCGGAGCAGCATGTGCATGCTGACGCAAGGTTGAATCCGATAGTATTGGGAGTGTCGTCCGTGGGTAGAATGTTGCGCAGGGCTCTCCATATTAGGAAGGACCACTTCTTTGGAATGCAAGTCTGCCAGAAGGCTGCGACTGCTGAATGTGGCATGGCCGTACCTAGGATCACCCTTCTGGCCGATCGTACCGAGAATGATCCAGATGTTACAGGCTTCCACTGGAGCTTGTTCGCGTTCGAACAAATCGTCAACCTGCTACGACGGATGCTGTCGACTG
Organism: Iris pallida; assembly: GCA_029216955.1. NCBI lineage: Eukaryota > Viridiplantae > Streptophyta > Magnoliopsida > Asparagales > Iridaceae > Iris > Iris pallida. Next base: position 6,549,773 of record JANAVB010023995.1, on the reverse strand, counting down.
CTTCTGGTCCTGCCCAGACCCGAACCTAGTTCCAGTTCCAGTTGTTGTCTGTAGGGTCCTACAAGTCCTTGATAGTGCTGTTCCAAGGGGCAGCAGAGATGCTAGAAAGCAAGGTGTCGCCAACCCAACGTTCCATAAACGGCGAGGAATCGTCATTGCCCACCTGAAGGCGAATAGCTGGCTCGACAAGAGACCGACCAATGAGAATGCGTCGCCAAGCATTTGAGGATCTACTGTTCGAGATGGTCGTCATCGGGTGGATGTGCTTGAAGTATCTGGCTTTCATGAATCTGGTCCATAAGTTCTGGCTCGTACGGAGCTTCCACCAAAGTTTCATCGAGAAGGCGTTAACGATATGGGAGAGTTTGGAGAATCCCAGGCCCCCTCCCCTGTAGGACGAGCCATAGTATCCCAACTAGCCTAATGATGTTTGTCTTTGTCGCCGCTGTGACCCCAGAAGAAGTTGCTAAAGATGCTCTCGATCGAGGAAAGCACTATCTTGGGTGGGGAACAAGCAGCTAGGGTATAGATGGAAATGGATGTAAGGACGTGATTGATAAGGATGATCTTGCCTCTGGGGGATAGGGTGGCGTTATGCCAACCTTCAAATTTTTTCTTATGCGATTGATTAGGTTCTCGAAAATGCCGGCGTTGGATTTACTGTACATGAGGGGGCAACCAAGGTAGTGGAAAGGGAGATGCTTGATGGAGAAGGAGGATGTGTTGGATAGGCTAACCGCGTGCTCTCTCTTCCGATTTTGTGATGGGTGTAGATGACACTTTTTTCTGGGTTGACCTTCTGACCCGAGCATCTGGCGTATCTCTGAAGTGTGTTGTGGACTGCTTCCACCAACCCGACGTCCCCGGATGAGAAGATGAGGATATCGTCAGTGAATGCGAGGTGAGTGATAATCGGGCAACCGCTGGCGGTATGATAGTACTGGAAGTTGGGGGTGCTGACCATCTTATTAAGGTTTCTGCTCAAAGCATCCGCCGTAATGATGAAGATGGTGGAAGATAGGGGATCTCCTTGACTAACTCCGCGAGTGGATTTGAAGAAGCCATCCGACTGGCCGTTGATGACCGTGGAGAACCACGAGTTGCTGATCGATCTCCACACGATGTTGGTCCAGGTTTCAGAGAACCCGAAGGCTCTGAAGACCCAGATCATGAATTTCCAATCCAGTCTGTCGTACGCTTTCTCCATGTCCAATTTGATGGCTATGTTGCCCCCTCTTGCTGGGAACTTCATGCAGTTAATTAACTCCTGGGCCAACATGATGTTATCTTGGATGTTTCTCTCCTGGATGAAGCTGCTCTGCTCCTGAGAGATGATCTTGGGTAAAAGGTTGGCCAAGCGGGAGGCGATGATCTTAGATATGATCTTGTTAGTGAAGGTACAAAGACTGATGGGTCAAAAATCGCAGAATGTCTCCGGGTTATCTTTCTTCGGAATGAGGATCAGATTGGTGCTCGAGATGGCTTTGGGGTAAGTAGAGCCCTGGAGGAAAGCAAAGACCGCATTGTGGATGTCCTCCTTGATGATGTCCCAGTATGTGCAAAAAAACCCCCAAAAATCCGTCTGGACCGGGCACACTGTGTTGGTCGAGGGCCCAAACGGCATCTTTAACCTCTTGCTCGGAGGAAGGCTGTTCTTACTGGGTGTTGTCAGCGTCGCTTATAAGGTGGGGGATCTCTTCCAGGAATGAGTTGTCACGAAGGACCACTTTCTTGGAGAAAAGCCTGGAATAGAACTCCGCAGCTGCTGCTTCGATACCCTTGGGATCGTTGATGATGGTCCCGTTATCGTCGAAAATCTGGTGGAGAGTGAGTCTCTGTCTGCGACCACTGATACAGGCATGGAAGAAGTTTGAGTTTTTGTCCCCTCGCTATCCCATCTGAGCCTCGCTTTCTGCTTCCAAAAGTCGGTCTCAAATTTCAGTCTGAATTTGAGGATAGCTTTGGTTAGGTTAAGGGCGTTCCTGGTGGCAGGCGTACCGTTTGTCATGTACCTGATTTCTGCCCGGGTCATGTTATCCTCAACTTCGCGGATGGCTTGAAAAAATCCCCATAAGCTTGCTTGCTCCAAGCCGCGAGGGCTTTCCTCGTGGCCTTGAGCTTTTTGGCGATCCGGGTGAGAGGCTCAGGGGAGTCCGCTCTGTCCCATGCTTCGTTGACAACGCCTAAGAATTGAGGGTGCTTGCTCCAGAAGTCAAGGAATCGGAAACTCTTGGGGGATTGTCCAGATGTGCTAGTGATGCCAAGGAGCAGGGGGCGTGGTCGAATTCGGTGGCCTTGAGGTGGAAAAGCTTGGAAGTCGTCCCCATGCCGTGCCAGTGGGCATTCATAAGGGCTCTGTCAAGGCGAAAGTATTGCCGTCGGTCACCTTCCAGCATGTTGCACCAGGTGAAGGCGTTGCCGGTGTACGAAAGAGGGGAAAGGTGGGAGTTGAAGATAAAGTTGTTGAAATCATGTATGGACGCAGTGGTGGGGGAGCGACCGCCAGTTTTTTTTCTCTACAAGAGATAGCGTTGAAGTCCCCTATGCAGAGCCACGGAAGGTTATGGTGGTGATGGTGGATGTGCGTGAGGTCGTTCTAGAGGTGCTTGCGTTCAGCGATGTCGCAGCTACCATGAACGGCGGAAAGGATGGCGCTCTTGGGGATCATAGGGTGCTCCATCCAGCAGGAAAGGGCTTACCTGGAGTCCTGGATGACTCTGATCCTGACGTCCTTTGAGTAGAGGATCCAAATGTCGTATCTTCCAGCGATGGCCGACTGAAAGCCTAACTGCAGTTGAATGGATTTGAGTTTTTTGTAGAGGATTTTGGGTTCAAGGATGAACAAGATGTCAATCTTGTGAGTCTTCTTAAGGCTGGTGATTCTCCTCATAGTAGGTTTGTTCGCCAGACCGCAGACATTCCAGGAGAGAATGTTCAGCATTAATTAGGCTTGGGGGAGGGTTGGTTGGACTGCGTGGTTGCGAACCTGGTGTGCATGGTCGTTGATTTAGTGGGCCTTTTTTTATCCGAATTCCTAGTAGTGGTGGGAGCCTCTCCCTCCGACGAGGTGGATGTACCAACGGTGGAGTCCTCGTGCTGATTGTGGAGGGTGTCTTTGTGGTGTTCTGCAGATTCTCCGGCGGAGTCGAGGTTGTGTGCCTCCGGCGGGATGAGGAGGGAATCTTCGTGGTGTTGTACTGATTCTCCAGCAGAGTCGAGATCAGGTTTCTCCAGAGGGATAAGGATGGTGTCGTCGGAGATGCCCATCTGGTCACCTTCCAACTGGAGCGGGAAGCCTGCAGCAAGGACCTGAAGTCCTCTACGGGCTTGTTCAGGCCCAAGAATAGTGAGGGCGTCTCTGACGTCAGCCCCGTCGTGGTCAGGGTGCTAGGAAGTTTTAGGAGAGCCTCCGCTGCATCCTCCGAAGAAGGTCTGCTAGAGTCCTCGGTGGCCAGTCTGGGGATCCCGACCAAGTCTGTGGGGCTCTTCTGGTCGTTGGCGCTCGCTTCAGATTTAAGGGCGTTGAACTGATTAGAAAGGAGGAGATTTGGTGGGTGGGGAGGATAACCGCTTTTTCTAGGTAGGCGCTTTTGCCAGATGTGGCTTTGCCTTTGCTGGAGTTGAACCTGGTGTGGGAGTTCGGGAGTGGGAGCAGTGGGGGTTGGGCGACAGCATGATGCTTGTCCCCATTGGTGTGGGATTCTTTTTGCACAGGTTTCTTCTTAAGCTCAGGATGTAGGCGGAACCAATGCTTTGAGAGGTGGCCGCGCAGATGGCAATGGGAGTAGAATATTATGTGGTTGTCTTAGACGATTTGCTGGGTGTGGGTCTCGTTGGCGAGTTCGAAAAGGATATGGTTAGGGGTTCGGAGGTGAGGTTGAGTTCCACACAAATCTTGGCGTAGTAGGATTTGGTCAGGTTGTTGGTTTCTGTAGCAGTGGCCACGTACGACCCAAAAGAGTTGGCTATACGTTTAAGAGCTGCTGGCATGAAGCAAATGAGCGGAAGATTGGAAAGGGTCACCCAGGCGGCTACCGTCGCGGAGTCTTCCTTAGTGTTAAAGTTGGCTGACCACTTGATAATCTTCATCTGATAGGAATCCACCTACTGCTGCCTTTGGACCATACATACCTGTGGTCTTGGTCAGAGGAAAGGTGTAGAAGAATATGCCTCGGGTCGAGAGGTGCCACCCTGTAGTCAGCCGAGAGCCGCCAACTGGCGATGACCTCCTGAACGTGGGAGATTTTAGGGTATATATATATATATATATATATATATATATATATATATATATATATATATATATATATATAGTCCCAGTGGCCGTAGCCCGCTGGGAACGGTGGAGCACCCCGGCGCAGTGGCACGGGTTCGAGCCCCCTTGGAGGCATGCCTCCAAGCACCATTAAGAAGTGGACACCCTCAAATATATATATATATATATATATATATATATATATATATATATATATATATATATATATATATATATTATATATATATATATATATATATATATATTTTTTTTTTATATAATATATAATATATATATATATATATTTATATATATATATATATATATATATATATATATATATATATATTTATATATATATGAAAATATATATATATATATATATATATATATATATATATATATATATATATATATATATATATATATATATATATATATATATATATATATATATATATATATATATATATATATATATATATATATATATATATATATGAATATGCATTAGTTGAGTTTACACCTATAAGTATATACTTATGCCACAGGTATGTGAGGATGGTATTTGATTGAGTTGGACTTGGATGTATATCATATGCTATAGCTAGAGTATAAGGTGGATGGCAATGTATAAGTTTGAACCTAGGGAATAGTTGTAGTCCTGATACAATCTCCCTACCTAAATCATTGACTTAGTGAATGGTCCCAAAATCCTAGAAAGATCAATGTTTGACCAATTGAGACCAAGTTGACCAAATGTTGACCAATTAGCTATAGTTGACCTAGTTTGACCAATGGTTGACTTCTTGACCTATAAATTGGTCGAACAACATGTAAATAGCATATGAGATTCACTGTTTACTCTAGAACAATAAATAACCATATATATCTCAAATATAGGTTTGCGTGACACTACTTTGGGCATCGATCCTCAATCATTGCCTGAACGACAAGCGAGTACATTCTGTGATAGTTTTTATTTACTTGATGATTATTATGATTCAGCTTCTAGTATAGTTATATTTAATTCTCTGTCACAATACGGATTGGTATTCAGGATTTATTCATTTGCGACACATGTATTTAACTCGTCTAGCCCCTACTACTAGAACCACTCATTGGAACCACCTACTCGAAACACCTACAAGCACCATTTGCTTCTGGCTAGACTCGTACTCTATTTATGTGTCGGGATATGGATTCACTTGTACTCATCAGGGCGGGAAAATACTCGAGTAAACATGTAAACATTTCTAATCATACAAGAACAACCGCTACAAGAAAGACAACCGTTGCCGCTAGGCCAAACGTGTGACATGCCGTATTCAACAAGAACCATCCTACAAGAAAGATAGCCGTCACCGCTAGGCCAAGCATGCGATGGGTCGTATTCAAAAGAAATACCTCTACCAAGAAAGATAGCCGTCGCCGCTAGACCAAGCGTGCGACGTGTCGTATTTAACAAGAACTACCCATACAAGAAAGATAGTCGTCGCCGCTAGGCCAAGCGTGCGATGTGTCGTATTCACTACTAGTCTAATCGTTACATGAATAACCCCTAAAAGACAGATAGCCTTCGCACGCTTAACAAGCATACGATGTGCCATATTTACCCGCTAGCCGTTTACATGTCAAACTTGGTATTTAAAAACACACTGGATTAGTGTCTTGTAATAGATTCATATTATCTCATGTTATACTGATTGGACTCACTTCACATTGCTCTAGTTTAGCTATTTCTATTTACAGTCTTCACTGCCATACTCTCATATTTTTACTGTATTACTTTTATTGTTCTAACTATTGTACTATTTCAATTCATTGCCTGTCTCAAACTTTCCATGTTCATTAAGTATCACTTCCTATAACTGTTTTATAGTCTTTGTCATTTATTTGGAACTGTTAGAGGAGATGTGCTCGTTCCATCCTGATTGGATATATTTTTTAGATGATTGCTCAAAGGATACATGTCCTACCTACTACGGATCTGAGGAGGGGATAGCTACCTTGGGTCCAGATTCTCAAGAGTGACCAAAAGACCTAATTTTAGTTGGCTTGTTTTAGATTCTCTGTTAGACCTTTTGACTTGTAACAATGGATATTATATTATTTGAATTCTGAGACTTGTATTTGAATTTGGATATTATTTAGTTGTTGTTGTCGTTGAGTCTTTATAGTTATTTAGACTTCTTTGATATCATATCGTGCTTTAGAATGTGATTGAGTATTACCATATCATTATACTTGTCCTTCATTCAGAGTTGAGATCTCTGATAGGTACATTATATCATTGTGTGAGTTTGATAGTTAGCGACCTAGAACAGCGTTCTACTACCGATTTTGCGACGTAAGCTGGGTGCTGTTACGCACTCATGCCCCTTTATCGGGTGCGGGTCGTGACACCTACACGTTCAATGATATCGAATGGTCCAATATACCTTGGACTCAACTTCTCTATACTACCGAATCTAATGGTGCCCCGGTCGGTGCAATCCTCAGAAATATATGCTCTCCTTCCATGAATTCTAATGGTCGACGATGCGTATATTCGGCCCAATGTTTCTGCCAATCTTGGATTGTTTGAAGATGGCTCTGAATCCTCTTCACTTTCTCCACTATCTACGCCACGAGCTCTGGTTCAAGTATTTGTCGCTCTCCAATGTCACTTCAACATACTAGCGATCTACACCTCCTCCATACAGCATTTCATATGGTGCCATCTGTGTACTAGCTTGGTAACTGTTGTTGTACGAGAATTCTAATAAGTGCAAGTGATCCTTCCAAGATCCTCCAAAGTCTAACATAAACGTTCTGAACATGTATTCTAGTGACTGAATAGTGCGCTCTGACTGGCTATCCGTCTGCGAATGATACGAGGTGTTGAACATGAGCCTCGTACCCAAACACTTCTGCATACTCCTTCAAAAATATGATGTGAATCTAGAATCCATGTTCGAGACTATATTAACTAGTACCCCATGAAGTTTCACAATTTGCCTCATGTACATGTCAGCTAATATTTTGGTGGACTGTCCCACTTTGAATGGTAAGAAATGTGCCAACTTTGTGAGTCTATCCACAATCACCTAAACAGCATCCTTTCCGCTGGGACTCCTCGAAAATCCAATAATGAAATTCATAGTAATGTGCTCCCACTTTCATTCAGGGATATGAAGCACTTGTAATATACCTATGGTCCTCTGATGTTCTGCCTTCACCTAGTGACAGACCAAACACTTTGCTACAAAGCGTGCAATCTCCCTCTTCATACCATGCCACCTATAGTACTGCTTCAGGTCTCGGTACATCTTAGTACTTTCAAGATGAATAGAATAAAAAGAGCTGTGCGCTTCATTTATCAACTTTTGCCTCAACTCTCCATTCGGAACATATAGGCAAGTTTTGCACCTTAATGTCCAATCCTCATGAATACATAGTCCTGTCTTCTCTCTAGCCTCTATCTTTTCCCGAAGTCTTCAAAATCTTGCATCTATAGAAAAAGTTGCCTTGATCCTGTCCACGAGCAACGACTACACTTCAAGATTGGCAAGTACTCCTTATTGTCCGGGCATAATGACTTATATTCCAAGCTTCTAAAGATCCTCCAATAATTGCGGTTGAGCTATCAAGAAATATGTAGTAGGCTTCCTACTCAAAGCGTCCGCTACTACGTTCGCCTTGCCAGGGTGGTACTACAACTCTATATCATAGTCTGTCATGAGCTCCAACCAACGACTCCGTCTCATATTCAACTCTTTCTGTGTGAATACGTACTTCAAGCTCTTATAATCCGTAAATATATTCATACGCTCTCTATACAAATAGTGCCTCCACAGCTTCAATGCGAAGATTACTGCTGCTAACTCTGGATCATGAGTAGGATAATTCTTCTCATGTACCCTCAATTGCCTCGATGGATAGGCTATAACCTTTACGTATTGCATCAATACACATCCAAGTCCACTACCTGACGCATCACTATATACAACAAATTCTCCCATTCCAGAAAGCGTCAAAATAGGTGCTGAGGCCAACATCTTCTTCAGTTCCTCAAAAGCCTTCTGACAGTCTTCTGTCCACTAGAACTCCTGATCCTTCTCTACGAACCGCCAGTAATACCCGACAAGTCCGAGAAAACTCCTAACCCCTACCACATATGTCGGTGTCGGCCAAGACTCCACGGTATCTATCTTTTTCAGATCAACTAAAAGTCTTTCTCCCGAAACGATATGGCCCAGAAATGAGACCTTGTCTAAGAAAAAGTCACACTTACTGAGCTTGGCATACAGCTTCTCCTTCCTCAATACTCCCAATACAACTCTAAGATCCTCCTCGAAAAAAATAAGCCAGGGATAAAAGTGTTTACTAGATAAGAATTCTAATACGACTAGTTGTACCATTCTATCGCAGGTATAGTATTATCAACCTATTCAATGATACCCGTCAATTCACTCCTAGCAATTTCTCCTAATAAGCTTTATGCATCCGATATTCAGGCATTTATACTCGACTCATAATCTTACTAGGATCCATCTCTAAGAAACTTACCCGTTTCTAGTTACCCAATATCACAATCACACCTATAATCTAGCTTAATTATATTTTATAATATAACAATAAGGTTTGTCTATTTTAGTCATTTAATAACTATAAGGTAAGGGGAACCTAAGGCTGGGTCAAACAAACTTATGTACCAACTTCAAACAATGGTAGGGTCAAGCAAAGAATGAAGGTTTGTCGAATTATTTCCAAGAACGGTATAAGGCCAAACAAGATGCATAGGACGTAGTCTAGGTAAGACTCGAGAATCATATATCTCCATGATTATGTCACATGAAATTACTGCCATACCAGTGTACATCTGGCTGCAAATAACTTTCTTATTCTATAATATAATGGATGGCTGCAGTGCATATCTGACATGCCAAATAATACAGGTTCTTGAGCTTATCTTGGCCAAATCCATGAAATATTTCTAATTTAACTTTTTATGAAAATACAGGAGAAGAGGTCAACATGCATAAGATATGGTTCAAGTAGAATTCGAGAAACATATGTAGCCATGATGCCATTATCTGAAGTAATGTCTCGCCAGTATTTCCCTGGCTGCAAAAACTTTGATTCCGCTATACAAGGATAAATATAATTTTTTAAACTTTTTCTTGGACCAGTCCATAAGACACTTTCCAACAACTTAGCAAAAAATAACGAGAAGAATTTCCCAAGAAGTCAACAGGGAATGGTGCGAGTAGGAAAAAACCAATCATATTAAGAAAGAAGATAACATGAAAGCAATCATACAAAAGTCTTAAAAAAGTTTATAATACTAGTCGTGGATGTATCCCTAAGTCCTATTCCTCAACCGGTTGCAGGCTCGCAGTAGTACGACTATCCTAGGTATCACCACGACTTCACACAATTCGTGAAGACTCGACATGCACTTATGGCTTCTAGTGTCTGTGCTCCCGCTTTACTGATGTGATAGTGAGGGAAAGATACATCCCCTACGAAGATATGTCTTACTAGCACGAATAAATAAGAATTACGGTAGAACATAATCAAACTGGATGCAAATTAAACAGTCAAGTGAGAGTTCGAAACGAAGTTAAAGAAAGAATCGAGCATGTGGATATGATCGTATTTGTCTTTCGTATTCTATTGCAGGCTTACGTCGGTACAATAACCTAACTGTCACGACCCGCTCCCGAATATTTGGATACGTGTCAGACACATCCAGTCTACGCTATGAGTTACAGCGTAGTAAGTTGTTCTAAACCTTTAATTATCTTCAAACGTATATTGAATCAGATTAATCACAACATCTATATCGAGATAAAATAGAAATAAATCCAAAGATGTCACTTAGTTACATTCCCAAAGCATTAGTAAAGTGGAAGCAAATCCAGTAAAATGAATGTTAACTATTTATTACACACCAAGTTCAAAAGCGAAATGTAAGCTAAGTTATATGGTTTTCCCCAGCAAGGATATCCTCTGGGATGTGGGCTAGCGTCTCAGTGGCAGATCCATAGTATGAATTGCAAAGCAACTCCTCCTCAGTCAATTCACCTACAATGATCCAATCAGAAAAGGAGCAAATTACAACCCTACAACTTACAGTTACTAAAACATGAAAATAACAAATATGGAAAGACATGGAAATAAGGAAATGACAACTAAAATTTGTAATAGTAACAAGAAATAATGGTTGCAATATGACAAGAGATATGACTATATAAAGTGATTTTGGAAAGCTAGTAGACATGTGATCGACTATAATAGGAGAACTCATAACATCTAATAAATACAACATGAGGGTACAACATTGACTACATGTGCACGATGTGCAGTCAAGCTCAGATACATGTACTATACTACGAGATTTGATCACATGTTAACTAGACATTTCCCCAACCCATGCAAGTGTAAGACATGTGTAAGAGGAATACAACTTGAAACATGTAAGGATAATACCACTTAAAACATGTAAGAAAAGTACAACTTGAGAAACGCTAAATAAAACTTGAGATACTTGTAAAGAAAAACTTGTAGGAAAAGTAAGAAACATGTAACGAAATTCTAAAATATGAAATAGGAATCATGAACAGAAACGTAAAGTTGTAGTGTACTTGCCTTGTTTTACCGAAAAGGATTGTTGTTAATGTTGATGTCCAAAGTCCTCAAGCTGTAACAAGGTATAATATTTTTTTTTAGTTTAGAGGTTAAGTGTTATCTATGTGTTGTGCTACTTATGGGGTCAAGTTGTGCTAGATATGGCACACTAGTCCTAATATTGAACATTAATACTAACACAATATTAAATACACATAAAAATTAGGTTTTACTAAGTTAAAGTCACAAGTCAGGGTTTACTTATATTTTACAAAAAATTAATAATAATTAAAAATATTTTATTTTAATTACTAAGTAAATAAAGTATTTATGAAAAGGGGTCCGACAACGTTTATTTAAATAGTTAGAGGTCTCGAACTAACATGCTACTATTCTTCATTGGTCAAACTAGGCAAGATAATGAAGGTATTAAATTTATAGAATTTTTGGACAAAAATTACTATTTATAGAATTATTTGAATCAGAAACTATTTTAAAAACAATTATTTATAATTAATTATTAAGAGAAACTAATTTTTAGCATATCAAAGCTAAACTAAAATTAACATATAAATATATGAAAATGTTCTACAGAAAATCTAGTATTTGATTCTGAATTTTATTTAATTTTACAGCACTGTTTAATATTTACTAAAAATCAATATACATAAAATACATTAAATAGTACTTTCAGTTTTTAATCAATAGAAAATATAAATAATAATACTTAATACTAGAAAATTTATAACTAAATACTACATATGAAAACACTAATTATCAGTATTGTTTCAACATTTATTAACAGTATTAAACATGCATAAAAAATTAGAATACACAGTTTTTCAACATTTACTAAATAATATATTTTATTCTAGACATTATGTATATCCATATATATATAAACATGCAAGGGGGAGGGCTCAAACTAGGGTCTGTCAGGACTTAATCCTAGGGCCGGTCAGGTGATCACTGGGTCAATATTGGTTTGGTTTTAGTATGCTTGGATTTAAACTAAACCAAGGTTAGAGTTTAGTTCTTACCGAGGAAGAAGAAGGAGGTGGTTCGTCGGTTATCGACGAAGCTCAGCTCGTCGGTGCGTCTCTGGTGGCTTGGGTCGCTGGGTTGCTCCAAAGAAAGAAGATGATATTGAGTTTTGTTTTGTCTCATTATTTCTATTTTTGTAGAGAAATGAAGGAAAGTTACGAATGCGAAGGGTCGAGGGTTATGGAATGGAAAAGGTTAGGAGTTAGGGAATGTAAGAGGTTGGGAGTTACGAATGTAAGAGGTTGGGAGTTACGAATGTGAAGGGTCGGAGGTTACAGAATGTAAGAGGTTGAAAGTTACAACTAATTGTTATTCAATTTTTTTTATCATTAATTGAATTCTCTAAATAATATTATTATTATTATTTCAACAACTTAAATTTAATAAATCAACTTTAAATTTAATAAAAAAATTAAAGAGTTACAAAACTTTCCTCCTTGAAAATTTTCGTCAAAATTTTCAAAGATAGGGTACAAACAATCATACCTGAAAAAGGTAAGGATATTCATTCATCATCTTATCCTCTCTCTCCCAAGTTGACTCTCCCAGAGATTGGTGCCTCCATACAAACCGGACCAAGGGTATACCAGTATTTCTCAACCTGTTCTCCCTTCGATCTAGTATCTCCATGGGCTGCTCTGAGTAAGTGAGGCTAGGTCCAACCACCAGCTCTAAGTAATCCAAAACATGACTGGGGTCTGGAATGTACCTCTTCAGTTGAGAAACATGAAAGACGTTGTGGACGCCCTCCAAGTTTCGTGGTAATGCAACTCTGTAATCCACCTCTCCAACTTTGCTAAGTATGATGAAGGGTCTAATATATCTGGGGCTCAGCTTTCCCCCTCGACCAAATCTGATTGTCCCTTGAGTAGGAGATATCTTCACAAACACCATATCCCCATCAGTGAATTCCAAGGGTCTTCGACTCTTATCGGCCCAATGCTTCTGCCTGTCTTGGGCAAGCCTGAGTCAGTCTCTGATCATCTTGACCTTGTCTGCAGCCTATGTGATCATCTCTGGTCCAAGCATGACTCTCTCTTCAACATTATCCCAAGAGAGTGGTGTCTTGCATCGACGTCCGTAAAGTGCCTCGAATGGTGTCATCCCAATGCTATCTTGGTAGCTGTTGTTATATGAGAACTCTACCAAGTGCAGATGATCCTTCCATGATCCAGCGAAGTCCAAAGCGTAAGTCCATAGCATGTCCTCCAAAGTCTGCATCGTCCTCTCAGACTGTCCATATGTTTGAGGATGATAAGCAGTGCTAAACTTTAACTGAGTACCAAGTCCTTCCTGCAAGCTCTTCCAAAAGTGCAAAGTGAATCGGCTGTCTCTATCAGACACTATGCTGATCGGAACTCCATGAATTTGTACTATCTGTCTCATATACAGCTCCGCCAACTTCTTAATGGAAGGTCCAACTTTGAAGGGGATAAAATGAGTTGACTTGGTCAGTCTATCGACTATGACCCAGATGGCATCCTTCCCTCCTTAGGAACGAGGAAGTCCTATGACAAAGTCCATCGTGATGTGTTCCCATTTCTACTCTGAAATGGATAAAGCTTTTAGCAGTCTAGATGGCCTCTGTCTTTCCGTCTTCACCTGCTGGCAGACAAGGCATCAGAAAACAAATTTGGCAGTATCCCTCTTCATACCGTACCAGCAGACGTGTTCCCGCATGTCCTTGTACATCTTGTTGGTACCAAGATGTATATAATACTACGACTGGTCAGCTTCTTGCATTATCTTCTCTCTCAAACTGCCTTTCGGTATGCACGATCTAGTGCCACGCCTCAATGATCCATCATCAGCTATACTGAAATCATCTAGAAGTCTTGTATCTGCTTGTGCTCTGAGTTGACGAAGCCTAATATCGTGGAACCGAGTCTCATTGATCTTCTCCATTAGGCTGGACTGGATCTGCAAACTCATTATCTGCATCTCCGCTCTAGGTAGAATGATCTCTACACCGAGCTTCTCCAAGTCTTCAAGGTGATTTAACGTAGACCTGTATGGGATACCACAAAAACATGTAACACCCAGTCCCAAAATATGTAGGACCAGGTATACGAATACATGCTAACAGCATGTCGCTAATGGGTCAAACCTCATAACAAGCCCATTAGTGAAATGCTTAAGTTATAAATTATGATAATCAACCCAGAAACATAACACAGTCCATAGGTATAGATAACTAGTCACATCCACACAAAATAATAGTCCAAGAAGTAATCAAGTCCAATATGGTAAATGTAGCAAATGTCCAACCATAAAGAAAATATAATTGTTTAGGGAAAAAGATATCCCAAACCACAATAAGGAGAAATAAAGTAATAGTGAACTACAAGTTTTCTAAAATGAAAGAAAATAGAGTAGCAAGTCTAAATAAAGTAATAACATAATCAAGAGAAATCTTCTGGCACTATCCCGTCCTTCTGTACTGGTACGTCTCCGGTCTCAGCTTTCGAACTGTAAATCTCAGGGTAGTCTTCAGCCTCGTCTAAGCCTGGAAAATAGCCAGGTCCTCAAAGGACTAGCAAGGTACATAATATACATGCCATGGTATAGATATGAAAATATGAACTAAGGAAATCTACGTATCCGATCTAGGTGCTATGTAGGTAAGAATCTTTCCTAGAATATTAGATTTTACCACTGAGACTCACAAGCTCGTCAACAGGTTATTGTCCCTAATATTATGTCATGGGACAAAGGACAATCAATAACGATAGCGATAACCTCTACTCTGCTACAGAGCTAAAGGCTCACGACAACAGGCTATGATGCAATAAGTATGATATTATAGTCAAGTTCTCTCCAATCCCATGTCTAGTATCTATCAATGTCAAGTTCATACAGTCATCTCTATAATAATAACAATAAATTAATGATAAAAAATCTAGAATATTACTACGAAGTCAATACCATGAATAATCATGTAAACCTTGTATCATGAACGTGTTAGTGTCGTGTGGTCGTTCGTGTCAATGGACACGTCAATATGCACACAATGCCTAATGTCCATACTCGGTGTCATCATCTTAACATCGGTACCCGTCTTTTAAACGGACACTAATTAGCTACGTTCCTACGTCAAGCAATGCTAACAAAGTAAACAACAAGAAAGAAAAGGAACAATCTATAACCACGATAAGGTACACTTGCCTGTAACTACTGTCTGAGTGTATGCCCGACCGACTTTGGTGTCTTCGTTACTTCCTCCAAGTTCACATATAATAATACACTATTATTAATACTCTATCTCGAATTACTACGTATAGACTATATTAATATCTATACCCAATAGTCGTTATGATGTTAGTACAACACCATACAACATATATAGTACCAAGCTTTATTATAAAAATAATCTATAACTAATATAAAATAATAGTTTAATTCTAAAAAATACTTATAATTATCTTTATATCACCAAAAAAACTATTTTAATGGTGGAAACTCATGCATAATAGGTCTATGTCAATACTATGCCATTATTACCACATTCGACCTACTAGTTGAGCCCTAAAACAATAATTAATTAAAAATATTAAATTTTGGAAAAATTACTAAAATTAGTTAAAATAGTGTTTTTAACATCGGCCCTTGCACAACAAATAATTTAGTAAAATATATGAAGTATCAAGGCTTTTGGATACCAAGAACACATGATTTTCGGAGTTATGGTGTTACGACAAATATCAAGAATTTTAATAAATATTAAACGAACTCAAAACTCAACAAAAAGATATGTTTTGGAAAGATCTTGATGTCTAGTTTCTGATAAAAAATATTCGGAAGATAAAATCTGACCTAAAATAGGCAAAAAGCTACTCGTAACATATCTGTTCTATTTTAGACACCTTACCGTAGAATCGACGCCATAGATAAACCGCTTGGAAATGTGATCCATCGATCAGAGAATGAAGTAGACACATAGTGGTAAATTTTAGTTTTTATTTTAAGTCAACCGGACGAGAAAAAGTAGATGAAACCTGGTCTAAAAATTGACTAACCTGCTCTGACTTTCAGATTTTATTTTAGCAAAGTTTCGGTCCAAGAAATGCGGCGTGCACCTCTCTAATGGATGCGAGATTGCTTCTACGTTTGCTAGGATAGAAGAGGATGTTGAATCGCAAGAGTGGTGGTGATCGGCACAAAAGTAAAAAAAAATTAGAATGAAGTAGAAGGGGGGGTCGACTATGTTGCTTTCGTCCGAGCCCTATGGAGGAGAGGGGGGAAGATAGGGTTTTCTTGGTACATAAATTTTGTAGTTTTGGGCTTTGGTTTGGAATAATTTGGTTACAATTTGGCCCTCCAATGTATAACTATGGTAATGGGTTTCCTAATTTAGATAGTTGTTTGACCAAGTCTAAGATATAAGAAATATTGCACATGGCTGTAATTTAATGTCCAAAATTCAATTAAGTATATATCTAATCAATTTTAGCAACCTTAAATAGGCTTTAACAAGTGGGGTTGGCTAGGTTAGGGCCCAAACAAGTTTTCTAGTCAATTTGAACCCGAAAAGTCAACTAATGGGTCCCGTGTGCCATTTGGAAATAATAGCACATGGAAACTCGATTGAATGTCACACCCTAGGCATGTGCATCATAGGCTAAAAATGGGTCAAACATTATATTGGGTCAAACGGTTTTGATCTATGTCGAGTCCCGAACTCATGTTGGAAGCTAGGTCTAGAATTACGGTAAATGGTCAAAATAACCTAAGTTGACCCGAAGTTGTACGAAGTCAAAAGAATATTGGGGAACAAGTTTGGATGGGACACGATATATTAAACAGAAGGTGGACGTGTCTAGAATTCAAATATGGAGTTAGATTTGAGATATCGATATTCGTTGTGCTTCAAAAATCAAAGCTATGGTAAAGTACTACTATAGTCATTTTTGACTTAAAATATAGTTTAATATCTAAATATCCATATAAAATAATTAAAAATAATTAAAATTAAATTCAAAAAATCAGAGGGCTTATAATATTTAGTTGCTACTCTATTTTATTTATTTATTTCGGAGGTCAGACTCCATTGTCTTTCTACTTTGATATAGTCGACTGGTAGTGGATTTGCCTCGACCCGACTATTTGATTTCATTTGACTTCTCATACTGGATTATCGATACATTGATTAGTTATTCCTTTCTTCTATATTGGATGAGATTTAGTATTGCTTATGACTTATTTGTTATGAGCTGGGCTCTGATATTAGAGCTTATGTGTGTATACGTGGACTTCATACATTAGAGTAGTCTTCGTTTATAGTTAACATGTGTACGTACTCCTAGTCCTACGTATATTGGGATTAGGACGTTACAGACTAGCTACCCAGACTGGAAGGACCATCATCTCATTAGAAGTCCAAGATGGATCGTGGTACCAGGGACCTTCATATAGTTAGGTTGTATACTAACAATATCTGCTTGCAGGCCTATCTAGATGTCCGAACTCACGATGCACTTATATTTTATAAAGGCTAAGGAATGTCTTATGCAAGGACAAAGATTTTGACACACCTATGTATTATAGATTGATATTCTTGTATTGACAAGAAAAAATAGTAAATATTTAGTAAGATCAACTCTACTGTGTGACACATTTATGTTTATAGACACATGTATGTTAGGCCATGTAACTGATCTTAAAGTAATATTAGAAAGACCACATAATGCTTGCTTGCACTCACCTAATCAACGTGATGGTTTGGTTGAGTTGGCTAGAAGCCACTCACCACTACATGACAATGTACTGACCTTCACCTGGTCTTGCAAGTACAGGAAGCAACTTGGATGATTCTGAGAAGTTAGGGAGTTTATTGGCAAATTGGAGCTTGTTATGTAATGTACTTTTCAGTTATAAAGGGTATAATGTATGGAACATCATTGTTTTATAGTTCTTGAGTTATGAGCCTTGTGGAATGTTTCTTGTATTAAGAGAGAGAGTGTGTATGTGTGTGTGTGTGTTTGTAATCAAGTTATTTGTTTTGGATATTTTAGAAAATGGCCCCATTTTAAATGTAGAAACCAGCATATACCCCCATTTTTTAAAAAAACTAGCAAATCCCTTTTTTTTATGGAACAATAAAAAAATTAAGATATACCCCCACTACTTTTACTAAATCTTTATTATGTTACAAATAATGGGGAAATTTTCTGTTTTTAAAAAAATGGGGGTATATGCTAGTTTCTACATTTAAAACGAGAGTATTTGCTAAAATATCCCTTATAATTTTAGCTTCGAGCCGCTGTAATTTCGTTGGAATATTAACAATAAAGAGATTCTTTTTTGTATATCTTATGTATATCGATTTTTCTATTTATTTTTTATGAAATGACTTATCTCTGAAATGTTTCATCAATTGAATTTTGGTGCTTACCTTATACAAGTACAATTTAGGCTTATACGACATTATGCCCAGTAGCGACTTTCGGTCATGTGGGATCGGGATATGACATAACGATATTGTAGGCACAGGGGTCAACTACCCTAGAGATGACTCACGCCTCAGAGCATCAAGCTACCCATGCCCCGTCAAAGCAGCATAGTGGTCACGCCTTACCTAAGAGATGCCTCGATTTCTTTGTGAAAGACAGCTGGGGGCTCGAAAACCAAAGTCATAATTACTTTGGCTATCCATGCCTTACTAGGGGATGCGCCCCTCTCATCCTCATGCCTCATTTCTATGGGTGCGCCCAACTTATCACGCCCCCACCTACACGTGGCGGTTACCCCCCCCCCCCGAGGTTGCATTTAATGAGTATGGTCTTCTCGAGACCTTTGTCCGACGCTTCGGTCTCGTATAGATAATGAACACGAAGGCTAAAGTTTATTCTTCTCAAAAGCAGACACGTCAGGCGTGTGTCTCTCCAAGCGCGTGTTGCCTAATCAAGTTCAGGCGTTGTCGTCTTGAGACCTTTCTTCAAGCGCGTGTGCCTCTGCCCCGCGCCTAAAATTCTCCTCAATAATAGACACGCCACCTAGGACAGTGATCCCTAGGCGTGTGGAGAGTTAGACGTGCGCCACGTGTCGCAGACCTAGTCACGCCCCTGAACGAGTTTTTAGCATCTCGAGATCTCCTCCAACAGCAAGATACCAAATCTACCATGTGGCAGTAGGCCATGGGTTCTCACCAGTGAAGTGCACGCCTTGCTGTAACTGACTCCTGTTTAGGTGTGCTACGTGGCAATCTGAGGGGGCACACGCCTGCCTCTCATAGGCGTGCGTGTTACCCATCCCCTCTATTATAAATATGAGGAGTCCTCATTTATTTGTGGCTCTTTCGATCCCCCAAGTTCCTATATTTTCCTCAAGAGTTTTCGAGCATTCCAGAGAGAGTCATTGTTGCCCCCCTTAGCCAGTGAAGTTAAGCCCAACAACCCTCTCTCTCAGTCAGATCGTCAACGGAGTAACGAAGCAACCCTCTATTATCATGACCCATATAAAAAATAAAGTGTAATTGGAAGTCCCAATTACATTCTTGTTCGCAACCTTCAACGCTCTTTTACGGCCTCAAGAAGCGATGGCGAAGAAGATGTTGACTCTGCTGGGGACGTCCTTCTCTTCCAACGAGAAGGCTGTGATGCAATCTGACACCACCATGCTCTAAACTACTACAAAAATATTGGTCGTCAAATTCGACCAATCCACATTTGAGTAAATCTCTCTGGGATAGTACAGGCCCTTCTCCTATGCTGTCGAAGCCTAAGAAAATGAAGAAGGCGTGGGTGCCCAAAGCTCGTACAACTTACCTAGAACCTACCGAAGAGGAGCTGCACGTGCCAGGTGCAACTTTCATCTAGCGCGTCGATGGCTTCGCCTCCTGTTCTTTCTCAGACAAATGACTCTGAGAAGATCAATGTGCGAGGGAAGCGTGCGCCTACCACTGGGCGTAGGAACGACTCTACCCAAGGCAAACTCAAGGCCTTGAAATGTTCGGCGTGTAAGGAAAAGCAAGGCGGGAGCGCTACACGCTACAAGTCTAAGATGAAGGCGCAAAGCGCACGTGCCACACACGCTACCTCTATCGTGCCATAAACTAGGGAGAGGTATACGTCGCTCACCATGACGCGCGCACCTGATGGAAAGCTTTACAGGTCTCGCCAGCGTGCCTCTACGCCAGACTAGCTTTCAGAATCTTTCAGTTGCCCAAATGTGCTGCATGGACATGAACAGGGCTCAGAAACACATCTACTTGCATGCCACAACGCTCGGTTTATTCGGCGGCTCAAAGTAGGCATAAAAGTGAATTTTCCTTCCCATGTTTTGTATCATGTGATTAATCACAAACGTAAAGTGAAAGGAACAACTACAAATACTACACACGAAACACCCTCTGTGGGGCACACATGTGCTAGTATTGTCATCAACTGCTGTTGTTCAAAATTCACAGCAGTCCCAAAATGACAGTCTATGTTCCCACGGCTATAGTCCACTGCATCCGACCGACAGTGTCTCAACGAACGGGTACGGTCAGAAGACGAAGAGGATCCTCTCTTCGTCTCGTGCCATGCTATAAAGAGTTATCCCATAGACAAAACAAAATCTCATCCTTCGGTCAGCACGCTGAAGAACCGATCCAAGAGCGGCAAGTTGGTTGTGCCCAACATCGAGGTGTTACAGAGCACCCGTTCCAAATCCAAACTCTTATCCGAAGCCTCAAGAGCCGGGGGTAGCCAGTGTTCCGTACCTACTACTGCTCTAATTGGGGGTACCGCCTTCAGCACATCCAAGATGCAGGGGCTAGCCAATCCCCAATATTGCACCACAAACCTACGTTCCAGAGTGTCACGACCCACACCCGGTATAGGGGCACAAGTGCGTAACAGTGCCCAGCCTACGCCGCAGAATAGGTAGTAGAACGTTGTTCTAAGTCGCTGACTATCAATCTCACGCAGTTATATAATGTACCTATCATAGATCTCAACTCTGAACGGAGGAAAAGTAGAAAAGATAATACTGTATACTCAATCACAATCTAAAGAACGATAAGATATCACAGAAGTCTAAATAACTAATAAGACTCAACAAAACAACTGAAATAATAACTGAAATAATTATCAAATACAATGTCAAAATCTCCACTAATTACAATTCAAGTTCTAAACAGAAATCTAAACAAGTCCTCTAAACTAGTATCCTGATCACTCCTGAGATTCGGGTCCCAAAGTAGCTATCCCTTCCTCAAATCCATAATAGGAAGGACACGTGTCTTCCGGACAATCATCTAAAAAATATATCCAGTCAGGTTGGAACGAGCACACCTCATCTAGCAATCCCAAGTAAATGACAAAGACTATAAAACAGTTATAGATAGTTATATTGATGACATAGAAAGCTTAAGACAGGTAATAAAATCGGACAACAGTCAACAAGGAATATAAATACAGAGAATACGAGTGCATGGTAATGAAACTGAAAATAGAGACAACTAACTAGAATAATATGATAGGAGTCCAATCTATAAAACATGAGACAACGCAATTATAGTACACGACACTAGTCCAGTGCGTTTGAGATTATGTTCTTGTCATGAAAATGAGTAGTGAGTAAATATGGCACACCGTATACTTGGCAAGCATACGATGGCTATCTTTCTTGTTTAGACGAGTATATACAGCTTATCGCACGCTCGGCCAAGCGGCGACAGCTATCTTTCTTGTAATACGGCACATTGCACGCTCGGCCAGGCGGCGATGGCTATCTTTCTTGTAAGGTGGTTCTTGTTGAATACGACACATCGCACACCGGGCCCAGTGGCGACGACTATCTTGCTTGTAGTGATGATTCTTGTATGATTTGAACATTTAGTACTTGTAGGTGTTTCGAGTAGACGATTCTTGTGAGTGGTTCGAGTAATAGAGGCTAAACGAGTCAAATACATGTATTACGAGTGAGTGAATCCAGAATACCAATACGTGTTGTGACAGAGAATCAAATAGAACTATACTAGAACTGAATCATAGTAATCATCAAATAAATGAAAGAACTATCAGAGAATGTACTCGCTTGATACCCTGAGCTACTGATGTATATTATTGTCCAAACTAGTGTCACACAAACCTATATATGAGAGGTACATGGTTATATGGTGTTCTATAGTAAATGAATCTAAATGCAATAACTGTATGCTGCTAGGCCTTTCTAGGACAAAAGTCAACTATTGGTAAACTCTAGTCAAACTTTAGTTATTTGGTCAACATGGTCAATTGTCTAATCTAGGGTTTGCAATTTGGGCCATTTGGAGTTAAGCTAAAGAGATACAACCTATATTTAAACCTACTCTAATATGTTATCATAGATACATCCCTTCACTAACTTATAATTAAATAGTGCTATTGATATCAACTAGGTAATTATCCATTTCTTCTAATTATTTTAGACATACACTATGGACCCTCACACATTGGTAATCCAAGTGCCTTATACCAAGCACATACCCTATACACAACTACCTTACCTATTTCTAGGCATAACCTTAGGCAACACTCACTCTTATATACATGTAAACACACAAAAATCACCTACACTCTACTGCTGCCCATAGCAGGGACATCCCCCTGCCAATGCTTTGTAGGCCCAAGGCCTACTGCCAAACTCCTGCAGGGACCAATTGGCCTGCTGCCAAGGCTTGCCCTGCCCAAGTGTAGTGGCCAAACCCAGGTCTAACAGGACTTGCTCTATGCAGATGCCAAATTGTCCATGTTGCCCAATGGCCACACCACACAGGTACTCCTCTCCTTCCCCTCTAATACTAACTCCTCACCACTTCATGATACTCAAGATACCCACACAAATTCTTGGATACCAAGACAAGACACACACACTTAAAAGACTTGGACACACTGACTGTCATCAAAACTGGTACATTCACTCCATCATCTATATGGAGTTCAAGGGAGTGTAGGACATATCTGAACTGAACCTAATGTATTCTGGACATTAAAATGGTGTAGGCCAATTAGTGAGGACATCTACTGATACTCTAATATATACTGGATATTTACTGATATAGGCCATAACTGAGCACTACTCCTCACTTGAATTCACCACATAACCTAATTTCACCCTCTAATTCACACCCTTGATACTTGGCCATCCCCATTTACATGAACACCCATTAAAATCAGAACACCCAATTATATAAAGTGAGCGCATTAATATATATATATATATTTTTTTTTTTTATATATATATATAATATATATATATATATAAATATATATATATATATATTATATATATATATATATATATATTTTATATATATATATATATATATATATATATATATATATATATATATATATAAATATAAATATAAATATATATAATATATATATATATATATATTTATATATAATACATTATATATATATATATATATATATATATATATATATATAATATAAATATATATATATATATATATATATATATATATATATATATATATATATATATATTATACTGAGTTCAGATCATGACTGAACCAAAACTAAGGCAATCCCCTTTAATCCTAATTACTAATACATACCCAAGCATGACTGATTAAAGCCTTTAATCAAATTCAAAGGATTGATACAAAAAGATGAATGATCGAACAAAGGGGATAAAATCATATGTTTAAAGACTGAACATAGATTGATACAAGTAAGTCACACACAGGTTTGTGCAGGCCAAACTCCTTTCTACCTGCAGGTCCACTTGAACCACCCCAAGGTCTGGGCAGCCTCCTCCATATTCAGTTGGCCCCTACCTGCCTAGCCTCCTTTCCAGATACTTGGTCCCCCTCTTATTATCTTCACTGTTCACTAATACCCTATGATCCCTGATACACCCTTAAACATAACACCTACCCTTATCTTCCTCTCCTGACCTCTCATCTCTACTCACAAGACACTCCCTAATACTAATGCAAATGTCAAAGACACTGGGACACTCACTCTCTAGGATACCATGCTACTCAAGACACCACTTCCCCTCATTCTTATAATCTGTCAATATAACCAGTGGCCAAATGGCCTGTGGACTGCAATGTCAAGAGGCATTGCCTTACATGGTCTATGACACTCAAACTCACTGGATCGAACATCTTTATTGGTTTGGGGATTGATAATGTGGATTGGACAGGTCAATGCAGGCTAAGCTAACACTCCCCTGCTGCAAAGCCATAACCCGAGCCCCTCTTAACCCTTATGCTCTTCACTCTCTCAGACTTTCAAACACACAAGCCTAAAAAATACTCAATCCTCTCACACTCACAAATTACTACCTGTTAATCTTGGCACCAATCCGACTTATACTGACAGTACCCTGACCTGCCTACTGCAGTGCGATGTCAAGTGAGTGTATCACAGTGTGTCAAAGCAATGTGCAGCAGTGAATGCATGTGCAAGTGTGTGAATCATGTATCAAAGAAGTGTACAGTGGTGTCCATATGTGCACAGGAAAATGTGTCAAATAATGAATGCAGCAGTGAGTCAACAGACAGTGAAGTCACATAGCAGTGTTGCTCGACTGCAAGAATAGGAACTTGCAGGTCAAGCCAAGGCTCGAGCTGGCCATGGATGAAAGCCCAAAGTCCCAGACCACGTGTCAATCATCTAGCCAACCCAAAACAGTGGCTAGGTGAGGAAACCAAGGCGTCTCGAAGGAGAACAGTGACCCTAGCAGCAGGAAGTACATTGTTCACAGTATAATTCCTGGCTGGGTGTCCCCATGTCCAAAAATACTTATCAAATTACCTCAAAATCACCCCAGTCCAACACATATGTATTATGCAGGTAATTAGCATCCCAAATATATAATTATATCATAAATTAGAGATCAAAATCTCCTATGGGGTATTTCGTCCAACACTTGAGATACGTATCCGATCCTCTTACGGTACGTACCCCGAATGGAGTCAAAATCGAACAAAACTTACATTAATGCTAGGGGACCCTAAATGAATGCATCTATGGAAAGAAAATAGAAATTAGAGGAGGTTTAGATGTTCTTACCAATTAGGAGTTGGAATCCCAATACAAATCCTAGAATAGATCTCCTACCAAGCTCCAATGGCCAAATTGCTCCAAATCCTTTCTAGTTAGCCATTAGAGGCCTCCTTTCTTCAAGAGGAAAAGTTTGCAATTGGTTTGGATGAATTTGGAGTTGATTTGAGGAATGGAGGCAAATTTGGAGAAGAACACAAACTAGGGTTAGGGTTTCAATGAAAGAGGGTAGAAGGAGGCTATGTAGGTGTTAAATAAGAAGGGAAGGGTGTCTTGGCTGGCCATGGGCTGCCCCTAGGTTTTGGTTTGGGTGAAAATGCCTAATATGCTTCTTATTTGTCAATTTAAGGCCCCTTAAGGGAAAGGCCCA
Source organism: Iris pallida (assembly GCA_029216955.1). NCBI lineage: Eukaryota > Viridiplantae > Streptophyta > Magnoliopsida > Asparagales > Iridaceae > Iris > Iris pallida. The sequence continues at coordinate 6,524,482 of JANAVB010023995.1, read as the reverse complement.
AAGTGGCTAATGTTTCAAATCACTAAATAGATTATTAGTGTTAATCTAGCTAGATTAGAGTCTCACTTAAGTTATCTAATCTCTCTACTAAGTTTCTATGGTCATGGCTATCGTCTAATCAATGTAGTTCTAAGGTTTCACTTAACAAGACAATAATACAATTCATCAATTTAAATAATAATAAAATAATCAAAAAATTTATCAATTACCAAAATACTCTTGCTCCAGAATATGGTGGTGACACAGAGGGACAGTGATTCCCACAGAATCAGAAAGGAAAATGCTGGGGTACCTATCTCCAACATGTTTCAAAAGTCTCAGGGACTGAGGACGATAGAAACATCGATTTCTACGATTACTCCCGGATGATTGCATACAACAGTGAAGCATGGGAGTCAGGGACAGAAAGTGAGCGATCACCTCGTACTCGTGTCATGCTATCGTACATGGCAAGTGATAAACAAAGATCTCAAGACACCCGACGCTTCGAAATTCTCGAGGAAATGATGCAAACTATGAATGCCAGTCTTACATTCCTGACGAAGACAATAGAGAATCCATTGATCCCAATCATCCAACTACAAGTCATCATGTCGTGCTACCGCCTGCAGCCAGTAATTATACCCTGTCGTAAGCATCTACGCCAGCAGTATCGGAAGAAGTTCTCGAAGCCATCAGAGATTTCCAAGCTAGAGCCGACGCCAAAGATAAACAAGAATCCCGACGGAAGCTAAAACTTAGCCAACCTTTTTCAGTTGAATGGAATAAGATGGTATATCCCCCTAAGTTTAAACCTTTGACCATCACTCCCTTTGACGGGAAAGAATCTCCCTGTCAACATCTGAATCATTTCAACACTATGATGGGATATTTTCCAAAAGATGATGCTCTCATTGTAAATCTATTTGTCGGCGCCTTGAGGGGAGTCGCCTACGAATGGTTTTGTAGTCTCCCGAATATCTGTGTGTCGACCTTCAACGACCTTCAGCATATGTTCCTATTTTAACTTTATGAGCCAGAGATGGACATGACAATGTTCACTTTGTTGGACACCACTCAGAAGGGTGGGGAGTCTGCCCGGGTGTACATAGAACAGTTCCGACAAGCTGTGCTAAGATTACCGCCTGGCATTCCTGAATCAGTCTTGATGGACACCTATCAAAAAAGCTTGACTCCTATGATGAAACTGTGGACGGGTTCGTCTGGTCACATAGACTAGGCTTTCATTATCAACGCCGAGGATATGGAAAGGAAAGCTAAGGAGGCCCATTTACTGCGAATGAGCTTCCCGAATGAGAATGGCAGAAGGTCTGCTGGGACTTCCAGCACAATGATCGAGAATCCAAAGCAAAGCAGATTATATGATCGCAAGCCTCAATCAAGGTGCAGCTCCTGCTCAGAAACCTGAGAGACCCCTGATACAAAAGTAGAATTATTCTTTCAAAGATGAGGACGTGCTGCAGCTACTCAATATGCTTCTCGAGGGCGAAAAGCTACAACTTCTCCCTCCCAGGTGTCCTGATGAGGTAGACAAGGTAGATGATCCCAAGTATTTTCATTATCATCGGTATGTCCACCATGCGACTCGGGATTGCTACATCTTGAAGAACCACATATAGAGGCTGGTTGATGCCAACATCCTCTTATTGGACTTTGAAGAGAAGGTGGTTTCCGCCAATATGTTGACCCTCTAATTCGATAATTTCCTACCAACAGAGGCATAAGATAGGGTCGTCCCGATCCCAAAAACAAGTATGGAGGTCATTAACCTTCCAGCTACTCGAACATTAGGATTAATACCCGTCAAAACACCTCGAATGATGGTCATATAGGTACACCTGAACCTTACAGATGATTTGACCCAGCCTATTGCATGTCCTGCCAGTAAGGTCAAAGGAAAGAATGTCAAATAATGCAATACGCCCTCTTCTACGCCCGATGAAGAGAGGGTGGAAGCAACCAGGAATGGTCTAGATAGTACATAACTATGACCAAGTCCTTAGAAAGGAGGCATTGTCGGCTTCGACATCTGCCAACCCCAGCTCATCTGAACTTAGCTCATCCCAACAGCCAGCAATGGATAAGCAGAAACAGTAAGACGGGCATTTTGATAAGCCCCTCAGAAAAGAAACTGCAGTGGGGCTCGATAGGCCCTATAACTTCGACATCCTGGCTCAATTAGCCAATACTCTGGCCAGGCTATCATTGTTCGAGCTCCTTGGTCTCTCCAAGAAGACTCGAGAGGCTCCCAGTGAGACATTGCAGCATGCCGAGTCCTACTTAGGATAGATACAACAACCGGAAGAGGTTCCTGCTGCCTGTTCTCAGTGTCATAATATAATAGAGACCATATCGAGTATCAAATTCTCGTAACAAGACATGTTGCTAAAGAACAATAGGCATGCCCGATCCTTGTATTGTACATGATACGTCAGCAATGTTAAGGTCGACCGCGTACACATTGACCCTGGGTCATCTGTAAGCGTCATGCCCTACCGCTTATTGCATATTCTGGGGATCCCGATGTATTGGCTATATCCAACCCAAACCATGATCAGTAGTTTTAACAATGGCAATAGCTGCCCAGAAGGAAAGATTCGCCTGAAAATCCAGATTGGCGATTTGAAGACGGAAGCAACTTGCTATGCCATCGACGTAGACTCCTACTATAATGTTCTACTAGGAAGGCAGTGGATGCATAAGCATATGATCGTACCGTCCATCCTACACCAATTCTTCAAATACGTCAATAATGACGATGTAGTAAAGATTGAGTTCTCAGAAATTGATCCTTTCAAAGGAATTGAAGTCTACTATAAGAAATCCCTCCTATTCCGGAATAACCATCGAAGGAATTGAGGTGAGGATGCCGATGATGAGGTGGAAGCGCAGATCTCCTCTAAGGGGCTTATCAAAGTGAAGTTAAGGGAACACCCTACAGCATTAACGGTCAAACCACCGACAAACACCTCAACTCCATTAGTGGTTCGGCTAAAAGGACCGTCGGCCAGAAAGATTTCCTCTGACAAACCTCTTGTAGTAAAACTACGTAGTCTGCCTATTTCCTTTTCAACCTCACCAATCATAAAGACTGGGAGTGGCAATCTAAAAAAAATGGTCATACCCCACTTCCCTGGGTCTGACAATGTAATCCCGGAGGACTATTTGTCCTACTTTATCAATAAAGGGATGTCTTCAGAGTACTTCCTTCTTTTGCTGTATATTCCTTTGAGAACATCCTAAGGTTATCTCTATAAACACAAGTCACATCATCTTATTCTACGAGCCTAGTGCTCCCAATACATGACGGGTATTTCATAGTGCCAGCAAGGAAGAAGGGAGAGAAGCCCATTACTTTCGACCGAGTAGAGGGTTCTCTGACCCATATCCCTCAGAAATCAGAACATGAAACCGGTATATTGTAGGTTCACCACTACACTCCTCAAGCTCGACACATCATCTAGAAGATGGGGTATGACATAAACAGCAATATGGGCCTTAACTATGGTAAGGGTCGATATTTGCCAATCAAAATCAACGTCCCCAAGGGTGAATCTGATCAGTATTACCACAAGACCCATTGTGGTATGGGATATGCCTATCTAAGCCTCTTGAAATTCTACAATCCAAAAAAAAATGTACTCATATTCTTCAGACTCTTCCTATGACTCCGACGTCAGTATCAAGGAAATATTTCAAAAAACGTTATCGGTGAACATGACGTCAGTAGACCAGATTGAAGAAGAGGATGACTAGATGACCAATTCTTTGAGCCTTTTGAAGTCGAACCTTGGGCTCAACAACTTGATTCCCAATGGAAAAAATGCTTCTAGCAGTGCGAACCTCCCATCGAAAATGAGATCGAACAAATCTATCGGGGAGACGACTCTTCTCCCAAGCCAATCTTTATCAACAAAAGCCTAAAAAGGGATGATCGTGAATCTCTCATCAAGCTCATGAGAGAGTACATAGATGTCTTCACTTGGAGTTATGAAGATATGTCGGGACTAGATCCAAACATCACCGTAAACAAATTAAATATTTACCCAATGCTAAGCTAGTGAAGAAGTAGCAACGGCGGTTTTGCCCCAATATTATGAACGCTATTGAAAAGGAGGAGGACAAGCTGATAGCAAGCAACTTCATCCGTGAGGAACAACATCCAGATTGGCTAGCCAACATTATCCTAGTCGCCAAAAAAATGGAAAGATCCGAGTCTACATAGACTTCCATGATCTAAATGCTGCATGTCCGAAAGATGAGTTTCCATTACCAATCATTGAAGTGATGGTAAACAATACCTGTCACGACCCACACCTGGATATCGGGCACGAGTACGTGGGCTACGCCCAGCCTATACTGCAGTATCGGTGGTAGAATGCTGTCAAGCACCCAATAAATATCTACAACATCTAGATGATCTATAATAACAATATGTACTCCAATCACAAGCATCTAAGAAGATATGAATAAGAAGAGATAACAATATCACTAGAACAACTAGAATCTACAAAAGATCAAATGAGACAATAATGTATCGGAGACAAACAATACAAAACTAAAACAACTACTAGGCCTAGAACTCCTGGAAGACAACTCACGGTGAAAGAATATCAAGATCCGCCTCTGCTAGCATCATCCTGTAGTGTAATAATGTGGAGGCATAACAATTCCTAAAATTTTGTCAACGTATCCAGTCAGGATGGAGATGAGTACATAAACTAACAACAGTTCCAAATGAATTGACAAAGACTATAAGAGACAATTATAATAGAATACAAGATAAAATATCAAGACTGGAAATAAAATAGTACATGTGAAACTGGATATCACGTCAGGGTGTGAAATACTGGAATGTAAAGCAGTACAAATGAACTGAATATTTTGTTAGGGTGTGAAATACTGGAATGTAAAGCAGTACATGAATATCTGATGTACAAGGTAAATATAAATAGTGCCTTGAGATATTAGAGCGTTATGTGATCGGCTTGGGTCAGGATCAGGCTGTTCCATTTGGCCGACTATGAACAAGAAATATATATGGGATTAGGCCAGCCACAATGGAAAGCTATGCATAGGAAGTATCAGGTCAGGCTACACCCTACGTGCGGTAAGGGTAGAGCTATGCACAGGAAGTGACAGGAGGGGTATTGATCACATAACCTCTAATAACTCTCTATCTCCCAATAGTATAATGGATCCGGACATTACACGTCATGACACAAGATTCAAAAGTAGGGGGCCAGTCCACTCCCAAATCAATGTCTATACAAGTACAGGAAATAAGATCGAATAATGTACCCATATACCAGGAAATCCAGGAATAATATCTCATGACAGGATCCGACGTATACTAGTCCGTGTATCATCGTGTCGAAAATCAAGTAAAATACTACAACTGAATCGGATATAGTAGATATCAAGGCAATAAAAACTATTAGAGTATGTACTCATCTCATTTTAGTTGGAAGTCGACGTGCGCGACACGAATGTGTCGACACGGAATATGTATGATGCTAAGCTCCATAAGATGGTCCCAAACGATGGCACAGGCGGTCCCGTGGAGTCTAAAATAGTACAAATAGCCTAGTTTGATATATAACAGCCAAAAATCAGAGTTCGACACGATATTCGAATAAAGAAAGAGGAAACGGCTATAATAGTCGCGATTCGGGTTTAAAGGAAAAAGAATAACTGTATAAATACAAGTAATTTGGAAATCGTTTATAACATCTAGGAACTATATTTTATTAACCATAATATCTACAAATAATATTTTGAAAACCTGGAAAAATTATTTTAGACTAAAACTCTAATTTGTCAAACAGGATTATTGGTCAAAACTTATTAATGAATATCTTAAAAATGTTATTATATATTTTATATAATTATCTAAATAATTAATATTTTTAATAATACTCATAATAAAATAAAATGATAATAAAATGCATTTACATATACATATATACAGAACATATGCAGGTGAGTATTTTACCATATATACCCAAAATCTTAAATATACCATATATATATAATAATATAGAATTACATATAGATATAATAATTAACCAACAAATTATATATTAGTATTTATCAAAACCATTTTAAACATTTATTTATTTTATATATATCTCACAAATTTATTGCCCAAAAAGATACATTACTCATAACTCAAATGGGGTTTAAGCCCATACCCAAAATATATATTCTATATTCTATTAAAACATAAATCCCAAATACCCTAAAACTAAGCCCAATAAATCTTTTTTTTTTAAACTGCACTGGCCAAGTATTCTGTCCCAGCCAGTGAGCCTTAATTCCACCCATTTATTAAGCCAAAACCCAATATATTGTTCTTAATCCCATTCATTACTAGAAAAGATAATAATAATAATAATAATAATAATAATAATAATAATAATAATAATAACAATAATAAATCTTAAACAACAGCTAATAATCAAAAGGGGGTTCACTCTTGCTAGTCTCATTCTCTCTCATAAATTCTCAAATAAAAAAAGAAAGGCAAATGTTAAGGGCCACCCCCTTTTTACTAAGGGCCACCAATTTAAATTTTTTAAAAAATTGCAAGTTTGCCATTTTGAAAACACTAAGGGGGCGTTTGGTTCAAGTTTTTGTGGCTTGGGAATGAGTTTTGAATTCCTTACCCATGTTTGGTATGTTTAGGATTGGGAATGAGGAGGGAATATGAGGGGCTTAGGGGGGAAAGCTATTCCTATTGACTTGGGAAAGCTATTCCCAAGCCCCCCCTTGAGAATAGATTTGCTTTCCTAGGAATGATGCTTAGCTATTTTGTTTGGACGGTTATACCCTCTTTTTATTTTCAAATTTTCAACTTCTATCCCAAACATGTAAATCATCATGAAATTAATGAAAGGGTATTAAAGGAAAACTAAATAAATTAATATTTCTATCCATTTTTTAACCAAATATGGAGATGAAATTTTTAAAAATTTTGAACTACCTATTCCCAACCTAACCAAACATGGGTATGGGAATGTTGAATTCCTTTCCCATAGGAAATGAATTGAAAACCTATTCCTAGGAATACAAAAACTTGATCCAAACGAGCCCTAAGGGCCACCAAGTCATGGCATTGTCTTCTTCCTCCATTGCCTTCTTCCTCTTTTCTCAATCCCCAAACCACTTTTCTCAATCTCCACCTCCATTGTTTCCTACCCCCTCCATTGTTGTCCCCACCTCCACTATTGGTGTCCCCACCTCCAGTGGCAGTAGTCTTTCTCGATTTTTTTCAAAAAATTCAACCTACAGTGACTGCAGGGACACCCTGCAGTCCTATTTGAAGAGATGACTACAGGCAAGTCCTGCAGTTCTCAAGTGACAGAAGCTTCTTTTCTTTAATTTTTTCCAAAAAAACCCAATCTATAGTGACTGCAGGGATACCCTGCAGTCCTATTTGAAGAGAGGACTGTAGGCAAGTCCTACAGTCCTCAAGTGACAGAACGGGGAAGGGGATTGTCGGGTGGAGGAGGGGAAGAACGATCGGGAAGGGGGGCTGTCCCCTGGGGGAACAAGAGGGAGGGTTTTGGATTTTCTTGTTTTCTATTTTCTTTCTGTTTTTGGTTTTATTTTTTTGGTGGCCCTTAGTAAACTTGTGAACTTTAGGTTGCCCTTAGTAAAAAAAATAGAAAACATGGTTGCCCTTAGTAGGATGGTTGCCCTTAGTAAAAAGGGGGTGAGCTTTAACATTTGCCAAAAGAAACCTAAGTCCTAAAAGAAAACCACACCGAGAGAAAAATCTCAAATCGAAGGGAAAGGAAGCGGTGAGAGGGAGGAGCTCTCTTTGGTGGACATGGGCATTGGACTTGGAGACGAGCGGCGCATAGGCACACGTTCGCTGGTGCCGCTCTCGAAGATGAGGCGCGGGGCCACGACAGCGTGGCGAAAAGAGGTCACCGATGTAGGAGATCGCCGGGTGGAGCGGAGCGGACGGTGCAGCCAGTTGACGGCAGATCAGTGGAACAGATCGAGAAGAGAGGAGATGGTGGCTGCGAGGAGAAAGGGGGAAGATGGGTCGGGACACCTCCGTAGACGCGGCGGAGGTCGGGGACCGAGCAGGTCAGGTGTATGTCTTCACATTTGGTGTTTGGTTGTGTTGGCGGTGGTGATTTGGGTTTTGGGAAGGTCGATGGTGGTGATAACGACGAGTGGTGGTGGTTTATGGCTGTTGGTGGCAATGGCATATGCAGGTCGAGCTGATGGAAATAGGGGTGGTGGCTGAGTTTGGCTGGAGGGAAATGGTCGGGGGATGGCGGCAATGGGTGTCGGCCAAGATGGCAGTAAAGCCAAGAGGGAGGTGGCGGTTTGGAAAGCGGGTCTACGGCTAGCGCTACAGTGGTGGTCATGACCCAGGTTCGGGTGGTGGCAGCAATGTCATGGGGGGCGGCGACATAATGAATGTGGTGGTGATTCTGGCCAAGTTGGCCGGGGGTCACCATTGGTTGGGGTGGCAGTTTTGTGTGGTCGAGTCAGGGGTGGCTTGGGCCAGCTAGGATGGCGGCTGAAATTTTTCCTAGGGATGTGTAGGGGATTTACTTGTAAAATATTGGGGGGAAGGTGTAATATTTGTATGGTAGGAAGGAAACCCTAAAAGCAATGTAAATGTAATAAAAAATAGGGATTTAGTGAAAATTATTAACTGCTAACCCAAAGCTAACCACTAATATTTGTTCACTGATTATCACTAGCAAATTACAAATTTTATTAGTTAATAAACACATATATCCATTTAAGGATCATTTTTAGACAAACATTACCTTTTCATAAGAGCAATATTCATAATATATAATATTTCAAAATGAGCAAGAAATTTAATAAGGATACATAAAATAGTTTTTGCAAACTAATGTCCCAAAATCACGAAGTTAGTTCCTATTGCTTATTACGACTCAAAAATATACTCAATATTATAATTCATGTTTTTTTTAAAGATTTAGCAAAATGAAAAAAAATAGAATTTCAAAAATTTGGAAAAAATTTCAGAGTTCCGTTAAAGGAGGTTACAAATCTACCCTCTTTAAAGAAATTTCGTCTTCAAAATTTAAGGTTGGCAGGGGGATCAAAACGATAGAGGGTTTGGTCAATAACTTAGGCACGATCAAAGATCGACGATCTTGGCACGATCAAGATAATCAAATTTTAAACTAATTTAGGCACGACTAATGATATTAGCACGATACACGATCAAGGATACGGTTGTCGTATGATCGAATTGATTAAGCACGATTTATAATGAAAATTCGAGTTACTTAGACACGACTCAAGTCACAACTAATAAACCAATATTATTTTGGTTATGATCACGGTAGAATCAAATTCGAGCATATCACGATCGATAGGATCTAAGCATCGATAGGATCAGAGTTAAAGTTGCATAGGCACGATCAAAACCAAGTCTTGGTATGACCAGGGATAAATTTTGTCACGATCAAGCTGCAAAATTAAAGTCTTGTAGGCACGATCGAAATCTCATGAACAAGATTAATTTAGTCATAAATAACGAGTAGAGCTCGGACGTGATTAAAAATTTGAAAATGGCTTAAAATCACTTAGCCACGATCTAGGATAAAGTTGCGAAGACTAAAACCTAGGCATGATTTAGGAAATGAATCCTAAGCACGAGCAACTATAGAATCCAAATCTTGACATGAACGAAAAATTATTTAGACATGATCAAAATCCCAACTCTGTCACAACTAAGTTTGAAATCAAATCATATAGTCATGATTGAAGATCAAAACTTTTAGGCACGATCAGGGATAATATTAAAATTATGGTCACGATCCTTAAAAGTTTGATCGTGGGAATCAAAGCCGCCTAGTCGTGCCAGGTCATCTAGGCACGACCAAACATAAAGAATAGGTGGCTAAGTCAATTTATGATTAGAACAAACTAGTCATTATTAAGAATTTAAATTGAAGGTTTAGGCACGAGCGATAATGGCATTGAAATCCAAACACAACCATAGTTGAGATTTTGACGTGATCGAAGATCGGCCAAATCAACTCTTGATGTAAAACATAATTTAAGCACGATGAAGAACAAATCAAAGTCTGAGCACGAGCAACAAGGGATCGAAATCCAAGTCACGATCGAATTTAAAATCATCCAGTATAGTCAGGAATCAATTGTGTCGGCACGATACAAAAGATAACCAAAATTGATTGGTCACAAATAAAGGAAATCAATTTGGTGATCTTAAAATTTAAGGAATGATTCAAGGATATGAAAATCCATCTCTTCCACAATGATAGGTAATCAAAAGATAGGATTTTCAGAAGAATGTCATGGCAACCATCTCACTCTACTTCAACTACTACCAAGATCATCTGATCATCATTTGTCCGCTTTCATCTTGCAATTCCAGCTACACTACTACTCATTCCAGAGTCACTTCCCATGAATCATACTTTAACACCTCAATTCTTTTTACTTCCATTGTCAACTTAGTCATTTGAGAGTCCGAAGTCCTTCACTCTTTCTCTGGTTTGGATCTGAAGTCCTTGAATCAGGGTTTTTTTTTAATTTTTTGAATATTGTTCAAATTTATACCCTTCGTATCTCTTAAATATAATGTTACTGCCATACAAAAATTTATTCAACCTTCACATATGCTTCAGCCTTATACCTTCAAATGTTATTCCTCTTAAAATTTAGCATTCTCACAAAAGCCTATAGATTTTCCTATAACTCAAAAATTTTGTGTTCTCTCCGTTCCTAATCATTTTCTCACCAATATCTTGTTCAACTACGTCTCATCCCTGCGTGTAGTCATAAGCTCCCTCCTATGTATTTGGATTCCTAATTTTAGTATTTAATCTTAATTTAAATACGAGATACCTCGAGATCAAATCGGCTTCAAATATCCTCATCAGTTCTAAAAATATAAGATATCACTGTCCTTACCATTAAGGTACATTCCATTGTTTATTTTTTGAAATCCTCCTACGTTCCTTCTAAGGTAATCCATACTCAATAATTCTCTAAGTGTATTTCCAAACTGACCATATCGGTCTCTTGATTTGTTTCCAATCTTTTTTATTTTTCCTACAAATTTTATCTCAATGTCCAACATTCTATATTCCTAATAGGATTATCATATGATAACAAATTCCATCCTTTTTGAGCTAGATGATTATGATACTTTCTTGTCTTCCTCAAGAAAAGAGGTACAAAAATTTAAGAGATTTCAAAGTATGGATAACAAATTTTAGATATGAGATAATTTGATGGACGTAAGTACAGCAGAGATAAGTAAAGCGAAGAAAGGATGGTAAGACAAAGAAAATAATGATAATTTTTTTTGATCATCTGCTTATAACAAAATCGTTGCTCTTTCCCTTTTCTTGCACTTGTCCAAAATCAACGAAACCAACAGAAATTTCAACCTCCAAGGTGTATACTTTTGTCTAAAGTCAATCTCTTCCTAACTAAATCTCCCTCGTGACTTTCAAGTCGCTAACTACCAATTACTGATAATCTTGTGGCCTAAGCTTTATACCTAAGGTCCTTTATTCATGTAAATTCTTCTAGACTTCTCCGTCTAAATTGTCGGAGTCCTTTTACTCTTATCATTCTCTAATGTTTCCATGTCATTGTAATCCCTCATAGAAATCTAGTTCCAAAATTATTTTTTTACCCTATTTAAACAACCTCAGCTATTGTTCACAATCAGCAACAAATTTGTTGGCAATCCCGTAGAATCGCAATTCCTACATATGTAACCGTTTCTTGGAATTCCATGTGCCAATGACTTATCCAAGTTGTGTGACCTTCCAGCCTTGTCAGATCCCTTAAATAAGTGGTAAACTCTAGTATCCCATATTTGATTCTTAGTCGTCACTCATGTAAATCCATTATAGTCCTTCTACTATTTCTGTCTTGGTAATTCTTTAAAATTTGGAATTACATTCCTTGTATAATAATATCATCTCGTGCCACTTCCTTGACTTACTCAAGCAAGGAAGATAGTCCAACGTCTTCTTCGATGGCTCCTATAATTGTAAGGTTACATAAAACTTCTCTTCAATATTTCCTTCTCGCAAGTCCATATAACACTACCCTTGAATCTTCAAAATTTATAATCCATATTTATGAGTCATTCCCGGCTTGATTTTTATAATCCTTGTTTCTCTGAGTTTTTTATCTTCGTTTATTTCCTCAAAACTATTTCATCAAATTCTCAAGTCCTAAAAGTACTATCCTGGTCAAAATTCAAAATTCCTTGAATATAATCTACAACAAATCTCAACCTTTATATTCATAAGATTGGCTAGTCATTGTCTCTTTTCAACTTGAATAGTTAAAATTTCAAACTCCACTATCTTGTTCCTTCTAGAGTCCATAAACTCATCTTAATGCAAGAATCGGGTTCGGCACCGGAAAGGTGTTTCAAAAATTAGTATAAGCAGAAGAGAATTGATAATAGACTCAAATATAGTTTAAAGTAAGATTCTCAGAGGTCATCCCTGAAATCTATCAAGAGATCGTAATATGTGATTGAGTACCAAATCTTCTAAATATTCTATGACTCAAAATTCCTAACCTAGGGCAGGCTCGCACTAGTATGGCTAAGCCTAAGTACTACCACGACTTCGCGCTAGTTGCGAAGATTGACCTGCATGGACCACCATAAAAACGTGTCACGACCCGCACCCGGATATCGGACACGAGTACGCGGGCTACGCCCAGCCTACATCGCAAAATCGGTGGTAGAACGCTGTCAAGTACCCAATAAATATCTACAATATCTAGATGATCTATAACGACAATATGTACTCCAATCACAAGCATCTAAGAAGATATGAATAAGAAGAGATAACAATATCACTAGAACAACTAGAATCTACAAAAGAACATATGAGACAAGAATGTATCGGAGACAACTAATAACAAAATTAAAACAAATACCAGGCCTAGAACTCCTGGGAGACAACTTACGGTAAAAGAATATCGAGATTCACCTCAGCTAGCATCATCCTGTAGTCCAATAATTTGGGGCATAACAATTCCTAAAATTTTGTCAATTTATCCAGTCAGGAACAAAACGAGTACATGAACTAACGGCAGTTCCAAATGAATTGACAAAGACTATAAGAGACAATTATAATGGAATATAAGATAAAAATCAAGACTAGAAATAAAACAGTACATTTAAAACTGGATATCATGTCAGGGTGTGAAATACTGGAATGTAAAGCAGTACAAGTGAACTGAATATTATGTCAGGGTATGAAATACATGAATGTAAAGTAGTACAGGAATATCTGATGTACAATGTAAATATTAACAGTGCCTTGAGATATTAGAGCGTTATGTGATCGGCTTGGGTCAGGATCAGTATGTTCTATTTGGCCGGCTATGAATAGAAAATACATATGGGATTAGGCCGGCCACAATGGAAAGCCATGCACAAAAAGTATCAGGTCATGCTACACCTACGTGCAGTGAGGGTGGAGCTATGCACAGGAAGTGACAAGAGGGGTATTAATAACATAATTTCTAATAACTCCCCATTCCCGAACAGTATAATGGATCCGGATATGACACGTCATAACACGAGATTCAAAAGCAGGGGGCCAGTCCACTCCCAAATTAGTGTCTATATAAGTACAGAAAACATGATCGAACAATGTACCCGTATACCCAAAAATCCAGGAGTAACATCTCATGATAGGATCCGACGTATACTAGTCCGTGTATTATCGTGTCGAGAATCAAGTAAAACATTGTAACTGAATCGGAAATAGTAGATATCAAGACAATAAAAACTATCAGAGAATGTACTCGTCTCATTTTAGTTGAAAGTCGACGTGCGTGACACGAACGTGTCGACACGAAATAGGTATGATGCTAAGCTCCACAAGATGGTCCCAAACGACGGCATAGACGGTCCCATCAAGTCCAGAATAGTCCAAATAGCCTAGTTTGATATATAACAACCCAAAATCAGAGTTCGGCACGATATTGGAATCAAGAAAGAGGAAACGACTATAATAGTTGCGATTCGGATTTAAAGGAAAAAAGAATAACTGTATAAATACAAGTAATTTGGAAATCATTTATAACGTCTAGGAACTATATTTTATTAACCATAATATCTATAGATAATATTTTGAAAACCTGGAAAAATTATTTTAGACTAAAACTCTAATTTGTCAAACAGGATTATTGGTCAAAACTTATTAATGAATATCTTAAAAATGTTATTATATATTTTATATAATTCTCTATATAATTAATATTTTTAATAATACTAATAATAAAATAAAATGATAATAAAATGCATTTATATATATATACATATATACAGAACATATGCAGGTGAGTATTTTATCATACATACCCAAAATCTTAAATATTCCATATGTACATAATATTACACAATTACATATAGATATAATATTTAACCAGCAAATTATTTATTAGTATTTATTAAAACCATTTTAAACATTTATTAATTTTATATGTATCTCACAAATTTATTGCCCAAAACGATAGTTACTCATAACTCAAATGGGGTTTAAGCCCGTACCCAAAATATATATTCTATTAAAACATAAATCCCAAACATCCTAAAACTAAGCCCAATAAATCTTTTTTTTTTAAAAACTGTACTGGCCCAGTATTTTGCCCCGTCCAGTGAGCCTTAATCCTACCTATTTATTAAGCCAACATATTGTTCTTAATCCCATTAATTACTAGAAAAGATCAAGATAATGATAATAATAATAAGAATAATAAGAATTATAATTATAATAAATTTTAAACAGTAGCTAATAGTCAAAAGGGGGGTTCACTCTTGCTGGTCTCATTCTCTCTCATAAATTCTCAAATAAAAAAGAAACCTAAGTCCCAAAAGAAAACAGAAAATTTACTGTACCGATAATAATTTAAATAATATTTGTTTAAACGATAGATGTTTGGGAAATTTGGTCAAGCAATACAATCTGACAGACCGTCTGTCGAAAAATGAGCATGCTCAAATTCCGACAGACGGTATGTCGGAAAATGAGCATCAGCTCAAATTTCGACACTCCATTTGGCTGAAATAAAGCATTTAGTTGGGTTGGGTGGGTTCGGTTAATTGATTGTTGTTGGAGTTGGGTTGGGTGGGTTTGGTTTAATTTTTTTTTATGGTTTACTTGAGTTGGAGTTGGTTTGGGTGGGTTAATTCCAATCAATTTACGGTTTTTTTACTTGTCCCCTTAGTATGATGGTGAATGTTTTTGTTGGTTTTTTACGGTTTGGTTTTTTTTTGGGTTTAGGTGGGTTATCTTTTGTTGGGTTTCTAACTTTACAATTCTCAACGTTACAATTGTAACGTTCTAATTCCAACGGCTATATTAAACCACAACCATCTATAAGTATCAAACCACTTCACAATATCTATCTCATTCACTCCACAACATCTCTCTCATTCACTTCACAACATCTCTCTCATTCAGTAAGAAGTTTGTCAAGTCTATTTCGTTGAAAGCTGAAGCTCCTCTCTTCCTACAGAAAGTTCATCTTGTTGTCAACATGGATGAAAATCTAGCAATACTATGCTCGCTTGGAGGTGTACTAAATGGGTTAGCGTATCAAGGGGGTTTAACCCAAGTTCTTTTAGTTGATCAAAATATTTCATTTCTTAGTTTATATAATCTAATTATTGATCAATATTCTATCGACTATGAATTTATATTAGTACATATTTTTGTATCTAATTGTATAAATGTAGATAGTGAAGAAGCATGAAATTTTGTTCTTCAAGTGAATGCACAATCACCGTATATTAATATCTATGTCATTCCACCCCCATCTAAAAATATAAGTAATATACCTGCTTGTAATGTAACTTTTAACGTTGGTCCTAGTTCTTCTCATCAAGTTATTCCATTTACTGAAGAAGAACATTTAGTAGATGATGTTAATAACGATGATGAAAATAGTGATGATCTAATTAAAAATTTAGATAATAAATTTGATGATTCTGTTGATAGCCTTAGCACTCCTAAATTATTTATTAGAAAACAATTTGAGAATCGTTCTAAATTTAGAAGTTTTATTAGTGATATAGCAATTAGACGTAATTTTACTTGTTCAACTACTTTAAATAATGCTATTGGGATTATATATAAATGTAATAGTTCAAATTGTCATTGGAGGGTATACGCTAAAGCCATAGGTGGAGGCAAAAGATTTTCTATTGCAACGTTAGAAAATATTCATTCTTGTTTAGGTGGACTTACCACTGGTTCTCATCCATTAGCTACCACTGTATGGGTTAAAAATCAGATTATTGAAAAAATTCGAAATAATCAGTCGTATAGTCCATCTCATGTTATAAAAGATATATTTAGGGAACATCGAATACATATTAAATACTGTAAGGCTTGGAGAACAAGAGAACTTGCTCTATCCGAAATAAATGGTAGTTATATGATGTATATAGTAGTCTCAAAGAGTATGGTCTTAGAATTATTGAGACAAATCCAGGTAGCCAATGTTTTATGAAGATTACAGAAAATAATAGTATTGAAAGAATTTTTATTCGTTTCAAGGCATGCATTGATGGATTTCTAAGGGGATGTTTACCTGTGATTAGTATTGATGCTACTTTTCTTTCCTCTAAATATAGAGGTATTTTATTTATTGTTTGTGCTCATGATCCTAACTATCAACTATATCCAATTGCATATGCTGCTGGTGAGAGTGAAAACACTGATTCTTGGACTTGGTTTTTAAACGGTTTAAGAATATCTTTTGAAAGATTTTTTGATGCCTGGAATACAACTTCTTTTATATCGGATAAACAGAAAGGATTGATAAATGCCATACATGCTATTTTTTCAGAATCGCCTCATTTTTTTTGTATTCAACATTTTAAAGCAAATTTGAAATCGGTATGTAGATCAAAGCATTTTCAACA
Source organism: Iris pallida (assembly GCA_029216955.1). Taxonomy (NCBI): domain Eukaryota; kingdom Viridiplantae; phylum Streptophyta; class Magnoliopsida; order Asparagales; family Iridaceae; genus Iris; species Iris pallida. Next base: position 6,507,528 of record JANAVB010023995.1, on the reverse strand, counting down.
TAGCTTGGACTATCTTGCAAGATGTTATAATGAAATAGATGCAAATAATTGCTTGGAGATGATTAAAGCTGAAAATATTGATGTTTACAATTGGCTCGTTGGAGTAAATGATGAAAATTATGTTTTTTCACACTGGATTACAGCGTATTCTTCTTGTCCAAGACTAGATATTAACACGTCAAATCTTGCTGTATCTTTCAATAACTGGATTAAAAATCTTCGTGATAAACTAATAACGACACTACTTGATGGTATTCGAGCCAAGATTATAACACTTCAGGATAAAAACAGACAACAAGCTGAAAATTTTGAAACAATTTTTGTCCGAAGATGTTAAAAACGATGGCTCGTAACAAAAGAAAACCATCAGCTGGAAATGTTACATATAGTGGGTCATTTGTTTGAGATATTAGATCGTCAAACAAATAGAACATATGTTATTCGTTTAAATGAAGACTATTATTCATTTTTAAAGTGGTATCATACTTTTCTTCCATGTGTACATGCATGTTATGCTCGTAATTGTTGCAATATTAGGATTGAGCATTATTATCTAGCTATATTTTCAAAGAAAGCATTAAAAAGTGTCTACGAGCTGCACTTGGAGCCAATTCCAGTCCCTTACAACATTCAAAGTGCATTGGTTAGAGGCGACATTGGAGTACCAGATGTACGACGCAAAGCTGGAAGACCAAAGAAGAACCGTATTATGGCGAAGGATCAATCTTCCAGAGATCTTCGATGCAGTAATTGCAATGGTTTAGGACACAATAGAAGGAGTTGTACAAATCAACCAAGAAATGAATAGGAAACATCATGTAAAGTAACTGTAATAGTTTGTCAAACTTTTACATAAATGAAAACAAAACATTCATCTATCTTCCTTGTCTGTCTAATTCCCAATAGTCTAGACGATCAAGTTCTCTGAGATTGAGTCGGGCTCTCCTTCGTATTGTATTCTCCTGGGACGCATTACCACCTTCGTCTTGTGTGGGTGCTGGTGCTGATGGAGTCGTTAGTATCTGTGTATAATAACTTCCATCCAAACCATAGCTTTGGAACCAATCTATCACTCCGGGCCACTGCGAAGTCCCCTGGGAAGTCTCCTGGCCAGTCCCCTAGGAAGAACCCTGGCCAGCCCACTGGGAAGAACCCTGGCCAGCCGACTGTGAAGTCTCCTGGCCAGCCCACTGGAAAGAACCCTGGCCAATCCACTGCGAAAAACCCTGGCCAGCCTACTGCGAAGTCTCCTGGCCAGGCCACTAGGAAGAACCCTGGCCAGCCCACTGCAAAAAACCCTGGCCAGTCCACTGAAAAGAACCCTGGCCAGCCCATTACAAAAAATCCTGGCCAGCCCACTGCGAAGTCTCCTGGCCAGCCAACTAGGAAGAACCCTGGCCAGCCCACTCCTCGTCAGCTTGCTGAGGCGGGATCTCGCCAGCTTGCTGAGGCGGGATCTCGTCAGCTTATTGAGGCGGACTATCGGGGAACGACTAGGTAATATGGTGCCTAACCCTGCAGGGAAGTGGTTGACGTTGGCTAATAATGCCTAGAGGATAATCTGGCAAAATATGTAGCGGAGGGTTCGGAGGCTCCGGATCCGCTTTCACCCAATTCACAAAGTTTCTTACTATCGTTCTCAACACTTCAGGATCTGGGTTATCACATGCTTGCTCCAAAGCTGAAACCTGAAATAATAACACATTATTTAAGTTAGTTCTTATGTAAGCTCATACATTGTAAGCTAAAATATTATAAACTAAAAAAATTACTTACATCAGTTCTTATTATATGTTCATAAAATCCACGCAGACTATAATCATCTATAGCTCTATGCTCGAATCGAGGCTCCTGATATATGTAGCGTCTGTTGCTTAAAACTGGAGATCCCCACCAAGATCTATATGCAAAATTCCCGTATACTTTTGCATATACGAAAAATGTGAGATGTTATGAGACAAATGTGGAAAAAATATTAACTTTAAAATAACTTACAGTCCTCCATAGTAGCTATGTTCTGAGACAAATGTGAGATGTTATGCGTCTATAGTCTGGAATTCCAAGCAGGAATTAATTTGCGGGCTCTTGTGGTTGCACTTCCTCTACCACGATTGTAGTGAGGCGGGTCTTCGGGTATATGTTGTTTCATACCGAATTGTCGCATAACTCGATCAGCTGGATAATACATTATGTCTCCATGGTATATTATGTAAAACCTATGGAGACTTAATTCATATGTTGTTCGTTCTATCTCAGAAGGATAAGGATTAATACAGTAATGCATCATTTGAACCTATTTTTTGGCAAATAATTATAAGTTAATAAAATAAAAAATACATTCGTATGACGTAGAATGGTGACTTTTATTTGCCTCTGAAATCTTGAGTGAATCAAATTGGCCCCGATATATGTGGGCAACCGAGTAAACACAGTGTACGGGATCTACTGCATCAGTAGTCCACCGTAAAGCGACCGAAAATACATGTGTGTCGCTACTAATACGAGAAAGTGGCCTACCGATAGAAAAATGCTCGTAGGACCAAACCTAAAAAATATATAATATAAGTGTACAAATTGTAAATGTATGCCAAATTCAAACAATTTTCGTACCTGAATCAATGTAGCGCATCCATTTACATTTTTCATCAATTTGTCCTTTGACTGGAACTGCACAAAATCTGACATAGCACTGTATAAATATGCCAGCATTGACGCTCCCCAAGCCTGACTCGTCGGTTCAGTCAAATCTTTCAGAAATAGCAGAAACTGTAAATTTACCATTTCCAATGCATCGGGAAACAAAAATACATTAATAAGGCCTAGTAGATAGGCTCTGCTGCATGCAACGACCTGAACAAAATATGAAAAAAATTATATTAGCTAAATTAAATCGAGATTTCTTCGTCATAAATATTAACTATTAATGTAATACTTATCCGTCCCTCATCAACTGAGATTTCTTCGTCGCCGATACGATCTACGTGCATAAAATTCTGACGAAGCCATGAATAGGACACTAGGCCTTTGCCTTTCAATTTTGGTGCCTCCACACCTAGGTACTCCATGATCTTTGTCTCAGCAAAAAATGACTCATCAAATATTATAGGTTCACCTGTGATAGGTAGACCTAAAATATTTGCAACATATTTAAGCACAATAGTCATTTCTCCGAAAGGCAGCAGGAACGTATTTCGTCCGGGCCACCAACGCTGTACTAGACTGAGATTCAAGTCTCTATCATGACGTAAAAAACGTATTTGATCAAGGTACTGAAAACCAAATACGTGCAATAAAGCTTCTTGGTCACTAGTCAATTTCCAGAAACCAAGTTGGCCCTCATAGCGCCATGTATTTTGTTCTTGACACCGCACTTCCTTTTTATAATCACATAGCTATATATAAAACATACAAACTATGTTATTACAAAACATATAAAATGTAAATTTTATTCACTAACACAATTAAAAGTAAATATACCTCTCAGTAAATATCAGACTACATATGTGCGACTCGCGTTGCTGCTTAATCAATTCTGTAGTTGGCCCCCTGGTATATGACCATCGTTTTGGGTAGCCATCTGTAAAATGATGGTTGTCAAAATGTATATTTAAATACTCATTAATAAGATCTACATTAGGATCATGATTAAGGTTTACATTAGGTTAGGATTAAGTTTATTACTAGGATTTTGAATACGATTAGGATAAAGGTCAATAGTAGGATTAATTTGGGGTTTAAGTTAGGTTCAAGATTAGGTTTAAGTTAGGGTTGGGGTTTAAGTTAGGTTCAAGATTTGGTTTAAGTTAGGGTTGGGGTTTAAGTTAGGTTCAAGATTAGGTTTAAGTTAGGGTCAAGATTAGGTTTAAGTTAGGGTTCATACTAGGGTTAAGGGTTGGGCTCTAATTAGTTTTAGGTTCAAGATTAGTGTTAGGATACAAGGATGAACATTAGTGTTTATGTAATAAATAAAATTAAAAAAAATATTAGTGTTAGAATATGATAAATATGTCATAGAGAAATATGAGAAATATCGACATTAGTGTTTAGGATACAAGGATGAACATTAGCATACAAGGATGAACATTAGGATACAATATGAGAAAAAAAAGACTAACCACTCTTCTTCTGAAGTTCTTCTTCTTCTTCCTCCTCCTCTGCTTCTTTTCTTCTTCTTCTTCTTCTTCTTCTCGGTTTGCTTCACAACAACTTTTTTCAACTTTTTTTTAATACTTTACTCCCCAACCACCCCCACCAACCTATTGAATATTGAACCAAAGCCCTTGAACCAACCGAACCAACCAACTGAACCAACGGGCCAACTGAACCGGGGGGATTTCTGACAGTCGAGCTGTCGAAATTTGGGGTGATATCTAAATTCTGATAGACCGTCTGTCAGAAATTGGACTTCCCTAATTTCTGACAGACCGTCTGTCGAAATTTGGACATCACCCCAAATTCTGACAATTCGTCTGTCGGATCTTATCGTATATGTAAATTTCCAAAAAAATTATCGCTATTAGCAATTTATATTAAATTTCTTATTGTACAGTAAATTTTCTGAAAAGAAAACCACACCGAGAGGAAAATCTCAAATCGAAAGGAGAGGAAGCGGTGAGAGGAAGGAGCTCACATGGGGGTCTCTTCGGCAGACGTGGGTACTGGACTTGGAGACGAGCGGCGCGTAGGTGCACGTTCGCCGATGCCGCTCTCAGAGACGAGGCATGGGGCTACGGCGGTGCTGCAGAAAAAGGTTGTCGGCGTAGGAGATGGCCGGGCGGAGCGGGGTGGACGGTGCAGCCAGTTGATGGCGGATCAGTGGAACAGATCGAGAAGAGAGGAGATGGTGGCTGCGAGTAGAAAGGCAAGGAGATGGGTCGGGACACCTCCGCGGATGCGGCGGGGCTCGGGGACCGAGCAGGTCAGGTGAGTGTCTTCACATTTGGTGTTTGGTTGTGTTGGCGGTGGTGATTTGGATTTTGGGAAGGTTGATGGTGGTGATGACGGTAAGTGGTATTGGTTTGTGGCTGTTGGTGGCAATGGCTTATGTAGGTCGGGCTGATGGAAATGGGGGTGGCGGCTGAGTTTGGCCGGAGGGAAATGGTCGGGGGATGGCGGCCATGGGTGTCGGCCAAGATGGCCGAAAAGCTGAGAGGGAGGTGGTGGTTTGGAAAGCGGGTATGCGGCTAGCACTGCAGTGGTGATCATGACCCATGTTTGGGTGGTGGCAGCAATGCCGTGGGGTGGCGGCGACATGGTGAATGTGGTGGTGATGCTGACCAAGTTGGCCAGGGGTCTCCATTTGTTGGGGTGGCAGTTTTGTGTGGTCGGGTCAGGGGTGGCTTGGGCTAGCTAGGAGAATGGCGGCTGAAATTTTGCCTAGGGATGTATAGGGGATTTAGTTGTAAAATATTAGGAGGAAGGTGTAATATTTATAGGGTAGGAAGGAAACCCTAAAAGCAATGTAAATGTAATAGAAAAATAGGGATTTAGTGAAAATTACTAACAGCTAACCCAAAAGCTAACCGCTAACATTTGTTCACTGATTATCACTAGCAAATTACAAATTTTATTAGTTAATAAACACATATATCCATTTATGAATCATTTTTAGACAAACATTGCCTTTTCATTGTAGCAATATTCATACTATATATAATTTTAAAATGGGCAAGAAATTTAATCAGGGTACATAAAATAGTTTTTGCGAACTAATGTCCCAAAATCATGAAGCTAGTTCATATTGCTTATTACGACTCAAAAATATACTCAATATTAAAATTCATGATTTTTAAAGATTTAGCAAAATAAAAAAAAATAGAATTTCAAAATTTTGGAAAAAATTTTAGAGTTCGATTCCAGAGGGTTACAATACCTGTTGGTTTGAGCATATGTCATTCATGGACGGCTATTCAGGTTATAACCAAATCAAGATATCCCTAGAAGACGAGAAACATACGTCATTCCGGACACCGATCGACGTATTTTGCTACATCGTGATGCCTTTCGATTTGAAGAATACAGACGTTACATACCAAAGAACTATGAGCACCATATTCCCTAAACACTTGCGTAAGATAGTCGAATGCTACATTGATGACATCGCTGTTAAAAGTCATGCCCGCGGTAATCACCTAAATGACTTAAGAACTACGTTCGACCTGATGAGGGCACATCAATTAAATATGAACACGACCAAGTCTTTCTCTGGGTGTCCAGTAGCAAATTTCTGGGATTTATCATCACTTCAAAAGGGATCCACGTCGATCCCGAGAAGACAAAAGCTATCATCGAGGTGCAACCGCTAGGGAACCTTCGTGAACTTTGCGGTCTTCAAGGGAGCTTAGATTACATCTGAAGATTTATCTCCAATCTCTCAGGTCGCGGTAAGCCCTTCACTGAATTGATGAAGTAGGGAGTATCCTATGTCTGGACCGAAGAATGCCAATGAGCCTTCGAGGATATTAAGGGGTACCCCACAAACCCTCCATTCTTAGTAGCTCCAGTCATGGGTAAACCCTTTATACTTTACTACCTCAGCCGACAACTGATCAGAGCTGAACATAGATATACCCCTGTTGAGAAAGAATGCCTCATCCTGGTTTTTGCCATCCAGAAAACTCGATATTACATAGTGGGGCAGACAATTCACGTCATCTCTCGGGTCAACCCACTCAGGGTCCTCATGACCAAACCAGGAGTAGTAAATTCATGCCTCGCTACGTGGACTATACTATTGTCACCTTACGATATGGGGTTTGTTTCACAAAAAGCGATCAAAGGCCAAGCACTAGCCGACTTTCTGGCTGCTCATCCGGTAGCTGAAAACTCAAAGATTTATGAAGATATCCCAGACGAGGTAACAGAGGCCCACATCACAACTAAAGAGCCAGTTTGGCAACTGTTCTTTGATGGCGCTTCGAGAACAGGTCCTAAGGGTGATATCATGGCAGGAGAGGGAGTAGTATTAATCTCTCATGATGACCAGGTCATCAAATGAACATATTCACTCTCGGAGCCGTGTTCCAATAATGTAGCCGAGTACAATGCTCTCATTATAAGGCTGCAGCTAGCCAAAGAGTTAGGGGTCAATTTCCTGGAGGCCTATGGCGACTCTCAGCTGATAGTCAATCAGGTTCAAGGACAATACGAGGTCCGTCATGAAAAACTAATCCCGTATCATCAAGCAGCGATCTTGGTGATATCTACCTTTACGGGATTCTTTATACAAAATGTTCCAAGGTTACAAAACCTGGAAGCTGATATCCTAGCTGGTCTTGCGACCTCACTAGAAGCACCCGTCGGAATACAGCAAACTATCACAGTAATCGGTTAAGAGCTGGTATGCTCGAAGGATAACTTATGTATGTAAGCCTGCCATTCTACAAATATGGACAAGGACGTTTGAGACTGGCGGTCCCCCTTTATAGATTTTACGGTTTACGGAATCCTACCAGACAATGCCAAGGAAGCAGCTTCCGTTCGAAGGCACTCTCTTCGGTTTTATTGTGACGTCCCAACTAAAATATTATATTGTCGTTCCTTTAATGGTCTTCTACTTCGATGTCTGTCGAATAATGAGGCTAAGGAAGCACTTCATGAAGCTCACGATGGCACTTGTGGGGCCCACCAACCAGGTCCTAAACTTCAGGACCGACTTAGACGAACGGGCTATTATTGGCCTTCGATGATAGTAGACGTACTGGCATAGGCTAAGAAATGCCGAATGTGCCAAATCCACACAGATTTTATCCACCAGCCGTCGAAGGTTTTACACTCGACAGTTGCATCCTAGCCTTTCGAAGCATGGGGAATAGATATCATCGGTACGATCTCCCCACTATTATCAAAGGGTCACTGGTTCGTCTTGGCTATAACCCATTATTTTTCCAAGTAGGTGGAAGCAGTACCGCTCGTAGACGTAAAAACTTTGGGTGTGATTAAGTTTCTTAAATATCACGTCATATACCAGTTTAGGTTGCCACATAGGATTATCCACGACAATGGTCCACAATTTTTCAGTAGCACCTTTCTTCGGTTCTGTGACCAGAATCGGATCCAGAGTATAGCCTCAACTGCGTATAACCCAACGACAAATGGGTTGGCTGAGGCTTTCAACAAAACGATTATCAAACTCCTTAAAAAGGTTGTATCTTCCAACAAGTGTGATTGGCATGAAAAGCTCGGTGAGTTCCTCTGGGCCTATCGAACTACAATCTGGACACCTACTAGCAGTACACCATTTTCTCTGGTATATGAAAGCGAAGCTGTACTCCCTCTGGAACTTCAAATCTTCTCTCTACGGGTAGCTCTTAATAGTCATATGATCACTGAAGATAACCACCGTCTACGACTACAGGATCAGAAGCATTAGATGAGAAATGCCTCTTAGTTCAGCAGCGTATTGAGCTATACCAGGCACGGATCTCGGAGACTTTCAACAAGAAGGTCAAAGAAAGGTCATTCCGAGTTGCTGATCTTATCTTATTAGTCTGGAGACCGATGATTATGACCCACAAGATGGCCAAGAAGTTTCAACCTAAGTGGGAAGGGCCATTTGTCGTAGAAACGGTCTATTCTAACGGGGCACACCGGCTAGCTAAACCCAACGGAGATTTTCTCATGATGTCTATCAATGGCAAGTTCCTCAAGAAGTATTATGTTTGAAACAAAGGTGGGAGTGAAAAGTGTCTCCAAGTGTAACCTTCATTCCTACATCCTCATCCTATTTTTGAGTGCCTACCATGTCCATAATACCTATGAGTATGCATTCTTAGCCTTTTTCCAACACGTCCATGTTACCTATGTTGATAAAATCGTTATTCCAAAACTTACCACATTCATATTGGTAAGCCCACAAAAAGGAATTCCTAGATGAACAAACATGTCCATATCACCTCTGAGTTGTTCTCAAATTCCTTACCATGTTCTCCTAACCTCTGAATAAGTTACCTGTCTAGAATTTCACGTTTGTCACATCCATATTACCTCTGAACAAACATCTTTTCTATCCTTCAATACATCAAAGAAGACGAGTCTACAAAATTTTGTAATCAGAAGAATTTTATATAAAGCCAGCGAAAGGAGATCGAATTTTCATTGATATCTATGATTATATATGATGGAAATCTACTACATGACTAGATTTTTTCATTAATGTTCTGTAGGATGTGGAAAATTATGACACGCTGTCATTTTCATCCATACGCTTAAAGACAGATGTCAGTTGAAGCCATACGTTCAGCTCAAGGCTATACGCTCATTTAAAAGCCATACGCTCAGTAAATATTTTATTATTTACTGAAGTGACAGCACAGCATATGTTTAAATGAGGAATGAATCTGACACTTCATCTTTCGTGCAAAGACAGCTGTCACGAGAAAAGTAACCGTCGTATAGGTTTTCGAAGAGTCGGTTTTGTCTTTTACGAGGACAACTCAAGCAGCCTTCATAAATACAAAAGCCATCATTACTGTCAGTTTTGACAGTTTGTCAGCCGTCAAATCCGCAGTCACGACGCTCGAGAAGATTTTGTCAGTTATGGGAAGATATGGTGTACCAAAGAAGATTGATGATAGCCACGTGGCCACTTCTCCAGTGAGCGTATCGACCTCACATGACTCCTTCTTCACCCAGCTAAGTGAGCGTATGGACCTCACATGATTCTTTGCTAACCAAGTGAGCGTATGATCTCCATACGACTCCTTGCCCATAAAGTGAGCGTATGGATTTCCTATGGCACTACGCTGTCCAAGTCAGCGTATAACTCTCCTTCAACGAGGCAGCGTATTACAGCAACCATATCCAGGATTACAGTCAACACACGTTCTCACGTGTCCAGTACCAGTTATCCACTTCTCTAGAAGTTATGCAACATGGCATCCAGGCCATCAATCTCTCCTGAACATGCTCCACTACTTTCAACCGCATGCTAATGTGTCTCCATCAGAATTCGCCACGTGTCCCTGCAGTTATGCACACGTCAAGTAACTACCTGAGCGTATGCTTAAGGACAGTTATCCTGATCTCTATAAAAAAGAGTTTCTTCATCTTCATCAGACACTACAGGTCATTTTTTTTTAGAGAGAACAGAGAGATTGCCCAGTTGCTGTCCAAGTTCTTCGAAGTTCGAGTTTTCTTCATCGCATCGTCCAAGGGATAAAGTAATCGTCTTCTAGATTAGATTCCTACAATTGTAATTTTCTCAGATACAAAATAAATAAAGTGAATTTATTTATGGAAAACAAATTGGCGACTCTGCTGGGGAAAGCTGTCTCCTCCAATGAGATAGCAACAACTCAATGCGATACTTCGTCGATCGGCTTGACAAAGAAGACGATGGTTGTACAATTCGACCAATCGGCTTATGAAGAAATGCTCAAGGCGAAGGAGGGCCGCACTGCTTCCTCCGCTCTTCCTGTTGCCAAGAAGAAGGGACACTCCATCTATATCCCTAAGTCTTCTGCAGCAGTCCGAGACGCTTCTGTCACTTCTCATGCTGACAAGAACACGTCTTCAACTTCCATGAAGCACACTTCGGCTTCTCGGAACACGGCAACAGTGGCTTCTCCTAGTAATACTGACAAAGTTGGTTCTTTAACCAAGTCAGCATGTACAAGGAAAACCATCTCTGGACATGTCAAGGTCCCTTCTCCCTCTATTCTTACGACAGCAGTCGGCTCTTTAGCCATTGATGACTCTGGGCGTATGGCATTCAAAGGGCAGCGTACGGCAAAGACAGCGTACAAAAGCCAACATCAGGCAGCGTACGCTGAGCCAAAGCCAGTGTATGCTAATAAAAAGGCAGCGTATGACCAGAAGTCCAAACTGAAGTCAGCGTATGCTAACAAATACAGTCCTTTGACTGTTTCTGAAAATCAGATTGGGGGTTCTCTTTCACAGAACATACAAATGATTCCCCCTCAACTTGCACATCTTGTGCCAACCAAGGAGAAAGACTCTTTAGTCAACTCCTCTACTCCTAAGGTCTTTACCTCTGGAGTTAATTTGACTAGTACTCTTACTAGATCAAACAATGGAAAACGCCTTTTGGCTAATTCCTCCAAAGATGGATTATTACCGACTCCTAGTCAGAATAATACTCATCTTCCTTCTCTCAAAATTTCTCGGTCTGAGAAAGGCAAATTACAAGTATCCAAGACTGATATCAAAGTCAAATCTCCTACGGATCTTCGTAATAAGCTTAATCAGAATCGGTTCGGTTCCACTGAGACAAGTATATTAGACCCTGATGCAGAATATGCCAAGAACTATGTGGCTCAAATTAATCAGTCTTTATACACTCAGGAACCAAGAAGACAGAAGAACAAAAGACAAGTTTCTACACAGAAACTATCTTCAAATACTTCCCAATCTATTCCTACAGATCTCCGGGAATATTTGCAAAATAAACAGAGAATTGACACTCCATCTGGCTATGACATTGCCCATATTTGCCATGAAAAGCATGGTTGTGACTTCCAACCTCGGGTTGTCATCCAATGTTGTTGTTCACCAAAAAGACAATCTGTTTTCGAACGGATTCAATATGAACCAATGTTGGATGAAGATGAACCTCTTTATGCTTCTGTCAACATGACTTCCAGAAATATTGGGGTAGCATACGGTCTGATGCTATATCAGACTCTGAAGATGGTGTTTATCTCGGCACTCGATCCAGGACCGGAGCCTTGACCAGAGCCTCTTCTTCTTTTCATCCAAGTGGTAATCCGGAGATCACAGAAGACTTCCTTGGAGAGTCCAATTTTCCAGTATTGACTCCTGTAAAAAGCCCTGGGAAAGATACTGATTCACACAGTGATGATTCAGAACAGACTGTTTCATCATCTATTCCTCGAATGATTACCACTTACATGGCAGAAAGTGATCATGAACCTTCGACTAGCAATGAGGCTCATGAACAGAGGATTTCTTCTTTAGAACAACAATTGCGAGCTATGGCAGATACATTGAGTGCTATGCACACTCTAATGCAGGCTCAACAACAGACAGCACCACCAGTGGTATTGAATACCCCTGTTGTTCCAAACCCCGAACCCTCTACTATTCTGGGGGTACAATCTAATGTTCCTGTACAAACCACCCCAAGTCACTCTGGAGCTGGGGCTGGTACATATGCTGCAGTCCCTCCTCCCAATTACACTCTACAAGCCACAACTCCACAATCTTTGGGAGTTGTCTCTGAAGAATTGAAGAATCTCAAAACTCAATTTGAGGCATTCAAACAAAAGGATGGTTTACAAAGGTTAGGCATCAAACAGCCTTATCCGATAGAATGGAAGCAGGTATCGTATCCACCAAAATACAAACCTCCGACCATCTCTTTTTATGATGGGACAACCTCTCCAAGTCAGTTCATTAATCATTTTGAAGTAATGACTGATCAACTGCAACCAAGTGATGCCCTCCTTACTCGGGTGTTCATTGGATGTCTCAAAGGAACGGCTTATGAATGGTATAGAAGTCTCCCTGATGGGTGCATTACCTCATTTGTCGGTTTTAAGCAAATGTTTCTTGAACGATTCTACGAAGGGCTCAATGATATGACCATGTCGGCCCTCATAAGAATCAAACAGAAGAATAATGAGACCACTGAGGAATTCATTGAGAGATTCAGAAGAGAAGCCCTCAAAATGCCTCTTGGAACTCCCGATACTGTTACGATCGACACTTGCAAGTCGAACCTCTTACCAATTATCAGCATGTGGACAGGGTCCACTCAGTTCTAAGATTGGCCTTCTTTCATTGTCAGTGCCAAGGCTGCCGAGGTCAGTGCTAAGACCTTTAAGGGTCTGGGGGTACAAATGGCTCCCAAAGAATTAAATCAGAGTGCTAGCAATAGTACTCGACCCAACAATCGCAAAGGGAAAGAAGCTCTTGAAGTCAATCTCCAAAGCAGTAGTCAAGAAGTAAAGACTATCCAAGTTACTTCAGCTCCAACAAATCAACAACAGAGATCTCCTCGGCCGAAAGAAGAATATTCTTTCGATGATGACGATGTTCAGGGTATCTTTGAATGCTTACTCAAAGGTAATAAGATTCAATTGCCAGAAATTAAAAAGCCTGATGAAGCCAATAAGACAGATCATCCAAAATACTGTCCATATCATAGAATGCTGGGTCATACAATCCGGTCTTGCTATGTATTAAAAGGGAAGATTCAAGAGATGATTAAATCAGGAGCTGTGACATTAACACCCAAAGACAAAACAGTCACAGCAAATGTAATTTCAATGCAGTTCGGTGACTTCCCTCCCTTAATGGTGGAAAGTGGGATTGTTCCTATCCCCAAAGCAACTCTCGAAGTTATAAACATCCCACCAGCACAGAATGACGGACTTGTTCCTGTCACAACTAAGAAGGGAGAGATCATGTGGATTCACCCGGATTTAATGTCGGAGTTTGAAACGTCTTCCTCTTCTCCTCCGAAGATTTCCTCATCTAAAAAGAAGTTCGGGAAGACTAAGTCATGCAATGTGACTTCTAGTTTCACACCCGATTTTTATCTAACCTCTACTTTTATCTCAGCAGGAAATTCACTCTCTACGAAGATAAAATCTGTACCTCAAATTGAAGATAGGTACAAACCTGCTTTTCATTTATACAGTTCACAATCTCGTGAATTGATGGCGAACATGGGTTATGATCTAGCCACTGCTCCGGGTTTGAACTCAGGCAAGGGACTCCGAGCACCTTTGGCCATCACCATGAGACATAATCAATCTCGTTTTGGCCTTGGTTTCTGGAATGAAGCTTTCATCAAACATAAAAGAACCAAGAGCAAAATAAAGAATTGCAGCATGGTTTCCATAGACCTTGAACCAGAATCTGAAGTTGAAGTTCATGCTAGAACTCGGTCAGGAAAAGTATATCTGAAAGATTATGCTGAAGTTCCTGAAGAAATTTCTGACGTTTCTCCGGTTACAGCTTCAACACCAGTCTCTACTGAAGAGCCTTTAAATGTTCCTGTTGAGACAGTTCCTTCTAAACCAACAGCAGCTGACAAAGGCAAACAACAAGTCCGCTTCGACAAACCATTGAAGAAGTCATCTCCTACAGGACTTGAAAAGCCTTATAATTTTGATATATTGGCTCAACTAGCTAATACCCCAGCTAAATTATCAATCTTCGAGCTCTTACGCCTCTCTAAAGAGACTCGAGAAACTTTAAGTGAAGCACTGCTGCAAGCAGAAACCTGCTTAACTCTTCTCAAGAAATTAGAAACAGAACCTGTTTCTCACTGCCATAATATATTGGAATTTATTCCAAATATTACCTTTATGCAGGACGATATGCTGCTAGAGGATAATCGACATGACCGTCCTTTATATCATACAGGATATATTGATTCTATGAAGGTTGATCGTCTCCTGATTGATCGAGGATCCGCTCTCAGTATTATGCCAAAGGCTATGTTAGATGCATTGAAGATACCTGTGCATAGTCTTTCCAGCACTATTACTACCATCTTGGGATTCAATCAAGGAAAAAGTGAGCCTTTTGGCAAGATTTGCCTTAAATTTCAAATAGGCGATCTTCGTACTAAGGTTACTTTTTACATCATCGACAATCATGGTTGCTCATACAATGCTCTATTAGGAAGACCATTCTTGCATGAACATAATGTCGTTCCTTCGACCCTTCATCAGTGCTTCAAATATGTTGATGATAATGGAGAGGTTCAAAAAGAAGTGGCAGATCTTTACCCATTCAAAGGAGTCGAAGCTTACTTCAATGACGCTCGCATGTACAAAGATGAATACTCGAAAGTCTTGCAAGCTATGGATAATGAAGATGAGACATCCAAAGTTGACACTTTTGTTATTCCTGTAAAAGGGCGTATCACTCCTCCGCAGTCTGTTAGATCATCCGAAGAAGGCTCACTGATAATTCCGGTCAGTGGACGTACTACTTCATCATCCGCCCAAGGCTCACTGATAATTCCTATCAGTGGACGCACTACTGCACCATCTTCCCAAGCTTCACAAAGTTCGCTGATCATTCCTGTCAGTGGACTCATCACTCCCCCTCCATCTTCTCAGGCTAGATCAGATACTCTAGTCATTCCAGTCAGTGGACGCATTACTTATCCACGGTCTTCTTCAAGGGAGCTCACCTCTTCTGAGCCTTTTGTTATCGATCTTAATCGAAACAAAAATTCTAACTGTTCTTCTTCTTCCCCCTTTGTCATTAATCTGACTAAGTCTGATAAGGCTCAGCCTTCTATTGTAAATACAGCATCTAGTATTAATGAAGCATCTCCTTTGCAGTATATTGATGTTTGTAGTTATGTACAAAGTTATTTACAATTACTAAATAGCTTAGAGCCACTAACTATAGGGGTTGTTCAAGCTCTTCATACAGACGTATCATTAGACTCTATACAGAAATCATACTTTGTGGTCCCCAGTCGAAAGAAGGGAGAAAATCCAATATTTTTCTATAAAGGACCTCAGAATCCTCCTAACTTGGAAGAAGATGACATAAATGATGATACTGGAAGGTTACAACTGCGTCGCTACAGTCAACAATCCAAAAATATCATCAAGAATATGGGTTATGACTTTAGAACCAGTCTCAATAATGGAAAAGGAAGAAGAATGCCTGTTCGAATTCCTCCATTAAAATACGGAAGGACAAAATATGGTTTAGGTTACATTGCTCCTACTTCCTTTATCAACATAGTCCATGAAGATTCAAAGTCCGATGAAGACGAACGATCCGAGTCTTCTGATTCTCTCTCTTGGGATTCTGACACGAGTGTTGGCGATCTTCATCGCGCTATTCTATCCATCAATATGGTCTCTGTTGATGGCCCACAAGAAAATGATGAAGATGAGGATGATTTTGAAATATCACCCGAATCGGAACAATGGGCTCAAAGATTAGATAATCAATAGGAATTCAGGTTCGAGCAGAGAGAACCTCCTACCGAAGATAAACTTATCCAAATTGATGTTGGTGAAGAAGGTTCTCCTAAACCAATATTCATCAGTGAAAGTCTTTCAGAAACAGATAAGCAAGACATGATCAAGCTTATTCGTGATTATATCGATGTCTTCGCCTGGAGCTACGAGGATATGCCAGGACTAGATCCGAAGATCGCAATGCACAAACTCAATATCATGCCAAATGCTAAACCGGTCAAACAACAACAGCGACGATTTCGTCCAGACATTATGGATGCAATTGAAGCTGAAGTCAACAAGCTTATGGCTTCTGGATTTATTCGAGAGGAACAACATCCTGAATGGGTGGCTAACATCGTTCCTGTCCATAAAAAGACTGGCAAGATCCGAGTCTGTATAGACTTTCGCGATCTCAATGCTGCTTGTCCTAAAGACGAGTTTCCTCTTCCAATTACTGATGTCATGATCGACAATACATGTGGTTTCGAACGAATGTCATTTATGGATGGGTATTCGGGATACAACCAGATCAAAATGTTCCCAGATGATGAAAAACACACTTCCTTCAGAACCCCGATCGGTACATACTGTTATACAGTGATGCCGTTTGGTCTCAAGAATGCAGGAGCAACATATCAGCGAGCAATGAGCACTATATTCCGCGAACATCTCCGAAAAATAGTCGAATTCTATGTTGATGATATTGCAGTCAAAAGTCGACGAAAGGAGGATCATATCCAAGATTTGAAGACTATCTTTGATTTAATGCGTCAGCATCAACTTAAAATGAACCCTACTAAGTCCTTCCTGGGCGTCTCTAGTGGTAAATTTCTCGGCTTCGTCATTACCGCTAAAGGTATACACGTGGATCCCGAGAAGATCAAAGCCATTCAAGAGATGCGTCCTCCACGCACCTTAAAAGAGCTACGAGGATTTCAAGGAAGAATTGCTTATATCAGGAGATTCATTTCCAACTTATCAGGACGCTGCAGACCATTCAACAAACTTCTGAAGAAAGGTGTATCTTTCGTCTGGAACAAAGAATGTCAAAAAGCATTTGACGATATTAAACAGTATCTCATGAACCCTCCAGTTTTGGTACCTCCCGTCTCGGGAATACCATTTCTTCTATATGTTCGAGCCATGGATCATTCTCTTGGTGTATTACTTGCCCAGAAAAATAAAGATGGCCATGAACAGGCTATTTATTATCTCAGTCGCACAATGACGGGTGCTGAACCGCGTTATTCTCCAATCGAGAAAGAATGCTTAGCATTAATGTTTGCTGTTCAGAAAATGTGACATTATATTATCGGTCAAACGATTCATGTCATTTCCAGAGTGAATCCCATCAGGATTATGATGAAGAAACCTGGTATTCTCAACTCCAGACTAGCTAATTGGGGAATCTTGTTAGCCCAATACGATATGCATTATATTCTTCAGAAGTCGGTTAAAGGACAGGCTCTTGCTGATTTTCTAGCAGCTCATGCAGTCCCAGAAGATTCTAAATTATATGATGAGATTCCCGATGAAGTTCTGGATTCAAATATGGTTTCTGAAGAAGTTCCTACCTGGCGTCTATTCTTTGATGGAGCATCTAGAATAGGTCCTAACGGTGATATTGTCGCCGGAGTTGGAATTGTTCTTGTATCCCCAGAGGGATTAACTATTCAGAGGGCTTATTCTCTAGATCAATCATGTTCAAATAATGTTGCAGAATACAATATGTTGCTCATTGGTCTTCAACTCGCTAAACATCTGGATGTTCAATATTTAGAAGTTTATGGAGACTCTAAGCTTATCATCAATCAGATCAGAGGAACGTATGAAGTTCGTCATCAAGATTTGATACCTTATCATCGAATAGCACTCTCTATGGCCTCCTCCTTTGAAGGTTTCTTTATTGAACATGTTCGATGAGCCTATAATGCAGAAGCTGATGCTTTGGCTAATCTTGCTGCTGTATTAGCCATACCAATCAGACGTCAGCAAGTGATAGTGGTTTATAACCGAGAACTATTCTGCATTGAAAATAATCTGGCTTTTGCTTTTCCCCATAATCCAGACGAAGATTCTCTCAACTTTGATGCTGAATTAAAGTTTGACAAAGTGTCCTTGTCTTCTTCCGATTCTACTATGGAATATGTCTTTTCTAACAAAATAGACACCGTAACTGAAGACTGGAGACGTCCGTTTCTGGACTTTGTGTTGTATGACATACTTCCTGATAACCCGAGTAAAGCAGCATCTATCCGGCGCCGGTCTCTCAGATTCTATTATAATCATACTACGAAGACACTATATCGTCGAGCCTATGATGGTCTTCTCCTTCGATGCATCGCTGGTGAAGAAGCACAACAGATAATCCGTGAAGCACATGATGGCGTCTACGGAGCTCACCAGCCAGGTCCAAAACTTCAAGATCGTATCCGACGTATGGGTTATTATTGGCCCACGATGGTAGCTGATACCATTCAATATGCTCGGAAATGTAAAGCCTGTCAAATTCATGCAGACTTTATCCATCAACCATCGGAGTTCTTACGCCCAACAGCGGCATCATGGCCCTTTGAAGCTTGGGGCATGGACGTCATCGATCCTATCAATCCACCATCATCAAAAGGACATCGGTTTATTCTAGCAATAACTGATTACTTTTCTAAATGGGCTGAAGCAATCCCGTTATCTGAAGTCAAGACTTCTAATGTTATCAACTTTGTCAAACATCATGTCATCTATCGATTTGGTGTTCCTCGGCGTATTATCTATGATAATGGACCACAGTTCGTCAGCCAGAAATTTACTCGATTCTGTGATGATCATCGGATTAATAATCTGGCTTCTACAGCATATAATCCAGCAGCCAATGGACTAGCAGAGGCTTTCAACAAAACAATCATCAAACTCTTGAAAAAGTTCGTTTCTTCCAATAAACGTAACTGGAGTGAGAAGCTTGGTGAATGTTTATGGGCTTATCGCACCACAGTTCGCAACGCGACCGAATGTACACCTTTCTCTTTGGTATATGGGTGTGAAGTTGTTCTTCCCCTCGAGATACAAATTCCTTCTTTGAGAGTTGCAATCTCCAATGAATTCACAACAGAGAATAATGATCGACTTCGACTTCAAGAGCTGGAAGCTCTAGATGAAAAGCGATTGTATGCGCAACAAAATATCGAGCTATATCAAGCCCGAATTTCAAAAGCTTTTAATCGGAAAGTCAAAGTCAGAACATATCAGAAGGGAGAATTGGTCCTTACTGTCAGACGTCCGATGACCATGACACATATGAGCAAAGGCAAATTTGACGCGAAATGGGAAGGCCCATTCGTAGTAAACAAAGTCTTCTCTAATGGAGCATATCAGCTTGCCTCTATGGACGGAAAAGTCACGATGATGCCTATCAATGGCAAATTCTTAAAGAAATATTATGTATAAATTTCATCAATATATATAATATTTTCATTACTCCCCAGCAAGTGTAAAATCAAAAATTTAATCTTCTCTACAAAAGCTATTTCGATATCGTTATCCCCAGCGGAAACTGATATTCTACCATGTATCATTTTCCCAGAGAATTTGATATTTTGTCTTATTAGATTCCCAGTGGATTTAATAAAGATCTTGTATAGAAAATCATGTCCATATCACCTCTGAATTTTCTATCTCAGTATGTATCATATTTTCTATCAAATGAAAATGATATTTAGTCTTTTGATTTCCAAGTTCAAAGATCATGGAAAATAGAATCCAAAGATATCTTTATATCTGAATTCTGTTTTCTCTCACCAGTATTAAACTAAAATTACCTTTGGTTTAATATCATGATAGAGTTACAAAGTTTATTTGTATATTCTATTCTACTGAAATATGTCATGTATCATTTACCTCTGAACATGTTTTCTACAAAAATATCATCCACAAAATTGAAGTCAAATAAAGATATTCATTTCAATCAAACTCAGAACATTGATTACAAATGGTATCAAGACTTCAATAATATGATCTATTTAGGAGGAGCGATTATCTCCTGAATATGAACAATTACATTATTCATCTTCTCATCATGGGCTTTCTTGAGACGCTCTGCTGTTTCAGATACAATCATCCGTTGATCATATTCCGCAACAATAGAACTTCGGCGGTTGGTCTCTTCAATCTGATGGGTTTGCATCTGTTCCCGCTCTTCCTATAGAGATTGATAACATTCAGCTTCAGATTGATGATCAGCTGCAATCTTTGATCGTTCTTCTTCCATGGAGACAATTTGTTTTTGGAGACGAGCTAGCTCTTCCCTCAATTTTCTAAGATCTTCAGCCCTTGACGATTCATCTTTCTCTAAACGCTCCATATTCTGACGAGTATTTAACATCTCTTCGTCTTTTGCCATTAATTCCTTAGAAGACTGAACGAGGAATTCTGTCAGAGCAATATGTTGAGCTTGAGCTTCGCTCTCCAATTGAGAAATTTCAGCTGCAGTCAGAGACTCAACATCCTCCTTCTTAATCTCCCAATATTTTTGGATGTTGGCTTCTAAATCATTCAAGAGATGTTCAAAGAAGACACATTGAGCCTCATAACCAGATTGTCTCAAGGCTGAACATGGGAAACTTGTCGCCTCTCGAAGACTCGAAAAGGGCATAGTCTCATCTTTCATGAGTCGCCTCGAATATGTATCCAGATATGTATAAATAATATCTGAATACATCCTCATGACTTTGGCTATCCCTGTGTCAAAACTGGGAGTCGCTGCAATAATAGGGGAAGGAGCAGGAGGAGCTTCTATTCTTGGAGCTGAAGTTAGTACCTTTGGAGAACTCGGCAGATGGGAACTCCTCTCACCCACCTCAGTTTGAACAAGTGGGGCTTGAGTAGAACTCATAGCCGGTGCAGTTCCTACAGCTGTTGAAATAAAAGAAGCATGATCAAAACCAAAAGATAATAAAGCAGAGACAAGACAAAACTTTGATGAATAAAATATTACCTGGAGTTGGTTCATATTCAGTCTCCTTCGGATCATTCAATCCGGCTCTTAGTCTGTTCAGAGTACTTTCTGACATGGGATTTATTTCACTGCTTCCCGCCCCAGAAGTACTCAAAATTTGAACCTCAATTTCCAAATGCCTCTCCGGTTCTGGTGTTAACCCAGAGTGTTGACCAATGGTCTTCAGTGCATCTATTGGTATTTTAGACAATGATTCATCGTCTATCTCCATGTCTTCTTCTCCAGAAGAATGAGACGACGGTTCATAGTCAACTTGTTCGCTCTCTGAGGCTTCAACAATTGGATTGAGAGGAGTGGCTTCCTTCACTGATTCTTCCGAAATCAGTAAGTCATTAGCCGTTTCAGTCTGATGCTCGGCCTCTACCGCAGGTTGACTAATTTCCTGCGTATCATCGGCTATTGGTGGAACTGAGCCTACATCAAAATGTCTAGAAGACCCAGCAGTTTCAGGAATATTTTCTTCTTCTGTCTTTACAGAGAAATCAAAAGTAGCTTGCTTTTCTGCAGCCAATCGCATAGCACGATCTGTGGGACTCTCTGCATCCAGACAAATTACGGATTTAGTTTTTAAAACTATTACTTTCCTTCCTATTCTTCTGGTTAAAGGAACAGTAGGATAAGTGTCTAATGGATCACTACCTGTTTCATTAATATTTTTGGCTCGTTCAGAAATAGGAGAATTCCCGGGAATAGAAATTCCTCCGCGACTTCGAGTCTCTGCTCGAGTAGCTCTTTTTGCGGCAGGACCCGCAGTACCTTTACTCCTCTTCCTCTTCGGTGTATTATCAACAGATATACTTTCTTCAGCACTTTCGATAGGCACATGCAATGGTTGATGAAGGTCATCAGAGAAGAAAGTTTCCAAAACATCATCATCAACTTCATCGGTGGCCAGAGGATCTTCTTTGTCGTGACAATCCCTAGGCAAGGCGGATTTAGTTGATTTCTTTTCAACATGAATAAAGCTTTTACCTAAGATGCTAAATTTTTCATCAAAGGTATTAGCTGATACATAAAATCTGGCATAGGACGCCAATATCTTAGCTCCTCTCCGATAATTGACCAGATCTGGCATAGAAAAGGTAGCCCCTGTACCTTTGGCAATATAATATAGCCAAGCTCTGGCACCATCAACCAACCCGCCTTGATGAGCAAAATACGTCGTTGCATTGCCCACATGCAACTGATCGTAACCAAATTGACGAGCAAATCTGCTCGAAAGATATGGCTCTATATATGTGATGTCGTCACGATGGCAAATTAAATGAGATGGCCTGATTCTCTTTAGCCATTCATGTTGGACATCATCCAACTCATTAGCACCAACGCCGTCAATCAATCTCCCGGGCATGGTCTCATAACCAATAGGGGGAGGAACACAAGCGAAGCTCCAGAGTTCTCCCCTGTTCAAGATGGTTCTGCAATCAGTTAAAGTATCATATCTCCATTTCGGTATGTGCTTGTACTTTTCAAGGAAAGTGTCATCTGGCCTAGCCATCCCAGCACTCATCAGCGATTCAAAATGAAGAAGCAGCCATCCAAACAAGTATGTAAAGGGCATTTCTACCCGGGGAAAGGACGTCAAGCTCTTCCGTGCCAATTCGAACATCCTATCTGTGTATGCCCTTAATCCGGCATTCAGACGGCAGGTCATTGCCGTTAATAGATCCATTTTATACCCAAAAACCAGACGGACTGCTGCGAAGACGACTCCTCTGTGCATCCTGTCTGCCGAACAGGTGCCAGGAACTACGAATTTCCTCAGCCAAAGAGATATGAAACTGGCCAGATGACCTTCATCGGACAATTCTCGGCCACCCTGCTTAATATAGGTTTCTAATCTATCACCGGCCTTGTAGCTGTTGATGTCTTTTTCGACGACAATGTCATCATGATTAGCCTTCCGGAATAATCTGTTAATCTCGGCTTGACTCAAGGGCTTGAATTATCCGACATACTGCTCGGTCTTTTTCTTCTTTTGGACTTCGTCAGTGCGGCCTTGAAACAAATAAGCCATCCACTTCGAAGAATAGCAATTGGAGTCCCCCTCTCCACCTTGTCCCTTATAAAAAGCTTTACAGATGCTGTAATGACACATTAATTCTTTAAATACATAAAGAATTAGTGGGTTGGCTGCAGAAATCTTATTCATTTCGTCAACAAAAGGGATATATTCTTCATATGGCAAATCTGTCGTGGGTAGCTGTGATATATATGCCATTTCATGAAGGGCGAATCCCATCTCGCCCTTTGGGGTCATGAAGGTGCCAGTCCGATAGTTATATCTCTCCGCTAATGCCAAAAACAGATCCGGGTTTGGTTTGAAACCATAAGCAGTACACTTAATGGCATCATATAAACCTATCGCCTTCAACTGTGCACCGAAGTTCCGCAAAATCCATCTCACTAGAGCATTCCATCTAGTGTTCTCTGGATTTACTAGACCAGTCAGCCTCATTGACTGTTTTGGGTAGATGGCATTCTTTAATTGAACAAATTCATTGGCAAAAATTGGGACTCTGACTGGCTTCAGCAGTGCCGATTCCTCAGGAGGGATGGTGGCAGGTAACAGTCCTCG
The DNA here is from genome assembly GCA_029216955.1 of Iris pallida. Lineage (NCBI taxonomy): Eukaryota > Viridiplantae > Streptophyta > Magnoliopsida > Asparagales > Iridaceae > Iris > Iris pallida. The sequence continues at coordinate 6,484,016 of JANAVB010023995.1, read as the reverse complement.
CAGAGATGTGACATATGGTTTAGTACCACTGCGGAACCTTTCTTGACAATATCCAATCCACCCAGCCTTAGCTTGTCGGGATGGAGTGATATCCTACTTCATCTGTCTTTGCTGGCCCGAATGGAATAAACGGGCTATGTTGATACTCTTTATCAAACCAGTCAAATACATAGGCTGATTTACATCACCATTCCTATAGTAACTGTATGATACTTTGTCCAGAGCAGGCTGGGAATTCATGTCAATAGCATCTCCAAAAAGGAATGCTGGCTTCAAATGGGCAACACCATCTACACTTTGTAACGGCAGTCCACTCATTAGGTTCAGCAAAGTATCATCCTCCTGATTGGTCAACAGAGCTATTCTTGTGGAAGGTCCGTCAAATTGGGGAAAATGAACATGTGATAGATCACTTCTATAATTATTTCCCATACTTCCTTCAAATTCTGCTTCTTGAGCCAGAATATCCACTGCAAATGAAGAATAAAGTATTAAAAATCTTTAATGTCAAGAGATGATAAAGTTTAACATACGCTCAGTTTTTACTAAGCGTACAGCTCAACTTACGCTCAGTTTTTATTAAGCGTATGGCAGACTCAAGGTTCAGCATACACTCAGTTTTCTTTAAGCGTATGGTTGACTCAAAGTTCAGTATACGCTCAGTTTCCTTTAAAGCGTATAACAGATTTTATCTTAAGTGAATGGTTTTTAAAGTTCAGTTTATGATCAGTTTGAGCATATCAGCGTATGGTTGACAAGATGATCATCAAAAGTTTACGCTAACACAGGAGTTAGCGTATCTCAATGAGACAAATTGCCATAGCATATTCTTTTAAAAAAAAGGATAGTGTATTTTGATATCTCTATCAAAAATATGCGTATCTTACAGATATACGCTCCAAACATACTTTTCGTAAAAAAACAAAAAATATGGAATACAGCTAAACCCTAAAGAGGGAAGCGTATTTGCTGACGTATTGACCCTAAAGAGGGATACGTTTTCTGAGTTTTGTTCCAACCAGAGCCCTAAAAAGGGAATAGTTATTTGTTCATCATCATCTTCGTTCTCACCATAAAGAGGTTTCAATGGCCGTTCACTGCGTGAAATACGTTGATTGGCCGTCCTCTTGGTAGTGGCAGTGTCGACGGCAGGATGAGATGACTCTTCAGGGGCTTTCCCCTTTCCTTTCGCAGCAGCATCAATCTTGGGTGCCATTAATGGAGATGGAGTTGAAGACGAAGAAGAAGAAGAAAGATCTTGAGTTTCTGAAAGCTTTTTTTTCTCTCTCGAAGGCAAAAGCTCTGGTAAAGAAATAAAATAGGTTTTGGGAGACTTATTTATAGAAGAACGAAAGAAGTTCAAAATGGCGGATATTTTCTAAACAAAATCCCTAAAGAATTGCACTGATATTGAGGAAGATAACAGACTCATGCCAGCGTGTCAGGATTCATTCCCACTTTCTGTTCAAAGTAATTTCGAACTTTTGAAACTCATAAAGTTCGAAAACTTTGAAGGGGGTCTTGTAGGATGTGGAAAATTATGACACGCTGTCATTTTCATCCATACGCTTAAAGACAGATGTCAGTTGAAGCCATACGTTCAGCTCAAGGCTATACGCTCATTCAAAAGCCATACGCTCAGTAAATATTTTATTATTTACTGAAGTGACATCACAGCATATGTTTAAATGAGGAATGAATCTGACACTTCATCTTTCGTGCAAAGACAGCTGTCACGAGAAAAGTAACCGTTGTATAGGTTTTCGAAGAGTCGGTTTTGTCTTTTACGAGGACAACTCAAGCAGCCTTCATAAATACAAAAGCCATCATTACTGTCAGTTTTGACAGTCTGTCAGCCGTCAAATCCGCAGTCACGACGCTCGAGAAGATTTTGTCAGTTATGGGAAGATATGGTGTACCAAAGAAGATTGATGATAGCCACGTGGCCACTTCTCCAGTGAGCGTATCGACCTCACATGACTCCTTCTTCACCCAGCTAAGTGAGCGTATGGACCTCACATGATTCTTTGCTAACCAAGCGAGCGTATGATCTCCATACGACTCCTTGCCCATAAAGTGAGCGTATGGATTTCCTATGGCACTACGCTGTCCAAGTCAGCGTATAACTCTCCTTCAACGAGGCAGCGTATTACAGCAACCATATCCAGGATTACAGTCAACACACGTTCTCACGTGTCCTATACCAGTTATCCACTTCTCTAGAAGTTATGCAACGTAGCATCCAGGCCATCAATCTCTCCTGAACATGCTCCACTACTTTCAACCGCACGCTAATGTATCTCCATCAGAATTCGCCACGCGTCCCTGCAGTTATGCACACGTCAAGTAACTATCTGAGCGTATGCTTAAGGACAGTTATCCTGAACTCTATAAAAAAGAGTTTCTTCATCTTCATCAGACACGACAGGTCATTTTTTTAGAGAGAACAGAGAGATTGCCCAGTTGCTGTCCAAGTTCTTCGAAGTTCGAGTTTTCTTCATCGCATCGTCCAAGGGATAAAGTAATCGTCTTCTAGATTAGATTCCTACAGTTGTAATTTTCTCAGATACAAAATAAATAAAGTGAATTTATTTATGGAAAACATGTTCATGCTTACATATTATGGAAATCTATTACATGGAGATCTCTACAAAAGACTCTGGCCCACTCCTCTCTTATTATAGAGATCAATGATGTGACAAATTCCCTCATTATAGAGGGCAGTGATGTGACAAATGCCCTACTGTAGAGGATAGTAATGTCACAAAATCTTCGGCATTGGGCCTGCATTAATTCTTCAAGACAAGCAGAAAGGCCGTCTTGAGTGTGTAGGATGGTCGCCGCACCCATGCAGAGAAGCTGCTGGAAGATAGGTTGCCAACCTGGATAATCAATCCTAACCCTGTAGACCCAGCACAATATCGATGGACAATACGTCTCGTCTCGGGAGTAAAGACAGCTAGTATGTTGTATGAATGAGGATAACTTTGCTTGATCTCATAACAAGATCCCGCATAAGATCGGTTCTCTCTTCAAATCAACTGACTTATAATGTCCTTCCACTCCCCATTTGAACAAGTGTGAGTCGAGATATAATCTGCATAAAAGAAAAAAAAATCAAAGAATCGATCCTCTTCAAAAAGACTTAGAGAAAGTCACACATTGAAAGTTGTCCTGCGCGCTTGACAGTAAGTTAACAACGCAAAAGCGCACCTATCAGAACAGAGAGCATAGGCACACAACAAAAGCCTCATTGTGCAGCACGTTGACACACACGTGTTTTAGCGCACGCCATGCACACGCATTATGACATAAGGTAAGAAGTTCGTGTGGTGAACGCCTTGACAGTGCCTATGCACATTATGGCATGTGACAGGTTGAAGCACCCGCCACAATGATGAACGCTCCAACATGTCAGTGTTCATGGGGAGCCAAGTCATTCGAGAAAGTGAAGTCTATGCACGTTATGGCATGTGACAGATGTTGAAGCACGTATCGCAGTGATGAATGCCCCAATGTGTTAGTATTCCTGTCCTCAAGAGATAGGTAAAGTTTTCCCTCTCTCCCTATGGAAGATCACTTACTATCGACTGAAGAATGCATCATGTCCATGTTGAACGATGTCATAGCAAGATCTTCGAGTGGCATGCCGACGGAGACGTCGGACGGCTTTGCCTTGAGTTTGTTCTATTGCCCAATGAAGAAAAGAGTCGGGGAAACCCTCACGTCGATCATAGAGAGAGGAGGGAAAAGGAAACGAATGAGAACTCTCTCTAAGACCCTCGAAGTTTCCTCTGACGTAAGCCTATTCATATATATATTCTAAATTCATAGTAATGCTCCTCAGGGTCTCTCCTGCTGGAGCCAATACTAGAACTAGAACCTGGTTGAGGTACTGCTTTGGACGAAAGGGGTTCTTCCACCATAGGTAGATCCTCATATTTATGTATTACGAGTAACCCAATAGGGTCAGCACGGTGAATAATATAATCACCCTTATAGACTGTATTCTTAACGGTAATATATACATTGTGTCTTGACACTGGTTCAATAAACGCTTGTGTCAAAAGTATACCTTTATTTGTATGTAACGGAACACTATGAATTATTCCGTAGTAGCCAAAAGGTATGAAAATTTTTAATCCGAGGAATATCTCGGCACTCCTATATCGTTTGATACAAACATCCTCTTTAGCGTATAAAGTATATCCCGCTGAAATCCCTTCTTTGATAGGAAGGGTAGCTTTATCATCTAAAAGAGTGATGCTTACCTGATTATAGGTTTTATTTATTGTATTCATATTTATCTTAAGATGTTCTATAGCCTTACTGAGATCCTCAACTTCAGAAGAGTTATCTTCTTCAGAGGATTCTGCCATAGACTCAATTTCATAGATGGAAGAAGCAGAAGTATTACTGCTAATTTCATCTAGAGTTCCTATATGAATACCATAATCTTCGAGGTCTGCGATGACCACGCTTTGTATGTTTTCAGGACATTCATTGGCATAATGTCCCTCTTTGTTGCATTTAAAACACTTGCAACCTTTTTTGAATTTCTTCTTCTTAATAAATTTCCTTTTCCGGAAATTCTTTTCTGTTTTAAACTTCTTCTTGAAGTTAGGTTTCCACTTCTTTCTAGTAATTTTCCATTTTTTCTTGCTAAAGGTTTTACCCTTTTTCTATGTCTTTTTCCATTTCGGTTTTTGCCATACAGGCGGACATCCGAATTGGAAGTTGATATCTTCATCGTACTTGTTACAGCATCTGTAACCCAGTACTGAATTTTTGATAAACTTATTCATTTGTGACGAGGCTTTAGCCTGCTCATAAGTTTCTTCCATTGTTCTCATACAGGCTTTCTTTAATAAGCCAGTGGTACGAACACCATTTATACCACCACAGAGTTCGTCATATTTAGCTTTAATAATATTATTCCATGGGTAAAGGATTTTAGTAAAAAAATCCCTCCATCCAGAATTCTTTTTCTCGAATATTGTTTGAGTGGAAAATTAGTCCAATATATTTGGACACAAATTCTTCAAGCATGCAAATATCACACAAAATTATTTTGTGCAACATCTTATTATAATTTTTTTATGCTTGAGAACTTTCTCCTGTAAAGTCGGCAAGAAGCTGCCGAATCAGCTCATCAAGGGCTACAAATTTATCAGGAGTAGCCTTTATAGCTTCAATCATTTGGGGATTTAGCATTTCAAAGTTTCGCAACCATGCAACGCTATCACCTTGCCAATGACTAGTGGCAAAGTGAATAAATCCCTCAGTACTAATGTCAGCAGGAAGGAAGTATGCCATTCCCTGCATTTTCTGTGACCAATTAGAGAGATATTCTCCAATTTCTTTGTGTGGTATATTTTCAAGGTTCAAGATCAAACCATCAGATAAATATCTTTTATCATGATGGTATGCTTGCTGAGAAGTATGGATTTTTTTTCCAATCTTTCCTTCTTTCTTCCAAAATTTTGGTGTGTATGGAGAGGTTCCTCCAAGTACAAAATTCGATAAGTCTTGATGATGAAAATATAGAAAAAACATGTACTTTATCCATAAACCTTCAAGGCATAGAGCTTATGCCGGGATCCAAGGTTTTAGGAATACAATGGGAATACTGTATGGCTTTAAACGATACTCCAACGTTTAAATCCATTACTCCCAAATATTTAGTTAAACTCTTTGAGGTTGGTATAGGAAAGACTATACAACCCCGACTAGTAAAATTGGAACATTTAAGGCTTGACAATGAAATACAAGTTTTTGTCAAATCCTTAAAACCAAAACTTGAAGTACCTACCGAGTACTTTATTGCTTCTGGAAATACCATCTCTACTGTCTTAAGCGGAAGAAGACCCCAGTCACATGATGATGAGGCATCTTCCTCTAATTCAGTAAGAATTTCACGATCTAATTCTATGGGACATCTAGATACAGGAAGAATATCTATTTCTTCCGATATCTCTGCCCATAGAACAAGTATTAGTGAAACCCCTATGGAGGGAAGGACTAGACTCTTGATGGACGAAAGACCCAGAAGGGATAATCTAGTCATCAGTACATCTTTACCCCCAATCAGGGAAAACAATTCTGATTTATCTTAAATGAGTACATCTACTCAACTTAAAAGGAATACCCTAAGCATAAAACGTGCGACCAGCTATGATGCTCTCCAAATTTGTGAGGCATATAAAATGTTGTGTCTAACCAAAAAATATAAAGATATTATCAAAACTGCAGCTACCAAGTCGAATTACAGAACTATTGTAATAAGACATCTAGAACAAACTAAAAGGCTTCTTCGAGAGCATATTCATTTCTATAAAAATACAACTGAAGCTTATCTTGAAGATAATAGACAAAAGCGCAGGGTTACTTTTGCCCAGAATATCAGGATTTATGACTTGGATGACTCGGATTCCGAGCCTGACATAGAACCTGAGCAAGATCATATTGCTATAACACCTGCACATCAACTTGATATTGATATTATGGATACCTCCTTGGATCAGGCGGGCTTAGAGTTTTGTCAGATTAACCAGTTTAACTTGGATGACTTGCTTCACTGTGATGAAGTCGATGACTCTATTCTTGCTGACAATACCCTTAATTGGGAAGACCTACTTAAAACTCCACCTAATGCTCAAAACAACCCTTGATCTTAAAATATTTCCACAAGGACATATCTATATACCCTTGACTATTTGTACCCCTGGGTATAAGGAACTAACTATCCATGCACTCCTTGACATGGGAGCTGAAGTTAGTTTATTATAAGAATTGTTCATACTTGAACATTTACGTTATAAACTTGATAGACCCTGCAGATTAAATGATTTCATGGGTCGACAGATAACAGTTGATTATGGCACAATAGTTGACGTCCAAATCCCTGATATCCATGGGCATTTCAAAACTTATCAGTATACTTTCCGATTACTCCCCAAGGACTTTGATAATGATTGTTTATTAGGTATGGATAATCTTCGCAATTATCCACCCTTTAATCATCATTATTTTGACATTGATGGACGCTCTAATCCTCGCGTACCCTTCAATGTCTCCCTTGCTAACAAATTTCCATCCGCAGCACAGCGTGGTGAGATTGATGACAAAATTTGCACTTATAATATTCCAACAGATAACAATTTTCAAAAGATAATTCATGGAATGTTAGAACCATTGTATTCTGACAATCCATTAAAATGGTTTGATAAAGCTCCACGATATTGTAAAATTGAGCTTTTAGATATACATAAAGAATCGAAAGTTCGTGTTAATAGCATTATGGTTTCTCCCACAGACAAGGAGGAATTTGCTAAACAGATTGATGAATTACTTCGATTAAAGTTGATACAAAAAAGCCATAGTACTCATTCATCTCCTGCATTCCTAGTTAGGAATCATGCTGAGATAAAAAGAGGAAAAGCTAGAATGGTTATTAATTATCGAAAGCTTAATAGCTACAAAAAATTTGACGGTTATTTCATCCCTTCTGCTGAAAATCTAATTAGGCAGATACAGGAAGCTAAGTTTTATAGTAAGTTTGACGCCAAATCTGGGTTTTGGCAACTTAAGCTTGTGGATAAAACTTTCATTGAGCTAACTGCATTCAGTTGTCCTCAGGGAAATTTCGAATGGTTGGTTATGCCATTTGGATTAAAAAATGCTCCACAAATATTCCAGAAATGGATGAATTCAATATTTGGACATCTTGATTTTGTGGTTGTCTATATTGATGATATTCTTGTGTTCTCTAAAACTGCTGATGAACACAAAGACCATTTATTACAAGTATCAAGGCTATTGCTTGATAATGGTATTATCCTTAGTCCTAAGAAGATTGAACTGTTTAAAACAGAAATTGATTTCTTAGGTAAAGTAATAAAGAATGGTCAGATTGAATTACAGCAACACATTTTTGCTAAAATAAAAGAATTTTTCTGAAGACTTCAAAGCTTTGAAAGAACTTCAGAGCTTTCTTGGATTGCTTAACTATGGTATAAAGTTTATTCCTCATCTTTCTGCTAGAGTTGAAAAACTACAGGATAAGCTAGCTGCTGAACAAGCCAAGTATAAAACCATGACTGGTTAACAACCCAGAAAGTGGGATACTAGTAGGATATCTATTACACTTTCACCAAATGAGAAAGAAGAAATTGCTAAAATTAAGGATTTGGTTAAGGACCAGAATATCCTTTATTTTCCATTAGATGAAGACAAGTTAGTTCTGCAAACTGATGCTTCTGATTTTTTTTGGACAAGAGTATTAATTGCAAAGAACAAAGAAATTGTTGCATATACCTCTGGAAAATTTACTAAAACCCAGATTAAGTATGCGACTTATGATAAAGAACTACTTGCTGTTAAATTAGCAATAAAAAGTTTAAGAATTTATCTTCTTTATAGAAATTTCATTATTGAGACTGACAATAAATTTGTTGCTCAGTTTCTTAAAAAGAAAACTATTAATAATCCAGAAGAAAATCTTCGAAGGATTAGAATTGCCATCTATTTAGAAATTTTTAATTATGAAGTCAATTATATCCCAGGATATACTAACTTTCTTGCTGATACTCTTACCAGGCCGTGATGCTATGGATCCAGACGAGTACAAAAAAATGAAAGCAATACATGATGAGATGAAGCGGCATGATGCCTTCACTCCTATTTTTGGCCAGAAAAAGGCCAAATCCGGTGCCAATAACCAGGCATCATCCTCTACTTCCGGAATGCCTAAGGCGAACAGCTTAGCTCGGGAAGTTACAGGCCAGGCGAATAGCCAGATGGCCACCCCGGTAACCCAGGGCACACAGGCCCAATCCATGGCCGCACAGGCCCCACAAGCCGTACAGGCATCACAGGCCCCACAAGCCGCACAGGCATCTCAGGGCCCAATCGATAAGTCTTGATGAATGTTTATCCCAAATAACCTGTTTCCTAAGTTTGATTTAGCTCCTCCAATAATACTATTAAGAGGACTGTTAATGATACGTTCGTCCATACAGACTACTAGTATGGGAGTATCAATTTCTGTTCGGAATAGACCGGTTATTTTTAACTGAATCAACCCAATATGTAGATATCTTATTTTTGGGTATTTTTTTTTAATTTTTCTATTTTCTTTTTATTGAGAAGGCAGATAGAAGAAAAGTCTTCTCCTCCGTGAAGCTCGATGTTTTCTTACATTCTTTCGAATACATAGGTATGCTTGTTTAAGAATCTAGACTGGAAGGATATAGGCTTATACACTTCCTTTTTATCTGAGTGTGGAATAGCTTCTTTCAGCTTTTCCAAATCTTCGTCAGTAATTTCGAATTGTTCACCCTTGCTTTGCTGGAGGCTAGAATTCAAAGTTTCCTCTGACGTAAGTCTATTCATATATATTCTAAATTCATAGTAATGCTCCTCAGGGTCTCTCTTGCTGGAGCCAATACTAGAACTAGAACCTGGTTGAGGTACTGCTTTGGACGGAAGGGGTTCTTCCACCATAGGTAGATCCTCATATTTATGTATTACGAGTAACCCAATAGGGTTAGCACGGTGAATAATATAATCACCCTCGTAGACTGTATTCTTAACGGTAATACATACATTGTGTCTTGACACTGGTTCAATAAACCCTTGTGTCAAAAGTATACCTTTATTTATATGTAACATAATACTATGAATTATTCCGTAGTGGCCAAGAGGTATGAAAATTTTTAATCCGAGGAATATCTCGGCACTCCTATATCGTTTGATACAAACATCCTCTTTAGCGTATAAAGTATATCCCGCTGAAATCCCTTCTTTGATAGGAAGGATAGATTTATCATCTAAAAGAGTGATGCGTACCTGATTATAGGTTTTATTTATTGTATTCATATTTATCTTAAGATGTTCTATAGCCTTACTGAGATCCTCAACTTCAGAAGAGTTATTTTCTTCAGAGGATTCTGCCATAGACTCAATTTCATAGATGGAAGAAGCAGAAGTAATACTGCTATTTTCATCTAGAGTTCCTATATGAATACCATAATCTTCGAGGTCTGTGATGACCACGCTTTGTATGTTTTCAGGACATTCATTGGCATAATATCCCTCTTTGTTGCATTTAAAACACTTGTAACCTTTTTTCAATTTCTTCTTCTTAATAAATTTCCTTTTCCGAAAATTCTTTTCTGTTTTAAACTTCTTCTTGAAGTTAGGTTTCCACTTCTTTCTAGTAATTTTCCATTTTTTCTTGCTAAAGGTTTTACCCTTTTTCCATGTCTTTTTTCATTTCGGTTTTTGCCATACAGGCGGACATCCGAATTGGAAGTTGATATCTTCATCGTACTTGTCACAGCATCTGTATCCCAGTACTGAATTTTTGATAAACTTATTCATTTGTGACGAGGCTTTAGCCTTGTAGTACCCCAAAATTCGTGATACGTATTTTATACGTGATCGTATTTCTGACCAGTATTTTTTATTTTTTTGACCAGTTAAGTTGTGGTATATTTCATACTTAGCATTGTAGTTTAATTGTCATTTATCATTCCTGGATTAATTCTGATTAATGGAGCTTGGTTTTATTTTGATAGGAAATTGGATTGGTTTGGTTTATTTTGCATTGGACCATCTTAGCTAACCTCCACCCTCAACACAACTTATCCTCCCCCATTAAAATCCCCACCTAACACTCTCTCTCCTCATTATTTTCCTCCATTAATTCTTCTTCTTCTTCCTCCACACAACTCTCCAACCCATTAGGCAAGTGCACCTTGCCATCAAATAAGCACCACTTTTTATTTGTCCATTAACTAGATTAGGCTATGGAGAACAACTTTAGAACTTGACATTTTGTGATTTGGAGCTTTCATTTTTCTAGATCTAGGTTTTAACTATTTTCGGATTTACATGGTTTTGATCTATTTTGGTTGGATTTTTGTGGGTTTTGATGCTTCCATGTGGAAGAGAATTCAATTTTACTCAAGCTAGAACTTTGAAAATCTAGATTTGGTTTTGATTTGGCAAAGTTATGAAGAATTGAAGTTCTTGGTGTTCTTGGACCTGCTCTCGGCCAGGAAGAACATCCCTCTGCCTTGCGCTCTTTAGCGCATGGCCGATTGCGCACCCCCGGCCTGTGCTCTTTAGCGCAGGGCCGATTGCGCATGACCTCAGCCAGTGCTTTGCGCTGCGCTGGATTGCGCTGGCGCAAGCCATCCATGCGCAAGCCAGCCATGCGCAAAGTAACTCCTGCACAATCCACCCATGCGCAGTTGACTTCTGTGCAGTCTGTCCCTGCGTAATCCACCCATGCACAGTTCACTTCTGCGCAGTCGGTTCATGCGCAATCTGCCCCTGTGCCCTGTGCCCCTACGCACTTGGCACCCTGCGCAACTGACACCTGCGCAATCCAACTTCCTTCTTGCTTGCTTGTGCAATCCACTCGTCTTGTTTTGCATCATGTCTAGGACGTGACTCCCTGGTTCCCACGGTCAGGGATTCATACTGAATCTGGCTAGGTTAATGACTAGATTGATCAATTAGTTCATGGAGAATTTCCCAGTTACCTGTTGCCCCTTTGGTCCCGGCCTTATATATATATACCTGGGATTTGTTGCTATCCGTCGAGATGAGCGCACTTCTAGCCCACCGTCGAGCATGGTACCTTAGGACACATGTATCTTACTACAGTGTGTCTGCTATATCATGCTATCTTTTTCTTTTCTTGCTGGGAGCATTTAGGTAGTAACAAACAGGTAACCGGACTTGGAATTCTCATTGCATCTTGTAGTAATCAGGTCTGTGATAACCCTAGTTAGTTAAAGTAGTAAGCCGTAGTACTTGCTTGGCCGTGATTGATTGGATGGAGTCTAGTCCCTCTTGTCCTGTCCTGATCCTGTGTAAGGTCATGACATGACATGATTACTCGTGCTTTACCTTAATCTTGTTTAATTGCAAGTCTTGAATTCGCGTATTTTATCTTGCCGATAAATGGTGGGAGAAACCAAGTTCCGTTCAGACGAAGGGTTACAACCCCGGTCCTTGTTTGGTTTACGGGTTGTAACCTGGCTATCTGAATAGTCCCATGGTCATCTCATCGTATATCATCCTGTCATGCCTTTCCATATGTTCTGTCTTTTATCGATTCTGTACAAGATTTGTCTTTTATATCTAACTATCATGCCTTTTTCTTAAATTACTGTCTCTTATTATGTAATTATATTATTGTGCTGATTGCTGGCTTTTGTTCTTATTTCGTGGCCTCCTTTGTGGCACTTGCTCTTTCTGGGGTCTGACCCAGCTGGTTTTGTATGGCCAGATACCGGAGCAGCAGCAAAGGATCTACCTGCTTTCCAGCCCGATGGTGAATACTAGACGGAACCCGGGCAACGAGTGGGTTTTCTCTTTTTGTTTCTCCCACTGTATTGTTAACTGATATTCTTTTGAGGCGTTTAGCCGACGAACACTTGTTAGCTCGATGCATTTTACTTTCTATCTGCCTACGGGCTGTAATCATGATTGGCAACTCGAGGTTGATCATGTATGACTTAACTCTTGCTAGTCCTTATATTTTGTACGACTAGCTTCATGATCTTCTGGATATGTAATGTTTGGGACGCCTTACAATTGTATATTTGGTGGTCTGATATCTTGTTACTATCATTACTTGTTGAGATTGAGACAATAGCTTGATTTGACCCTAAGAGACTGATGGTTTGTAGCGTACCCTCACATAGCTAGACAGCCGTGACCGTATAGCAGGATGGTTGCCGTTCCGTTATACGTAGCTGGCTGTGCACGTCCCCGTTCTTCAGTATTCTGGTTCTGGGGCGTGACAGTTTAAGTGGTGGCCCATGCAGGTCTTGTCAATCAAGAAATGTGAGGGTTTACCGGATAGATGTCTCAATCTGTACTCGCCTTTGATCTCCACTCGTAATTCTTATCTCCTTGGATTCCTGACTTGATAACATGCTTGCATCATTGTTCCATCCTGGTCCTTCCTTAATATCCCTGATGTCATTTACTTCAGTGGAATTATTCCTGTTGATCAGCCAGAAGGAGCTCAGCCAGCAGCCCAGCAACAGCAAGAAGATCAAGATCAGTCCTCAGCAGCCGCCTTCCGAGCCATACCTCCTGGAGAACCAGTGCCCCCAGTCCAGCCAGTTCAGCCAGCAGGATCAGAGGATGGGGCCTTGATAGGGCTCATCCGTGAGTTGATTGCGTCTCAGGATCGTCGAGGTGATGCCTTGCAGCAAGCAGTACAGAAGCTCTGAACAGAAGTGGTCCTCGAGGGAACAGTGCGGTCAACAATTTCAAGCGCCTGAACCCTCCCTTCTTCGATGGCAGCGAGGATGCTATTGCTGCAGATGCCTGGCTACAGGACATTGAAGTGATCTTAGAGGCAGCCAGGACCCCTGAAGCAGAGAAGGTGGCGGTGGTGCGCCTGCAGTTACTGGATCTAGCCCGCAGCTGGTGGGCTATGCAAGCAGCGAGTTTGGGTACGCCTGTCATGTGGGCGGTATTCAGTGATATGTTCCAGACTAAGTACTTCGACGCAGTAGCTAGATATGACCTGCAGACCAGGTTTAGTAATCTCAGGCAGATGAGCAGGACAGTCGACGGATATGCGGCTGAGTTTTCAAGGTTGAGTCGGTTTGCTCCCACCTTGGTGGCAACCGAGCTAGACAGAGCACAGTGATTCCAGCAGGGGCTCCATTTGGAAATCATATTGGCAGTCGAGCAGTTCGAGCACACAACTTTTGATGCCGTCTTGCGAGCAGCGAGGAGGCATGAGTACACTTCCCGAAGGATAACGGACCGGACCGGAAATCGGAAGCGGTCTCACGACCAGATGAACCAATCGTCAGCACCGGCCCCAGCAGCTAGGGCCTTGACCATTGGAGCTACGAGGACAGATTCGGTCACCTCCTTACAGCATTCTGCCCCGATCTATCCCCAGCAACGGAAGCAGAAGCAGTCTTCCGCAATGGGCTGCACTCATTGCGGGAAGCCAGGGCACGTTGTTTCTGAATGCCGTAGAGCACAGGGGTTTTGCTTGGCTTGTGGAGCACCGGACCACATGATAGGATCTTGCCCGTTCAAAAACAGATCATCGTCGACAGTAACTAGTCCCTCGGTTATAGAACCAGCACCAGAACTAGCTCCAGTTCACCAACCACAGCAGCTCCCGTTCCCGGGTCCATTGCCGACTCAGGCCCAGGCCTTCCAGCAGCAGAGGCCTCAGCAGTTCGCCCTGGCCCAGGCCCAGATCCAAAATTGGCCGAGAGGTATATGTGTCCCCTCATCTTGCTTTTCTACCGTCGTTATGAGGGCACATGTCATGTTCCATGTGTCCTAACTACAACGGTATATCCCAGACCCGAGCCATATCCTAGATCATTCAAAAACGGTTATTGGTACCAACCTTTTTCGTATGAGGAGATGCCCGTATCCCTGTTTGACCAAAGAGAGAGACCTCAAGCGCAAGACTATCAGTTAAGTCCATGTTGCTTGAGTTCATCGCTCCTTGGAGAGTCAAACGTGGGAGTGTGAGGATGATATCCGATCACGTTATCCCAATCGGTTTGGCTCGTGAGGTGTAATGTCTTCCTTATGCCTTGCACTTCGATTCCTTGCTTGCATGTATGATTGTATGATTGATTGGTAGCATAGATTGCTTGCGATAGTATAGCTGTCCCGACATTTCTAGCCTCTTGATTAAATTCCGAGGACGGAATTATTTTAAGGTGGGTAGGATATAGTGCCCCAAAATTCGTGATACGTATTTTATACGTGATCGTATTTCTGACCAGTATTTTTCATTTTCTTGACCAGTTAAGTTGTGGTATATTTCATACTTAGCATTGTAGTTTAATTGTCATTTATCATTCCTGGATTAATTCTGATTAATGGAGCTTGGTTTTATTTGGATAGGAAATTGGATTGGTTTGGTTTATTTTGCATTGGACCATCTTAGCTAACCTCCACCCTCAACACAACTTATCCTCCCCCATTAAAATCCCCACCTAACACTCTCTCTCCTCATTATTTTCCTCCATTAATTCTTCTTCTTCTTCCTCCACACAACTCTCCAACCCATTAGGCAAGTGCACCTTGCCATCAAATAAGCACCACTTTTTATTTGTCCATTAACTAGATTAGGCTATGGAGAACAACTTTAGAACTTGACATTTTGTGATTTGGAGCTTTCATTTTTCTAGATCTAGGTTTTGACTATTTTCGGATTTACATGGTTTTGATCTATTTTGGTTGGATTTTTGTGGGTTTTGATGCTTCCATGTGGAAGAGAATTCAATTTTACTCAAGTTAGAACTTTGAAAATCTAGATTTGGTTTTGATTTGGCAAAGTTATGAAGAATTGAAGTTCTTGGTGTTCTTGGACCTGCTCTCGGCCAGGAAGAACATCCCTCTGCCTTGCGCTCTTTAGCGCATAGCCGATTGCGCACCCCCGGCCTGTGCTCTTTAGCGCAGGGCAGATTGCGCATGACCTCAGCCAGTGCTTTGCGCTGCGCTGGATTGCGCTGGCGTAAGCCATCCATGCGCAAGCCAGCCATGCGCAAAGTAACTCCTGTGCAATCCACCCATGTGCAGTTGACTTCTGCGCAGTCTGTCCCTGTGCAATCCACCCATGCGCAGTTCACTTCTGCGCAGTCGGTTCATGCGCAATCTGCCCCTGTGCCCTGCGCCCCTACGCACTTGGTACCCTGCGCAACTGACACCTGCGCAATCCAACTCCCTGACCCCTTGCGCAATCCATTGGCTTTTGGAGTTTTGGTTATTTCTTTAAGCTTGGCTCTTCTATAGTCCTATATATATTGGTATTTTATTAGATATTTTACGTCCATTTTATATCCTTACGCCTTTTGTCATGAACTTGATTTTACTTAATATGTTGGAATGACTATTGTACATGGCACGGTATAACAAGGAACTAGCATAACACGACAGTGACCCGTAATGGTGCACTCCTGACATGACCAACCTGACTTGATAAGTAGCCCGTGGCGGCGCACTCCTGACTTGACATGACTTGATAACTTAGCTTGACCTGTCTTGACACCGTGGGTGTTCCTGCTTGCTTGCTTGTGCAATCCACTCGTCTTGTTTTGCATCATGTCTAGGACGTGACTCCCTGGTTCCCACGGTCAGGGATTCATACTGAATCTGGCTAGGTTAATGACTAGATTGATCAATTAGTTCATGGAGAATTTCCCAGATACCTGTTGCCCCTTTGGTCCCGGCCTTATATATATATACCTGGGATTTGTTGCTATCCGTCGAGATGAGCGCACTTCTAGCCCGCCGTCGAGCGTGGTACCTTAGGACACATGTATCTTACTACAGTGTGTCTGCTATATCATGCTATCTTTTTCTTTTCTTGCTGGGAGCATTCAGGTAGTAACAAACAGGTAACCGGACTTGGAATTCTCATTGCATCTTGTAGTAATCAGGTCTGTGATAACCCTAGTTAGTTAAAGTAGTAAGCCGTAGTACTTGCTTGGCCGTGATTGATTGGATGGAGTCTAGTCCCTCTTGTCCTGTCCTGATCCTGTGCAAGGTCATGACATGACATGATTACTCGTGCTTTACCTTAATCTTGTTTAATTGCAAGTCTTGAATTCGCGTATTTTATCTTGCCGATAAATGGTGGGAGAAACCAAGTTCCGTTCAGACGAAGGGTTACAACCCCGGTCCTTGTTTGGTTTACGGGTTGTAACCTGGCTATCTGAATAGTCCCATGGTCATCTCATCGTATATCATTCTGTCATGCCTTTCCATATGGTCTGTCTTTTATCGATTCTGTACAAGATTTGTCTTTTATATCTAACTATCATGCCTTTTTCTTAAATTACTGTCTCTTATTATGTAATTATATTATTGTGCTGATTGCTGACTTTTGTTCTTATTTCGTGGCCTCCTTTGTGGCACTTGCTCTTTCTGGGGTCTGACCCAGCTGGTTTTGTATGGCCAGATACCGGAGCAGCAGCAAAGGATCTACCTGCTTTCCAGCCCGATGGTGAATACTAGACGGAACCCGGGCAACGAGTGGGTTTTCTCTTTTTGTTTCTCCCACTGTATTGTTAACTGATATTCTTTTGAGGCGTTTAATCGACGAGCACTTGTTAGCTCGATGCATTTTACTTTCTATCTGCCTACGGGCTGTAATCATGATTGGCAACTCGAGGTTGATCATGTATGACTTAACTCTTGCTAGTCCTTACATTTTGTACGACTAGCTTCATGATCATCTGGATATGTAATGTTTGGGACGCCTTACAATTGTATATTTGGTGGTCTGATATCTCGTTACTATCATTACTTGTTAGATTGAGACAATAGCTTGATTTGACCCTAAGAGACTGATGGTTTATAGCGTACCCTCACATAGCTAGACAGCCGTGACCGTATAGCGGGATGGTTGCCGTTCCGTTATACGTAGCTGGCTGTGCACGTCCCCGTTCTTCAGTATTCTGGTTCTGGGGCGTGACAAGCCTGCTCACAAGTTTCTTCTATTGTTCTCATACAGGCTTTCTTTAATAAGCCAGTGGTATGAACACCATTTATACCACCACGGAGTTCGTCATATTTAGCTTTAATAATATTATTCCATGGGTAGGGGGTTTTAGTAAAAAATCCCTCCATCCAGAATTCTTTTTCTCGCATATTGTTTAAGTGGAAAATTAGTCCAATATATTTGGACACAAATTCTTCAAGCATGCAAATATCACACAAAATTATTTTGTGCAACATCTTATTATAATTTTTTGATGCTTGAGAACTTTCTCCTGTAAAGTCGGCCAGAAGCTGCGGAATCAGCTCATCAAGGGCTACAAATTTATCAGGAGTAGCCTTTATAGCTTCAATCGTTTGGGGATTTAGCATTTCAAAGTTTCGCAACCATGCAATGCTATCACCTTGCCAATGATTAGTGGCATAGTTAATAAATCCCTCAGTACTAATGTCAGCAGGAAGAAAGTATGCCATTCCCTGCATTTTCTGTGACCAATTAGAGAGATATTCTCCAATTTCTTTGTGTGGTATATTTTCAAGGTTCAAGATCAAACCATCAGATAAATATCTTTTATCATGATGGTATGCTTGCGGAGAAGTATGGATTTTATTCCAATCTTTCCTTCTTTCTTCCCGAAATTTTGGTATGTATGGAGAGGTTCCTCCAAGTACAAAATTCGGATCCCGCATAATTACTTCGGGATTGGGTGGTATAGTCCCAACATTAGTGTGTGGTTCAGCTTCTATAACCATAGTGTTGCTGCCCTGTCCTTCTTCTATGGTACGAATGTAGAGGGGTTCTACTTCGTTATCCAAAGAGTCTGAATCAGAACTCTCTGCATATTTCCATTTAAAGAAGTCAATTGCTTTCGCATGATCTTCATAATAAGTATATACATCATTGCTATCTATTTCTCCAGACAGCTCTTGTTGTTGTAACCTTAAAAAGGTTTTATAAAAGCTTTCATCAATTTCTTCTGGTGAAATAGTATTGGTTTCCTTAGAAGAGAGTTTCATCATATTTATGTTAGTGGCCCAACGGCGTTGTTGGATCACCAAGGGTCTAACTTGTTGGACTGCTGGTCTAGCTGTCTTGCTTGAAGCAGTATCTTCCATAGGAATTTTTCCTAGGCATTTAAGATCATTCCCAATTTGGAAGATTTCTCTTCCAACATTAATAACATCTGTTCGGATGGTATGTACACTACTGCTTATGTCAATAACATCCTTTCGGATACTTTGCATATTTTCATGCATAGTACTGTTCATGGTTACCAATATGTCTACGATAAAGTTGTATATCCCATTTTCAGGGTTATCAACCGAAGGAAGATGAACGAGGTGTTCATATCCTTTCAGGTTGTAGGGACAGCGATGGTCATTCGCTGAAACCCAATATTCGACTTTCGTCTCAATACCGTCTCCCACGGTGAGGAGTTGTTCTTGAGTATGGATCTTTGATAGAACTCTAGTTATTCTAACAAGAATAATGCTGAGATGCATGCAGTAGCTCTTACGCTTGGTGTAGGAAACGAACCAAAGCTGTGCTCTAATTCCATGAAGCGGTAGTTCAGGCTTGTGGTCGTATGTTCGAGGCCAAACCCTGCCAGAAAGCCACGGTAGTTCTTGGACACCGATCCAGGCAAGAAAAAATGGAAAATTACTAGAAAGAAGTGGAAACCTAACTTCAAGAAGAAGTTTAAAATAGAAAAGTATTTTCGAAAAAGGAAATTTATTAAGAAGAAGAAATTCAAAAAAGGTTGCAAGTGTTTTAAATGCAACAAAGAGGGACATTATGCCAATGAATGTCCTGAAAACATACAAAGAGTGGTCATCACAGACCTCAAAGATTATGGTATTCATATAGGAACTCTAGATGAAATTAGCAGTAATACTTCTGCTTCTTCCATCTATGAAATTGAGTCTATGGCAGAATCCTCTGAAGAAGATAACTCTTCTGAAGTTGAGGATCTCAGTAAGGCTATAGAACATCTTAAGATAAAAATTTTACAATATCGTGGAGCTTTATTAAACCATTTTAATGGATTGTCAGAATACAATGGTTCTAACATTTCATGAATTATCTTTCGAAAATTGTTATCTGTTGGAATATTATAAGTGCAAATTTTGTCATCAATCTCACCACGCTGTGCTGCGGGTAGAAATTTGTTAGCAAGGGAGACATTAAAGGGTACGCGAGGAATAGAGCGTCCATTAATGTCAAAATAATGATGATTAAAGGGAGGATAATTGTGAAGATTATCCATACCTAATAAACAATCATTATCAAAGTCCTTGGGGAGTAATCGGAAAGTATACTGATAAGTTTTGAAATGCCCATGGATATCAGGGATTTGGACGTCAACTATTGCGCCATAATCAACTGATATCTGTCGACCCATGAAATAATTTAATCTGCAGGGTCTGTCAAGTTTATAACATAAATGTTCAGGTATGAACAATTCTTGTAATAAACTAACTTCAGCTCCTGTGTCAAGGAGTGCATGGATAGTTAGTTCCTTATACCCAGGGGTACAAATAGTCAAGGGTATATAGATATGTCCTTGTGAAAATGTTTTAAGGTCAAGGGTTGTTTTGAGCATTAGGTGGAGTTTTAAGTTGGTCTTCCCAATTAAGGGTATTGTCAGCAAGAATAGAGTCATCACCTTCATCACAGCGAAGCCAGTCATCCAGGTTAAACTTGTTAATCTGACAAAACTCTAAGCCCGCCTGATCCAAGGAGGTATCCATAATATCAAGATCAAGTTGATGTGCAGGTGTTATAGCAATATGATCTTGCTCAGGTTCTATGTCAGGCTCGGAATCCGAGTCATCCAAGTCATAAATCCTGATATTCTGGGCAAAAGTAACCCTGCGCTTTTGTCTATTATCTTCAAGATGAGCTTCAGTTGTATTTTTATAGAAATGAATATGCTCTCGAAGAAGCCTTTTAGTTTGTTCTAGATGTCTCATTACAATAGTTCTGTAATTCGACTTGGTAACTTCAGTTTTGATAACATCCTTAAATTTTTTGGTTAGACACAGCATTTTATATGCCTCACAAATTTAGAGAGCATCATAACTGGTCGCACGTTTTATGCTTAGGGTATTCCTTTTAAGTTGAGTAGATGTACTCATTTAAGATAAATCAGAATTTTTTCCCTGATTGGGGGTAAAGATGTACTGATAACTAGATTATCCCTTCTGCGTCTTTCGTCCATCAAGAGTCTAGTCCTTCCCTCCATAGGGTTTTCACTGATACTTGTTCTATGGGCAGAGATATCGGGAGAAATAGATATTCTTCCTGTATCCAGATGTCCCATGGAATTAGATCGTAAAATTCTCACTGAATTAGAGGAAGATGCCTCATCATCATGTGACTGGGGTCTTCTTCCGCTTAAGACAGTAGAGATGGTATTTCCAGAAGCAATAAAGTACTTGGTAGGTACTTCAAGTTTTGGATTTAAGGATTTGACAAAAAGTTGTATTTCATTGTCAAGCCTTAAATGTTCCAATTTTACTAGTCGGGGTTGTATAGTCTTTCCTATACCAACCTCAAAGAGTTTAACTAAATGTTTGGGAGTAATGGATTTAAATGTTGGAGTATCGTTTAAAGCCATACAGTGTTCCCATTGTATTCCTAAAACCTTGGATCCCGGCATAAGCTCTATGCCTTGAAGGTTTATGGATAAAGTACATATTTTTTCTATATTTTCATCATCAAGACTTATCGAAAAGTCGGGATGAATGTTTATTCCAAATAACCTGTTTACTAAGTTTGATTTAGCTCCTCCAATAATACTATTAAGAGGGCTGTTAATGATACGTTCGTCCATGCAGACCACTAGTATGGAAGTATCAATTCCTGTTCGGAATAGACCGATTATTTTTTACTGAATCAACCCAATATGTAGATATCTCATTTTTTGGTATTTCTTTTTTAATTTTTCTATTTTTTTTTATCGAGAAGGCAGATAGAAGAAAAGTCTTCTCCTCCGCGAAGCTCGATGTTTCCTTGCATTCTTTCGAATACATAGGTATGTTTGTTTAAGAATCTAGGCTGAAAGGATATAGGCATATACACTTCCTTTTTAACGGAGTTTGTAATCTTCTCTTTCTTTTGAGTGTTCTTTGAGTGTGCTTTTGCTTAGTTCCGCATTTTGTAATTTTGGTATCAGGGCCAAGTTAATAAAGATCTACTAGTTTATAGTAAGACTTCTCTCTTTCTTTCTTTTATTTTTCTTTTAATTATGTCTGAGTAAACTTGTGTTCTTGAGTATGGATCTATGATAGAACTCTAGTTATTCTAATAAGAATAATGCTGAGATGCGTGAAGTAGCTCTTACACTTGGTGTAGGAAACGAACCAAAGCTGCGCTCTAATTCCGTGAAGCGGTAGTTCAGGCTTGTGGTCGTACGTTCGAGGCCAAACCCTTCCAGAAAGCCAAGGTAGTTCCTGGATACCGATCCAGGAACGTAGGGGAACTATGCCAAGCCGCGGAATTATGGGTCAAAGGGAGCAATCGCAGGGATCTCAGAATATTTTTGTTAAAAAATACTAGAGCCTAGCATAGCTCATATACTCAAGAACAACTCCTCACCATGGGAGACGGTATTGAGGAGAAAGCCGAATACCGGGTTTCAGCGAATGACCATCGCTGTCCCTACAACCTGAAAGGATATGAATACCTCGTTCATCTTCCTTCGGTTGATAACCCTGAAAATGGGATATACAACTTTATCGTAGACACATTGGTAACCATAAACAGTACTATGCATAAAAATATGCAAAGTATCTGAAAGGATGTTATTGACATAAGCAGTAGTGTACATACCATCCGAACAGATGTTATTAATGTTGGAAGAGAAATATTCCAAATTGGGAATGATCTTAAATGCCTAGGAAAAATTTCTATGGAAGATACTGCTTCTAGCAAGACGGCTAGACCAACAGTCCAACAAGTTAGACCCTTGATGATCCAACAACGTCGTTGGGCCACTAACATAAATATGATGAAACTCTCTTCTAAAGAAACCAATACTATTTCACCAGAAGAAATTGATGAAAGCTTTTATAAAACCTTTTTAAGGTTACAACAACATGAGCTGTCTGGAGAAATAGATAGCAACAATGTATATACTTATTATGAAGATCATGCGAAAGAAATTGACTTCTTCAAATGGAAATATGCAGAGAGTTCTGATTCAGACTCTTCGGATAACGAAGTAGAACCCCTCTACATTCGTACCATAGAAGAATGACAGGGCAGCAACACTATGGTTATAGAAGCTGAACCACACACTAATGTTGGGACTATACCACCCAATCCCGAAGTAATTATGCGGGATCCAAATTTTGTACTTGGAGGAACCTCTCCATACACACCAAAATTTCGAGAATAAAGAAGGAAAGATTGGAATAAAATCCATACTTCTCAGCAAGCATACCATCATGATAAAAGATATTTATCTGATGGTTTGATCTTGAACCTTGCAAATATACCACACAAAGAAATTGGAGAATATCTCTCTAATTGGTCACAGAAAATGCAGGGAATGGCATACTTCCTTCCTGCTGACATTAGTATTGAGGGATTTATATACTATGCCACTAGTCATTGGCAACGTGATAGCATTGTATGGTTGTGAAACTTTGAAATGCTAAATCCCCAAACGATTGAAGCTATAAAGGCTACTCCTGATAAATTTGCAGCCCTTGATGAGCTGATTCGGCAGCTTATGGCCGACTTTACAGGAGAAAGTTCTCAAGCATCAAAAAATTATAATAAGATGTTGCACAAAATGATTTTGTGTGATATTTGCATGCTTGAAGAATTTGTGTCCAAATATATTGGACTAATTTTCCACTCAAACAATATTCGAGAAAAAGAATTCTGGATGGAGGGATTTTTTACTAAAATCCCCTACCCATGGAAAAATATTATTAAAGCTAAATATGACGAACTCCGTGGTGGTATAAATGGTGTTCATACCACTGGCTTATTAAAGAAAGCCTGTATGAGAACAATGGAAGAAACTTATGAGCAGGCTAAAGCCTCGTCACAAATGAATAAGTTTATCAAAAATTCAGTACTGGGTTACAGATGTTGTAACAAGTACGATGAAGATATCAACTTCCAATTCGGATGTTCGCCTGTATAGCAAAAACCAAAATGGAAAAAGATATGGAAAAAGGGTAAAACCTTTAGCAAGAAAAAATGGAAAATTACTAGAAAGAAGTGGAAACCTAACTTCAAGAAGAAGTTTAAAACAGAAAAGAATTTCCGGAAAAGGAAATTTATTAAGAAGAAGAAATTCAAAAAAGGTTGCAAGTGTTTTAAATGCAACAAAGAGGGACATTATGCCAATGAATGTCCTGAAAACATACAAAGCGTGGTCATCACAGACCTCTAAGATTATGGTATTCATATAGGAACTCTAGATGAAATTAGTAGTAATACTTCTGCTTCTTCTATCTATGAAATTGAGTCTATGGCAGAATCCTCTGAAGAAGATAACTCTTCTGAAGTTGAGGATCTCAGTAAGGCTATAGAATATCTTAAGATAAATATGAATACAATAAATAAAACCTATAATCAGGTATGCATCACTCTTTTAGATGATAAAGCTATCCTTCCTATCAAAGAAGGGATTTCAGCGGGATATACTTTATACGCTAAAGAGGATGTTTGTATCAAACGATATAGGAGTGCCGAGATATTCCTCGGGTTAAAAATTTTCATACCTCTTGCCTACTACGGAATAATTCATAGTTGTTTTCCATAAATAAATTCACTTTATTTATTGTGTTTCTGGGAAAATACAACAGTAGGAATCCGATCTAGAAGACGTTCGCTTTATCCCTTAGACGATGCAAAGAAGAAAAGCTCTCAAAATTTCAACAGCAATGTAGATATCTACGTATCTGTGCAATGAATGAGAAAAGAACTCTATTTATAGAGTCAAAAATAACTGAAAAGATAACTATCTTCATAACCTGTGCATAGTTGAAAATCACGCAGGATTTAACATACGCAAGATTATGAGCAGTTACTGGACATGGCCTGTAACTGTTGGACACATGGCAATCGTGCATGAGTCGTGTGCAAGTTACAGGACATGCAGGTGAGAGATCGGTGGCATGGCTGCCACGTACTCCAATTTGATGAAATCCACGCAGGCTTGTTGAGGATGAAATCCACGCAGACTTGTGGCAGAAAGCTTCAAAATCCACGCAGACTTGGGGCAGAAAGCTTCAGAATTCACGCAGACTTGGTGCAGAAAGCTTCAAAATCCATGCAGACTTGGTGCAGAAAGCTTCAAAATCCACGCAGACTTGGGGCAGAAAGCTTCAGAATCCACGCAGACTTGGGGCAGAAAGCTTCAGAATCCACGCAGACTTGGTGCAGAAAGTTTCAAAATACACGCAAGCTTGAGGAAGAAACATAGAAGTTCAAAATATACGCAGACTTTAACTGCCAGCTGTCTTGATTCGACGTGCCTCGACTGACACAAAATCTCTGACATTGATTGCCTTGTCAGTCGTATTAAATGACAATAAGCTCTTTTGGTACGCCAACTTGATGAAGGTTGAGTCTTGTTGAAGAAGATTTTGAAAGTCACGCAATAGTCGGCTGTGATCTCTCGAGTTCCGTGCATACGTGGCATGCGAGGAGATACTCTTTGACTGTTATGCTGTCAGTCATAATGACACTCTGACAAATGATGAGCTGTCCCAGCGTAACTTTTAAACATTGTCTTGATCAACTCAGCGTGACTTTTTAGACTTTGTCCTGATCAACTCAGCGTGACTTTTAGACTTTGTCCTGATCAACTCAGCGTGACTTTCATTTTTTAGGCCTACAAAACCCCCTTCAAAGTTTTCGAAAAATGATAAATTATTTCGAAATACTTTGAAATCGAGATGATAAAATAAATTTAGTCACGCTGAGATGACTTTAAAGAGAGATTTACTCCGAAATGATTTGGACTGTTGGGATTCTATGCAGTTAGGATCCCGTGCAAAGCTCCTAAATCGAGGCAAATAATGATGTTGCCGTTTGGAATTCTTCATGAGCCTATAAATAAGCCATAAACCACTTCTTTTTTTCTTTACTGTTTTAGAGAGAGAAAAATCCACAAAAGAGAAACTTCATCTTCCCCGACGAACTTTATCTTCCCCGACTTCTTCTTTCCCTTCTCAGCAGCAATGGCTCCTAAGAAAACCGACGCTCAGGCCAAGGGGAAAGCTCCTGCGACTTCCTCGCGTGCCACCACTGACAGACTTCCTCGACGCGAAGTCACGCATCCTCCTATGCAGCGTAAGTGATGGATGGGGATACGAACTGTTGAAGATGACATAATGAAGATAACTTTGATGAAGATGAACTCCACATAGAAATCTTAGGATCTTAAGACAAATAATGAACTTCAGAAATATATCCCCCCTTCTTAGGGCAAAGGATATTAATAAAGTATGCCCCCTCTTTAGGGTCGGCCATACTTCACATCTTCGTTTTTACGAAGCTCTGTGTTTCACGCAAATGAGCATGGCTCTCGTGACTCTGCGTGATTTTTCATGTATTGGCAGGGATGTCAATATTTGAATTATTCACGCAGCTTTCATGACTCTGCGTGATTTTTCACATGTTGACAGAGATGTCAATGTTGAATTATTCACGCAGCTTTCATGACTCTGCGTGATTTTTTCATATGTTGGCAGAAATGTCAATGTTGAATTATTCACGCAGCTTTCATGACTCTGCGTGATTTTTTTTTTTCATATGTTGGCAGAAATGTCAATGTTGAATTATTCACGCAGCTTCTGAGAGTCATCCTCTGAATAGATTAGTCTTGGTCTGTCAGCGTATTTTTATCATTTTTACTTAAATGTGATTCTGGCAATGATGCGTGACTTTTATTCTAATCTGTCTGAACTTTGCGTGAATTAATCACCTGCGTGAATAAATCATTCAGCGTGTCTTGATAGCATATCTGTCTGAAGTCTGCGTGACTTATGAAATTTCCTTCGAGCACTGCTATACACGCATAAGGCTCGTAGACATAGATTTTACTGAAACACATCTGACCTTGTCTTCTTTTATTTTCTGTAGTGAACATCCGAAGTGAAGAGGCAGATTATGAAGGGCACTTGAGTTTTTTATTTAAACATGATTTATCTCATGTGCAATTTCCTCAGTTTGACCTTCCAGAAGCCAGACTGTCGTTGTTGGCAAATCAAGACCATACAACTCTACTCTGTCTGATGAATGGTCAATCTTTTCAGAGTCTTGATTTGGTGTCCCATAAGAAACCAGCATTTCTGTTCGGGGATGCCATAGCACAGAAATCACAACCAAAAGGCATCAGAGAGAAGGTTTGCTTCTGTTTCGAAGGTGATACAAGACAGCCCATGTACTGGCCGAAGGTTTCTAGGGGCTTATCTATCATGAGATTCATGCATGCCAGTTATCCCAGAAAGATGTCCTGGCATTTAACAAAATATCAGCAGGCAAAGGCGAGCCATATCATTTACAGGAAGGAGGGATTCTTCAGTTCCCCAGAGAATCATGTATCCGTATTTCGAGGTTTGAAGCCGGGATGTGTACCACCTGAAGACTCATCAATATTGATGCCATTCAGGACGCCTATTTTCATAAATGAATTTATGGCAAACGAGAAGGCATTCTACCCCACTGATTCGATGCCGAGGATGAACGGCTTAATGAATTAGGAGAACGTGAGATGGAGGACTTTGGTCCATTGGGCTCTGGAGCAGTTTGAGAGTGAGCTGAAGAAGATAAACCTTTATGACGCGATCGTCAATTCCTCATACGGCTTCAGAACCAACCCCTTTCTGTTCCTGGCTTTGGTTGAAAGGTATAACCACAGGACGGGGACATTTATGACTCCCAAAGGGGAGATGGGGTTTGCCCTTCATGAGATGGAATACAGCTCGCATCTGCCTTCAGGCACACTGTCGTATGAAGAGTATGTGCCTACGACAGAAGAGCTGAACTTTCTGTCGGAGAAGAATCCGAAGATGGTACGCCTATTTGAAGAGATGATGTGCCATTTCGGCACATGTACTCTGTATTACAAGAGTACTAAGGAAGAAACCGACAACCACATCCAGAAGTGGATGTCTTATCTTTTTCATGAACCGTAAAAAGGATGAGAAAAAGATAAACGAGAAGAGATGGTACCAAATTAACTTCTTCAAGCCTCTCTCTGAGAGTGAAATCATTTATCTACTAGAGAAGTATGACTGCAAGGATTTCACGATCGATGAAGATTGGTATGAGTTTAAAGCTGGAACCACCTTCAGCTCGTATGTGAGACAGAGTGGAAAGACTCTGTCAAGGAACGGTCATTTAACCGGATTCCTATCTCTTTGGTTAAGAAGATTCGTCGTTCCTGGCTCCAGCTCTTTGGATAGAATACATAGAGGCGTTATTTTTGCAGCAGTGCGCCTTATGTATGGTTATAAGATAGACTTATTATCAGCGATGACCTGTAGGCTGAACGCAGGTCTTCGGAATTTTGTAACCAATATGCTATCTAATCAGAGGAGGATGACCGATAAGTTTCCAAGAATAGAGATGCCCTTCACATATTTATATGGTTGGCTTCTTCTCCATCATGACGGTCTGATACCTCCGGGAGCAGGAGGGAGTGGCAGTCTCTTTTTGGAGAAGTACTCCGGAGAAACTTTATGGAAGGTTCATACTCTTCCAGAATGCAGAAATATTCTGAATCGAGCGTCACATTGGTCTATTCAATGTGTCCCTCCACCACTTGGTTATGAGAGCATGCCCTTGAATATGATAGACGGAGATAAAGGGAACAGGCTAGATGATGTAGCCTTTCAGTGGTAGCAGAGAATCCGGCCCTCTTATCTGGTATACCGTCATGAAGAAATGACATATTTGGAGCCGTATCTACCGAGCCGATTTGCCAGGCAATTCGGCTATGACCAACTTCATGTTGGGAATGCCACCACCTGCCTTTCTGCTCGTGGAGGGCTTATTGACGGAGCTCGGGCCTGGAGATACTTCGCGGCTAAAGATACAAAAGCTATATTCTCTATGCCTAATCCTTTATCCAGCACAGGGACGAAGATGCTTTACACATATGCTCGCTTCTATGTTTCGTCGAGCACCTTCATGCCGAATTTCCATCTGAAGACTTTTGTTGCGGAAGAAGACCCAGCTCCATCAAAGAGGTCGAAGAAGAAGATTGTTGTTCAACAATTTTCTCCGGAACCTGAAGATGAGACAGCGGAGGTTGAGCCCCTATATGACTTATTTCAAGAGCAAAATTTTTCTGATGAAGTTCTTTCTCCCATATTTGTATCCCTTTCTAAGAGGAAGCGAAGTGATGAATCTGAGACAGTCTCCAAAAAGAGTACTAAGTCTCAGACATCTAAGAAGAAGAAGAAAGGGGTCTCAGTAACTGCCACTTCATCTTTAGGTGGCATCTTAGTTGACGAAGATGACGCCGCCGATAAAGACGAAGATACAGATGAAGATGATGCTCCTTTGATAACAAGGAGGTCGAGAGGCAGGTATGTCAAGAAGACCGTCGGCAAAATAAAGGGCAATGAACTCCTGGAAATGATTATGAGTGGAGGGGTCTTGCCAGAGATCAATGAAGCGGCTTCCACTGAGAAAACAGAATCTGATTATGTTCATCTTCCAGCAACTTCAGCTGAACAAAATGAGGTAGAGTCCACTCGAGCTCAGGAAACGACTGCTCCGACAACAAGTGGAGTAGCTATTGAACCCTCAGAGATGAGGATGATCCCTTTTAAGCATGGGACAGAAGGCGTCATCCAGGCATTGGATGACCAGATTGAATATTCTGAAGAAGAACCAGCCCCGGCAGAAATTATGGAACAACCGAAAGTTCCAGAAACTCAGGTTGAAGAAAACATTTCTTTGGCCAGAGGCGATGAAGACATGTCAACGTCCGAGCTACCAGCTGCTGATGACTTGTTGAAGAATGTTTCTAAAGACATCATTCTTCGAATGGATATTCCAGAAAAGACTGAACCGGCAGTCGATACTGAGCTTGCTATCATTACTGTTCCTGAGATTCATTCATCTCAAGGACTAGATGAAGATGTGAACATCATGGACTCCGGATCAGAGACTCATCCTGAAGCCGGGGATGAAAAAGAGTCTGAAGAAGAAGAAGAAGCTGAAGAAGGAGATGATTGGCATGCTGGCACTTCTACTCATTATGACGAAGATAAAATCAGAGGGAACAGAATGGAACTCAGCTCCGAACCTGCTCAATCTCCGGACAACGCTCCAGCACCCAGTAATTCTGGAGCTGGAAGCAGCCACATGAAGCAGGTGTCGGACACCATCATGGACCGGCTACGAGAAGACGCAAGACTCCCTCACCACATAGAATATGAACCTCAGCCTGGTATGATTTTATTTTAGATTCTATTTTTACTGTTTCTTTTTCTTTAGATGCTTATTATTTTTTCTTTGACTAATAGGAACTGCTGCAGCAATGAGTTCGACTCATGCTCCACTTATCCAGGCTGACGCTGATGAAGGGAGTTCGCACTTGCCAACTTCTTCAGTGGCACATACTTCCGTTCCCAGGATAGAGAACGTTCAAGCTTCTTCTTCAATGATGACAGCGACTCCTGGGTTTGAGACTGGACTAGCAAGAACTATAGAAATGTATTCAGAGATCATTTACTCATATCTAGATACATACTCCAGACATTACTTGAAGGACGAAGCTATGCCCTTCTCTGAGCTTCGAACTATGATCAATTTCCCGCTCATGGCGTTGCGACATGCTGGTTGCGAATCTCAGTGCATCTTCTTCGAACATCTCCTGGATGAGTTGGAAATAACTATCCGAAAATACTGGGAGACTAAGAAGGAAGACATTCATTCTTTAACGGTGGCTGAGATCAGTCAACTAGAGCATGAAGCCCAGTCCCAGCAAGCTGCATTAGAAGCATTTCTTGCCTCTTCTTCTGAGAAATTAGTAGAAAAGGGTGAAGAAATATTAGCTACTCGTCAGAGAGTAGAGCTTCTGGAGAAAGATAAAGCATCCAAAGCTGAAGAGCTAAAGAAGTTAAAAGAGGAGTTGGCTCGTCTTCAAGAGCGAATTACTGTCATAGAAACAGAACAAGCTGAGGTCATTGCTGCTTATATTTCTGAAGCCGAACGCTGTGAAACTCTTCAAAAGGAGCGAGAGCAGATGCAGACAGAGCAAATTGAAGAAGTTAATCGTCTCCAATCTGCTATTATCATTTTTGATGAACAAAATATCGCTGTTGAAGCAGCAAAAAAAGTTCAAAAAGCTCATGAAGAGAAAATGAGTATTGTACTTGATCGTATTAAGGAGCTAATAACTCCTAATAAATAGATCTTATAATCAACATTTTGATTTTGAATAAAGACAAATGAGAACCTTTGATCTGATTTTTGACTCTGTTGTTTTGATAATGAAGAAAATATGTTCAGAGGTAAATAATACATGACACATTTCAATAGAATAGAATATACAAATGAACTTTGTAATTCTATCAGATGATATTAAACTAGAGATGATCTTAGTTTAATACTGATTAGAAAAAAAATAGAATTCAGACATAAAAATATCTTCGAACTCAATTTTTTATGATCTTTGGACTCGAGAATCAAAAGACTAGATATCATTTTCATAAATATGATACTGACATGGATGATGAACGATGATGAATCATTAATGTATGTGAGATGAACGAGAAATCGACAAATGATGGAATGAACGGATAAACCGTCAAAAATGGATGAACGGATGAACCGTCAGATGATGATGAATAAACGGGTGAGCCGTCGGATTATAATGAACGGGCGAACCGTCGGATGAATGTAATAAATGAACGGATGAACCGTCAGGCATTAATGAACGGGCGAACCGTCGGATGAATGTGATAAATGAACGGATGAACCGTCAGGCATTAATGAATGGGCGAACCGTCGGATGAATGTGTCGTTCCATTATTTGAGGGACTTCTGCCTATAAATATAGCAAAAATCTGACAGGAGCAAATACTTCTACTCTTCAACATAAAAATGTCGTCTGAAGAAGCATCCAAGAAGGCTAAAATCGCTCCAAAGGTTCAGAAGGGCACTGAAGAACGCCCTGCCGATCCAGTTCAGCCGAAGGAGGTAGAAGCAGGCGAAGGTTCATCTGCACCCAAGCCACCACGAGATATTCTGGACTTTCTGCTTGATCCAGGAAGGACTGAAGAAGAGGAAGCTATGAGGATGGCTGCTTGCAAATTCCTCGTGGGTTCTAGCAAGGAAGTTCTCAACTCTTTTGCTAATCGTGTTTTCGAGAAGGATGGCAGTGGTCCGCGTCCAAATGTAGAGAAGGATGATAGTGACCTTCCTTAATATCATGTACTATCATTCATGATGAAATAACATTTGAATTTTATTCATGAACTTGAACTTTGTCTGATGATTTACAAGTATTTATATTTATACATAATACTTTTTAAGGAATTTGCCATTAATAGGCATCATAACAATTCGACCATCCAGTTCTGAGAGTTGATAAGCTCCATTTGAGAAGACTCGGCTCACAACATAGGGACCTTCCCACTTTGCATCGAACTTGTCTTTACTCATATGAGTCATAGTCATCGGACGTCTAACTGCAAGAACAAGTTCCCCTTTTTGATATGCTCGAACTCTGACTTTCTTGTTAAAAGCTCTTGAGATTCTAGCTTGATAGAATTCGATATTCTGTTGAGCATATAACCGCTTTTCATCCAGAGCTTCTAATTCCTGAAGTCGAAGACGATCATTATTCTCGGTGGTAAGTTCATTAGCGATTGCTATCCTTAAAGAAGGAATTTGAATCTCTAATGGAAGAACAGCTTCGCATCCGTACACCAGAGAGAAAGGTGTACATTTAGTAGCATTACGAACTGTAGTGCGGTAAGCCCACAAACATTCACCA
This sequence comes from Iris pallida, assembly GCA_029216955.1. Lineage (NCBI taxonomy): Eukaryota > Viridiplantae > Streptophyta > Magnoliopsida > Asparagales > Iridaceae > Iris > Iris pallida. The sequence continues at coordinate 6,451,512 of JANAVB010023995.1, read as the reverse complement.
AGTTTCTCACTCCAATTACGTTTGTTAGTAGAGACAAACTTCTTTAAGAGTTTGATGATGGTTTTGTTGAAAGCTTCTGCTAATCCGTTAGCTGCCAGATTATATGCGGTAGAAGCCACATTGTTGATCCGTTGATCGTCGCAGAATCGAGTAAATTTCTGGCTGACGAATTGTGGTCCATTATCATGAATAATGCGTCGAGGAACACCAAATCTGTAGATGACATGATGCTTGATAAAGTTGACGACATTAGAAGTCTTGACTTCAGATAAAGGAATAGCTTCGGCCCATTTGGAGAAATAATCGGTTATTGCAAGAATAAACCGATGACCTTTTGATGACGGCGGATTGATCGGACCAATAATATCCATACCCCAAGCTTCAAAGGGCCATGATGCTGCTGTTGGATGTAGAAATTCTGAGGGTTGATGAATAAAATCCGCATGAATTTGACAAGCTTTAAACTTCCTTGCATATTCGATGGCATCTGATACCATAGTGGGCCAATAATAACCCATACGTCGAATACGGTCTTGAAGTTTTGGACCAGGCTGATGTGCTCCACAAATTCTATCATGTGCTTCGCGAATAATTTGTTGAGCCTCATCACCGGTAATACATCGAAAAAGTAAACCATCATAAGCTCAACGATATAAAGTTTTTGTAGTATGATTGTAATAGAATCTGAGTGATCGTCGTCTGATAGATGCTGCCTCACTCGGATTATCTGGAAGAATATCATACAATACGAAATCTAAGAAAGGAAGTCTCCAACCTTTATCCGTATTCTGATTCTCAGCTGAATTACTGAAGGTGAATTCTATACTAGAATCAGATGAAGATGATAATAATTTATGACTTAATCCAAATCCTCTTGTTGCATTGACATCATGAGATGTTGATTCTTCAGTGTCAACTGGAAGTCCTAGAGTTAGATTGTTTTCGAGATGAAATAATTTTCGATTGCAAACAACAATCATTTTTTGACGTCTAATCGGAATAGCCAATACTGCCGCGAGATTAGCAAGAGCATCAGCTTCTGTGTTACATGCTCGCCTAACATGCTCGATGAAAAATTCTTCAAATAAAGAAGCCATAGATATAGCCAATCTATGATAAGGAACCAGATCTTGATGGCGAACTTCATAAGTACCCTTTATCTGATTGACAATGAGTTTAGAATCTCCATACGCTTCCAAATGTTGAATATTCAGATATTTAGCAAGCTGAAGACCAATAAGTAATACATTGTACTCAGCAACGTTGTTTGAACATGGCTGATCGAGAGAATAAGCTCTTTGGATAGCAAGACCTTCTGGTGATACAAGAACAATTCCAACTCCAGCAACAATGTCACCATTAGGACCTATTCTTGAAGCTCCGTCAAAGAATAGACGCCAAGTAGAATCTTCTTCATCAATTTGATTTGAGTCTAGGACTTCATCTGAAATTTCATCGTAGAGTTTTGAATTCTCTGGAATTGAATGAGCAGCCAGAAAATCAGCTAAAGCTTGTCCTTTGACTGATTTCTGAGGGATATAATGCATGTCATACTGAGCAAGTAAGATTCCCCAATTAGCCAATCGAGAATTTAAAACACTTGGTTTCTTCATCATGACCCGTATAGGATTGATCCTGGAAATGACATGAATAGTCTGACCAATGATATAATGTCGTGTCTTTTGGACAGCGAACATCAGGGCTAAACATTCTTTTTCGACCGGTGAATATCGAGGTTCAGCTCCGGTCATAGTACGACTGAGATAGTAAATGGCTTGTTCATGACCATTTTTATTCTTTTGAGCGAGCAATGCACCCAACGAATGACTCATTGCTCGGGTATATAGGAGGAACGGTATTCCTGAGATAGGAGGTACCAATACTGGAGGGCTCATCAGATATTGTTTTATATCATCGAATGCTTTCTGACATTCATTATTCCAGACAAAAGAAACACCTTTCTTCATAAGTTTATTGAATGGTCTGCAGCGTCCTGAAAGATTAGAGATGAATCTCCTGATATAAGCGATCCTTCCTTGAAATCCTCGTAGCTCTTTTAAGGTGCGTGGAGGACGCATCTCTTGGATGGCTTTGATCTTCTCGGGATCCACGTGTATACCTTTCGAGGTAATGACGAAGCCGAGAAATTTGCCACTAGAGACGCCTAAGAAGGACTTAGTAGGGTTCATCTTTAATTGATGCTTATGTATTAGATCAAAAATAGTCTTCAAATCTTGGATGTGATCCTCTTTTTGTCGACTTTTGACTGCAATATCATCAACGTAGCATTCGACTATTTTCCGCAAATGTTCACGGAATATAGTGCTCATAGCTCGTTGATAAGTTGCTCCTGCATTCTTGAGACCGAATGGCATCACTGTATAACAGTATGTACCAATCGGCGTTCTGAAAGAAGTGTGTTTCTCGTCATCTGGAAACATTTTAATCTGATTGTACCCAGAATACCCGTCCATGAATGACATCCGTTCAAACCCACAGGTATTATCGATCATAACATCAGTAATTGGTAAAGGGAATTCGTCTTTAGGATATGCCGCATTGAGATCGCGAACGTCTATGCATACTCTGATCTTACCAGTCTTTTTAAGGATAGGAACTATATTAGCCACCCAATCAGGATGTTGTTCCTCTCTAATAAACCCAGAGACCATGAGTTTATTGACTTCAGCTTCAATTGCATCCATAATGTCTGGACGAAATCGTTGCTGTTGTTGTTTGACCGGTTTAGCATTCGGCATGATATTGAGTTTGTGAGTTGCAATCTGTGGATCAAGTCCTGGCATATCTTCATAACTCCAAGCGAAGACATCGATGTATTCTCGAATAAGTTTGATCATGTCTTGCTTATCAGTTTCTGAAAGACTTTCACTAATGAATATTGGTTTGGGGGATCCCCCTTCACCAATATCTATTTGAACAAGTTTGTCTTCAGTCGGAGGTTTTTTTTTGCTCGAATCGAAACTCCCATTGATTATTTAACCTTTGGGCCCATTGTTCTGATTCAGGTGAGATTTCAAATTCGTCTTCGTCATCTTCTTCAGAACCATCAACGGAAACCATTTTGGAAGACAAAATGTTACGGTGGAAGTCACCAATACTTGTATCAGAATCCTAAGAGGTGGTACTAGAAGAATCAGATCTCATATCTTCGTCGGATTCGGGATCTTCATGGATAGTATTGATAAAGGGAGTAGAGGCAATATAACCCAATCCGCATTTCGTCCTCCCATATTTCAGAGGAGGAATCCGAACAGGCATTCTTCTTCCTCTTCCATTACTAAGGCCAGTTCTGAAGTCATAGCCCATATTTTTGATAATGTCTTTAGATTGCTGACTATAATGACGTAGTTGTAATCTTCCAGTATCATCGTTTTTGTCATCATCTTCTAAATCAGAAGGATTCTGGGGCCCTTTGTAGAAGAATATTGGAATGTCTCCTGGCTTTCTACTAGGAACCAGAAAGTATGAAGTTTGTACTGATTCTAGGGATACGTCTGTATGAAAAGTATGTACAACTCCTATAGTTATTGTTCTCAAGTCATCTAACAAATGCAAATAACTATGAACATGATTACACACATCAATACACTGCAAAGATGGAGACTTTTCATTAAATTTAAAAGCAGTAGTATTTACATTGGGAGAAGGCTGAGCCTTAGAAATCTTAGCCAAATCAATGACTAAAGGGGGAGAAGAAGAACGAGAGGAAGTTTTGTTTCGATTAAGATCGATAACAAATGGCTCAGAAGAAGTGAGCTCCCTTGAAGCCTGAGATGGAAGAGTAGTCCGCCCTCCAACAGGGATTACCAGAGTATTCTGTTTTATATGTGAAGATACAGGAACTGTAGTACGTCCACTGACAGGAATGATCAGTGTATCTTGAGTAGACGACTGAGGTAATGGAGAGACCCGTCCGCTCACTGGAATAATGAAAGAACCTTCTCCAGAGGGTTTAGGAGATTGTTGCTGAGTAGTTCGACCTTTAACAGGAATTATCAAGGTCTCACTTTGCGGATCCTCTTTCTTCATAGCTTGTATCACCCTTGTATACTCTTCTTCGTACATCCGAGAATCATTGAAATAAGCTTCAACCCCATGGAAAGGATTTATATCAGCAACTTCCTTTTGTACTCTTCCATTGCTGTCAATGTATTTAAAACACTGATGAAGAGTAGAAGGCCCCACATTATTTTCATGAAGAAAGGGCCTCCCCAGGAGAAGATTATAAGATCCCACGATCTCGATCACATAGAAAGTGACTTTGGATCTGAAATCGCCTATCTGAAGTTTCAGATGAATCATTCCTAAAGGCTCGCTTCGGCTTTGATTGAATCCCAGGATAGTAGTAACCGTCTTGGAAAGCTTGTGAAGAGGGATTTTTAGTTCATCCAACAGACTCTTTGGCATTATACTTATAGCAGACCCCGGATCAATGAGGATACGATCTATCTTCATCATATCGATATAACCGGTGTAGTAGAGAGGCCGATCATGTCGATTATCCTCCAGTAGCATATCATCTTGTGTAAAGGTGATATTTGGTATAATCTCCAATACACTGTTACAATATAAGCAAGTGGCAGGTTCTTCATCTGGCTTCTTTAATTGTGCAAGACAAGAGTCAGCCTGAAGAAGTGCCTCACTTAACGTCTCCCGAGTCTCTTTAGAAAGACGTAGAAGTTCAAAGAGGGACATTCTAGCTGGAGTATTAGCAAGTTGAGCTAGAATGTCGAAGTTATAAGGTTTCTGAAGCCCAAGAGGAGGGGACTTCTTGATTGGTTTATCAAATCGAGCCTGTTGTTTGCCTTTCTCAAGAGCTATGGGCTTGGAAGGAGTAGGTACAACCGGTGCAGTTGAAGGAACAGGTGTTGTAGATAATTCTTACTCAAGAGGAACATCAGGAGCTTCTTTGTCAGCAGGAGGGATATCAGGAGTATCCTCAGGACTCTTGGAATAATCCTTTAGATAAGGTTTTCCTGTTCTAGTAGCACCAGCAAGTGCTTCTTCTTTATCTTTTGATTCTGTGTCGGGAGTAGATCCGAAAGAAGTCATATGACATGACTTAGTTTTTCCAGCCTTCTTAGATTTTCGGGAAGTAGTCTTTTGAAGAGGAGGAGATTCAAAATCTGCCACCAGATCAGGATGAATCCATATGATTTCTTCTGTTTCCATAGTGATTGGTACTAATCCTTCAGACTGTGGAGGAGGAATATTCACTATTTCAAGAGTTGTCTTGGGAATAGGAACGATCCCGCTTTCAAGGAGTTGAGGAAGGAAATCTCTGAATTGCATAGAGACGACGTTGGAGGTGACGGTCTTATCTTTCGGAGTAAGAGAGATAGCTCCAGATTTAATCATTTCCTGGATCTTTCCTTTCAGTACATAACATGTACGAACTGTGTGACCCAATATTCTGTGGTATGGACAGTATTTAGGATGATCCGTCTTACCAGCTTCATCAGATTTCTTGATTTCAGGTAATTGTATTTTATTACCTTTCAACAAACATTCAAAGATACCAAGGACATCATCGTCATCAAAAGAGTATTCTTCTTTGGGACGAGGTGCTCTTGGTTGTTGAGTCGTAGAGGCAGAAGGAGTTTGAACAGTTGATGCATCTTTACTCTGAAGATTAACTTCAAGGGTTTCTTTTTCCTTGCGAGTATTGGATTTAGCATTATTGTTAGTACTTTGACCTGTTTCTTTGGGAGTCATCTGCACTCCTAAACCTTTGAAGGTTTCAGCACTAATTTTTGCGGCCTTGGCACTAACTATGAAGGAAGGCCAATCTTGAAATTGAGTAGATCATGTCCATATGCTGATGATTGGCAACAAATTTGATTTGTATGTGTCGATGGTGACAGCATCAGGAGTTCCAAGAGGCATCTTCAGAGCTTCTCTTCGAAACCGTTCAATGAATTCCTCTGTAGTTTTATTATTTTTCTGCTTGATTCTTATAAGAGCAGACATAGTCAGGTCATTGAGCCCTTCATAGAACCGTTCAAGAAACATTTGTTTGAAACCGGCAAATGAGGTAATACACCCATCCGGGAGACTTCTATACCATTCATAAGCCGTTCCTTTGAGACATCCGACAAACACCCGAGTAAGGAGGGCGTCACTTGGTTGTAGCTGGTCAGTCATCACTTCAAAGTGATTAATAAATTGACTCGGAGAAGTGGTTCCATCATAGAATGAGATAGTAGAAGGTTTGTATTTAGGAGGATACGATACTTGCTTCCATTCTATTGGATAAGGCTGCTTGATGCCTAACCTTTGTAAACCATCCTTCTGTTTGAATGCCTCAAATTGAGTTCGGAGATTCCTCAATTCTTCAGTAACAACTCCGGAGGATTGTGGAGTTGTAGCTTGTAGAGAATAGTTGGAAGGAGGAACAGCATTATAAGCACTACCCCCAGCTCCCGAGTGACTAGGAACTGGTTGAGCTTGCCCAGGAGTATTGGATTGTACTGCTGGAGGAACATGTACTGGACTTACACAGTGTCAATTGGTATGGCATCTGGTACAATCTGTCTATTTTGCAGCTGGGTTGCCATGAGTTCATACATCGACTTCATAGTATCAGCCATAGATTTCATTTGCTGTTCCAAAGAAGCAATTCTTTGTTCTTGAGGAGTCATGGAAGAAGAAGGTTCATCAGTATTCCCATCGACCATATAAGTCGTGACTATACGAGGGATTATTGATGAACTGGTGGATGTTGTTTGTTCTGAATCATTACTTTGTGTATCAAAGTCATTTGTAGGAAAATTACCCCCAGTAGGCAGAGGTGGGAAGTTAGATTCTCCAAGAAATTCAGAATCATCTTCAGAAATCAAAGTCCTTTGATTAGAAGCCATAACTCTTGATCTGGTGCCTCTATATACTTCATCTGGACTATCAGTTCTACCCCCAGTATCCCGAGAGGTCATGTTAACAGAAGCGAAAAGAGGTTCATCTTCATCAGGCATAGGTTCATACTGAATCCGATTGAAGACAGATTGTCGTTTAGTTTGACATCTGCATTGCATCATGACTCTTGGCTGGAAGTCACATTCATGATCATATGGTCATGATCCATTGATTGACATCTGTATTGAATTATGACTTTTGGCTGGAAGTCACATTCAGTATGGTCATGATCCATTGACACAGAATTATTCCTTCTCTTCTGTTAAAGATGTTCTCGTAAATCTGTTTGTGAAGATTGAGGTACATCAGAGAACATTCTTTGTGTATTTTTAGGAATATATTTCCGATTCTTGGGTCTTGATGGCTCTTGATTATATAGAGAGTGACTAATCTGAGCCACATAATTTCTAGCATACTCTGCATCTGGATCTCTTGCTTTTGTTCCCGTTTGGTATGGTTTTTTGACACCAGAAGTGCTTCCGAAACGGATTTGATTAAGTTTTGTTCTTAGATCAGTTGGAGGTAACACATTGGTTTTTGATACTTGAAGTTTTCCTTCCATTGATCTGGATATTTGCAGAGAAGGAAGAGTTGAACCATCCCCTTGATTAGGAGTTGGTAACAGACCTTCTTTTGTAGACAAATTATGTGCCCAATTTGAAGAAGTCGTAGAAGAAGACATTAAGAAATGTTTCTTCTTAGACTTATTCAAGTTTTGAGACATAGAATGTCCAGAAGGAAGAGTAGTCAAAAGACCATCTTCTTTTCTTTGACTAACAAAACTGTCAGTCAAAGCTGTTCCTGAAGTAAACACTACAGGAGCAGAAGAAACAACTAAAGAGTTGTTTCTTTTCGAAGGGACTTTGTGTGCCATTTGTAAAGGAGCTTTAGCCAGACTACGCCCAGTTCTAGTAGAAGTTGGCAAGGAAGAAGAGATAGCTAAAGAGCTATTCTTCTTAGATGATGTATACGGAATACACGCTGAAACAGGCTTGGTTAAAGAACCAGTGCGGTTAGCGTGACTTTTGAATTTAGAAATACACACTGGAACAGATTTGGCTAAGGAGCCAGTGCTGTCAGCATGACTTTTGAATTTGAGATTGCACGCTGGAACAGGCTTGGCTAAGGAACCAGTGCTGTCAGCGTGACTTTTGACTTTGAGATTGCGCGCTGGAACAGGCTTGGCTAAGGAACCAGTGCTGTCAGCGTGACTTTTGACTTTGAGATTGCACGCTGGAACAGGCTTGGCTAAGGAGCCAGTGCTGCCAGCGTGACTTTTGACTGCTGTCGTCTTCGAGCACACAAGGGCGTACGTGCTTAAAGTAGAGTCCTTGCCAGTGTTAGGAGTAGACACTGTGGCAGAAACTTCACCATTGGTTGCTAACAGATTCTTAGGGACGTAGACAGATCGTCCCTTTGACTTGGCAGTGGTGATAGAGGCTGAAGTGGGCTTGCCACCCTTAGCCCGCTGCATTTCTTCGTAGGCGAGTTGATCGAATTGGATCGATATCACCTTCTTCGTCGAGCCGACTGACGAAGTATCGTATTGAGTTGTTGCCATCTCAGAAGAGGAGATGGTTTTCTCCAACAGAGTCGCCAATTTGTTTTCCATAAATAAATTCACTTTATTTATTGTGTTTCTGGGAAAATACAACTGTAGGAATCCGATCTAGAAGACGATCGCATTATCCCTTAGACGATGCGAAGAAGAAAAGCTCTCAAATTTCAACAGCAATGTAGATATCTATGTATCTGTGCAATGAATGAGAAAAGAACTCTATTTATAGAGTCAAAAATAACTGAAAAGATAACTGTCTTCACAACCTATGCATAGTTGAAAATCACGCAGGATTTAACATACGCAAAATTATAAGCAGTTACTGGACATGGCCTGTAACTGTTGGACACATGGCAATCGTGCATGAGTCGTGTGCAAGTTACAGGACACGCAGGTGAGAGATCGGTGGCATGGCTGCCACATACTCCAATTTGATGAAATCCACGCAGGCTTGTTGAGGATGAAATCCACGCAGACTTGGGGCAGAAAGCTTCAAAATCTATGCAGACTTGGGACAGAAAGCTTCAGAATCCACGCAGACTTGGTGCAGAAAGCTTCAAAATCCATGCAGACTTGGTGCAGAAAGCTTCAAAATTCACGCAGACTTGGGGCAGAAAGCTTCAGAATCCACGCAGACTTGGGGCAGAAAGCTTCAGAATCCACGCAGACTTGGTGCAGAAAGTTTCAAAATACACGCAAGCTTGAGGAAGAAACATAGAAGTTCAAAATACACGCAGACTTTAACTGCCAGCTGTCTTGATTCGACGTGCCTCGACTGACACAAAATCTCGGACATTGATTGCCTTGTCAGTCGTATTAAATAACAATAAGCTCTTTTGGTACGCCAACTTGATGAAGGCTGAGTCTTATTGAAGAAGATTTCGAAAGTCACGCAATAGTCGGCTGTGATCTCTCGAGTTCCGTGCATACGTGGCATGCGAGGAGATATTCTTTGACTGTCGTGCTGTCAGTCAAAATGACATTCTGACAAATGATGAGCTGTCCCAGCGTAACTTTTAAACATTGTCTTGATCAACTCAGCATGACTTTTTAGACTTTGTCCTGATCAACTCAGCGTGACTTTTAGACTTTGTCCTGATCAACTCTGCGTGACTTTCATTTTTTAGGCCTATAATAGTGTTCCGTTACATACAAATAAAGGTATACTTTTGACACAAGGGTTTATTGAACCAGTGTCAAGACACAATGTATGTATTACCGTTAAGAATACAGTCTATGAGGGTAATTATATTATTCACCGTGCTGACCCTATTGGGTTACTCGTAATACATAAATATGAGGATCTACCTATGGTGGAAGAACCCCTTCTGTCCAAAGCAGTACCTCAACCAGGTTCTAGTTCTAGTATTGGCTCCAGCAGGAGAGACCCTGAGAAGCATTACTATGAATTTAGAATATATATGAATAGACTAACGTCAGAGGAAACTTCGAATTCTAGCTCTAATTTCGTGAAACGGTAGTTCAGGTTTGTGGTCGTATGTTCGAGGCCAAACCCTGCCAGAAAGCCACGGTAGTTCCTGGACACCGATCCAGGAACGTAGGGGAACTATGCCAAGCCGCGTTATTATGGGTCAAAGCGAGCAATCGCAGGGATCTCAGAATATTTTTGTTAAAAAATACTAGAGCCTACCATAGCTCATATACTCAAGAACAACTCCTCACCATGGGAGACGGTATTGAGGCAAAAGCCGAATATCGGGTTTCAGCGAATGACCATCGCTGTCCCTACAACCTGTTTATCGTTGACACATTGGTAACCATGAACAGTACTATGCATGAAAATATGCAAAGTATCCGAAAGGATGTTATTGAAATAAGCAGTAGTGTACATACCATCCGAACGGATGTTATTAATGTTGGAAGAGAAATCTTCCAAATTAGGAATGATCTTAAATGCCTAGAAAAAATTCCTATGGAAGATACTTAGAATCGAAAGTTCGTGTTAATAGCATTATGGTTTCTCCCACAGACAAGGAGAAATTTGCTAAACAGATTGATGAACTACTTCGATTAAAGTTGATACAAAAAAGCCATAGTACTCATTCATCTCCTGCATTCCTAGTTAGGAATCATGCTGAGATAAAAAGAGGAAAAGCTAGAATGGTTATTAATTATCGAAAGCTTAATAGCTACACAAAATTTGACGGTTATTTCATCCCCTCTGCTGAAAATCTAATTAGGCAGATACAGGGAGCTAAGTTTTATAGTAAGTTTGACGCCAAATCTGGGTTTTGGCAACTTAAGCTTGCGAATAAAACTTCCATTGAGCTAACTGCATTCAGTTGTCCTCAGGGACATTTCGAATGGTTGGTTATGCCATTTGGATTAAAAAATGCTGCACAAATATTCCAGAAATGGATGAATTCAATCTTTGGATATCTTGATTTTGTGGTTGTCTATATTGATGATATTCTTGTGTTCTCTAAAACTACTGATGAACACAAAGACCATTTATTACAAGTATCAAGGCTATTGCTTGATAATGGTGTTATCCTTAGTCCTAAGAAGATTGAACTGTTTAAAACAGAAATTGATTTCTTAGGTAAAGTAATAAAGAATGGTCAGATTGAATTACAGCAACACATTTATGCTAAAATAAAAGATTTTCCTGAAGACTTCAAAACTTTGAAAGAACTTCAGAGCTTTCTTGGATTGCTTAACTATGGTAGAAAGTTTATTCCTCATCTTTCTGCTAGAGTTGAAAAACTACCGGATAAGCTAGCTGCTGAACAAGCCAAGTATAAAACCATGACTGGTGAACAACCCATAAAGTGGGATACTAGTAGGATATCTATTACACTTTCACCAAATGAGAAAGAAGAAATTGCTAAAATTAAGGATTTGGTTAAGGACCAGAATATCCTTTATTTTCCATTAGATGAAGACAAGTTAGTTCTGCAAACTGATGCTTCTAATTATTTTTGGGCAGGAGTATTAATTGAAAAGAACAAAGAAATTGTTGCATATACCTCTGGGAAATTTACTAAAACCCAGATTAAGTATGCGACTTATGATAAAGAACTACTTGCTGTTAAATTAGCAATAAAAAGTTTGAGAATTTATCTTCTTCATATAAATTTCATTAATGAGACTGACAATAAATCTGTTGCTCAGTTTCTTAAAAAGAAAACTATTAATAATCCAGAAGAAAATCTTCGAAGGATTAGAATTGCCATCTATTTAGAAATTTTTAATTATGAAGTCAATTATATCCCAGGATATACTAACTTTCTTGCTGATACTCTTACCAGGCCGTGATGCTATGGATCCAAACGAGTACAAAAAAATAAAAGCAATACATGATGAGATGAAGCGGCAGGATGCCTTCACTCCTGTTTTTGGCCAGAAAAAAGCCAAATCCGGTGCCAACAACTAGGCATCATCCTCTACTTTCGGAATGCCTAAGGCGAACAGCCCGGCTCCAGCAGTTGTAGGCCAGGCGAATAGCCAGATGGCCACCCTGGTAACCCAGGGCACACAGGCCCAATCCATGGCCGTACAGGCCCCATAAGCCGCACGGGCATCTCAGGGCACACAGGCCCAGTTTCTGAAAGGAGGACCGAAGAGGCTCGTCCCTTTTCAGAACAAGACTTTTGCAAGTACCGTTGTAAAAAACTGGTACAACCAAGAGTTAGAGAAAAATGATAAGGGCTCTTGGGACAAGTTTAATGGCTGCTACCGAGCCATTCAGTCTAATGACACCAAATGAGCCAACTTTTGGTTGTCTCAGATTGAAAAATAATTTCTTGTTGTTCGAGCCAAGTCTGAGCAGCTAAACTCTAAATTATACTATGTCAGGCAGCAGGCGCTTGTGATGATGGAGTATAGCGCTACATCAAGGTCACCTGCACTTAATGCTATGGAGAAGGATCTCTTTAGTGGACCTTTTTTCGAACACAAAGAACTCTGTAAAATTCTCGAGCAGATTAACAGCCATGATCTGGTCAATCTGAGAATACCAGACTTACTGAAACTCTCCTTCTCCCTGTCCATTGATGATGAAAGAACTCAGAGCATGGACGCTGAAGGTATGGCACAGAGAATGATTATAAGGTACAAGCAGGGGCTGATTGATGAAGCCCGACTCCTAACTTACTTCAGACGCTTAGATGACTCCAACATCACTAAGTATTTTGAAGGGTTAGAGGTAGTATACTCCAGTTACGGGAACATTCACCTAGTATCTTGCTTCCAGGAGATTGTTAACCTACCCGTACAAATTAAAAAGGGTTTTGTCCATGAGATGTTCTTCTGCTCCTCAGATGATAACATCTACAAGCAATTAATCCCAGAGATTTGCTGGGAAGGAGCAAAAGCTAGTGCTTCCAGATTTCAGACAATGTTTAGGTTTAAGATTTGGAGTATATGGGAGGAGAAGCGGTACATCAAGTGCTTCCCCTCATATCAGATTTGGGAACTCCACCTTCTTGCTGGAGATCCAGGACTGTAGTTCTTTCCGTTCAAGAAAGGCAACTTCAACGAAGGGAAGGAACGCTATGGCGCTGCCAGAGAATTTTTCGCCGAAGCCCAAAAGCTTTCTAAGGGACAGGCGGTCCTTTCGAGCAGCAGCAATGTTATTTTGGCAGACTTTGTTACCGTGAAGCCTGTCAATGAAGGGGAGAACCTGGCCCTGCTCCAAGATTTTTTTAACAATATGTGTCTTGGTCCAACAGGTTTGCAGGCAAAAGGAGATGACTGCACTGAGGATGCAATTATTACGGAGGCTACAATTGCATCTCAGCTCCAGCAGCTATAAAGCGAGGTGGGGGCTCATGAAGAGGAAGCTCACGTATGAAAATGTTTACAGACACTACCAAAAATGTTTCGGTTGGCGTCTGCCAAAGAAGCCGAAGATAGCACCCAAGCCGATGCCAGCCAGAAGAGAACTTGGGTTTATTTTGACTCATCCATGATCACCTTCCGTGGCAGAGACAGAAGATTTTTCCCCCGAAGACAGTCAAATTCGGGAATGGGAAGATGCTGAGCGGGTACACCGATACTGGATCCCGCCACAGGGAGGCTCGCCATCCACCTCCACTTTTGATAATTGGGACGGTTGGTGGGATGCCATTTTCGAAGACCCACAACTCATCAATGCAATTGTCCCTTCAACCGACCGAAGGAACACCGAGGGTGACCCTTCACCTACCCATCTGCTTTCTGACTCAGAGGATTCGGAAACAAAAGAGTTAGAAGTCTGGTAGGAAAATGTCAATAGTACTGATGCCGTCTGGGGCCCAGAACCACCTCTACCGTCAGATTTCGATGAATGGGAACTTTGGTAGAATATGGTATGGGAGGGGGACCCGCCATAACAATAATGCATGCAAGGTGGAAGATTCGTTTCTATCCGAAACGAATAAAGCACTGACGTGACGGCGCACCAGCTAGTGGAAATGTGATGGCTTACCAGCTGGAGGATAAGAAAGAATCTTTCTTCAATTATTGAAGGAGGACTGTTTACACCGGTAGCCTTAACTGGCTAAACCGGTTAGTACCGTCCCTGAGCCTATATATAGAAAGGCTCTTGGTAATATAAGGACAACGGAGTTTGTAATCTTCTCTTTCTTTTGAGTGTTCTTTGAGTGTGCTTTTACTTAGTTTCGCAGTTTGTAACAACGGCGTTGTTGGATCACCAAGGGTCTAACTTGTTGGACTGCTGGTCTAGCCGTCTTGCTAGAAGCAGTATCTTCCATAGGAATTTTTTCTAGGCATTTAAGATCATGCAAAAGCAATTGACTTCTTCAAATGGAAATATGCGGAGAGTTCTGATTCAGACTCTTCGGATAACGAAGTAGAACCCCACTACATTCGTACCATAGAAGAAGGACAGGGCAGCAACACTATGGTTATAGAAGCTGAACCACATACTAATGTTGGGACTATACCACCCAATCCCGAAGTAATTATGTGGGATCCGAATTTTGTACTTGGAGGAACCTCTCCATACACACCAAAATTTCGGGAAGAAAGAAGGAAAGATTGGAATAAAATCCATACTTCTCAGCAAGCATACCATCATGATAAAAGATATTTATCTGATGGTTTGATCTTGAACCTTGAAAATATACCACACAAAGAAATTGGAGAATATCTCTCTAATTGGTCACAAAAAATGCAGGGAATGGCATACTTCCTTCCTGCTGACATTAGTACTGAGGGATTTATTCACTATGCCACTACTCATTGGCAAGGTGATAGCAGTGCACGGTTGCGAAACTTTGAAATGCTAAATCCCCAAACGATTGAAGCTATAAAGGCTACTCCTGATAAATTTGCAGCCCTTGATGAGCTGATTCGGCAGCTTCTGGCCGACTTTACAGGAGAAAGTTCTCAAGCATCAAAAATTATAATAAGATGTTGCACAAAAGGATTTTGTGTGATATTTGCATGCTTGAAGAATTTGTGTCCAAATATATTGGACTAATTTTCCACTTAAACAACATTCGAGAAAAAGAATTCTGGATGGAGGGATTTTTTTACTAAAATCCCCTACCCATGGAATAATATTATTAAAGCTAAATATGATGAACTCCGTGGTGGTATAAATGGTGTTCATACCACTGTCTTATTAAAGAAAGCCTGTATGAGAACAATGGAAGAAACTTGTGAGCAGGCTAAAGCCTCGTCACAAATGAATAAGTTTATCAAAAAAAATTTACTGGGTTACAGATGCTGTAACAAGTACGATGAAGATATCAACTTCCAATTCGGATGTCCGCCTGTATGGCAAAAACCAAAATAGAAAAAGACATGGAAAAAGGGTAAAACCTTTAGCAAGAAAAAATGGAAAATTACTAGAAAGAAGTGGAAACCTAACTTCAAGAAGAAGTTTAAAACAGAAAAGAATTTCCGGAAAAGAAAATTTATTAAGAAGAAGAAATTCAAAAAAGGTTGCAAGTGTTTTAAATGCAACAAAGAGGGACATTATGCCAATGAATGTCCTGAAAACATATAAAGCGTGGTCATCACAAACCTCGTAGATTATGGTATTCATATAGGAACTCTAGATGAAATTAGCAGTAATACTTCTGCTTCTTCCATCTATGAAATTGAGTCTATGGCAGAATCCTCTAAAGAAGATAACTCTTCTGAAGTTGAGGATCTTAGTAAGGCTATAGAACATCTTAAGATAAATATGAATACAATAAATAAAACCTATAATCAGGTACACATCACTCTTTTAGATGATAAAGCTATCCTTCCTATCAAAGAAGGGATTTCTGCGGGATATACTTTATGCGCTAAAGAATATGTTTGTATCAAACGATATAGGAGTGCCGAGATATTCCTCGGATTAAAAATTTTCATACCTCTTGGCTACTACGGAATAATTTATAGTGTTCCGTTACATACAAATAAAGGTATACTTTTGACACAAGGGTTTATTGAACCAGTGTCAAGACACAATGTATGTATTACCGTTAAGAATACAGTCTATGAGGGTGATTATATTATTCACCGTGCTGACCTTATTGGGTTACTCGTAATACATAAATATGAGGATCTACCTATGGTGGAAGAACGCCTTCCGTCCAAAGCAGTACCTCAACCAGGTTCTAGTTCTAGTATTGGCTCCAGCAGGAGAGACCCTGAGGAGCATTACTATGAATTTAGAATATATATGAATAGATTTACGTCAGAGAAAACTTCGAATTCTAGCCTCCAGCAAAGCGAGGGTGAACAATTCAAAATTACTGACGAAGATTTGGAAAAGCTGAAAGAAGCTATTCCACACTCAGATAAAAAGGAAGTGTATAAGCCTATATCCTTTCAGTCTAGATTCTTAAACAAGCATATCTATATATTCGAAAGAATGCAAGGAAACATCGAGCTTCGTGGAGGAGAAGACTTTTCCTCTATTTGCCTTCTCGATAAAAAGGAAATAGAAAAATTAAAAAAGAAATACCAAAAAATGATATATCTACATATTGGGTTGATTCAGTTAAAAATAACCGGTCTATTCCGAACATGAATTGATACTCCCAAACTAGTGGTCTGTATGGACGAACGTATCATTAACAGCCCTCTTAATAGTATTATTGGAGGAGCTAAATCAAACTTAGTAAACAGGTTATTTGGAATAAACATTCATCCCGACTTTTCGATAAGTCTTGATGATGAAAATATAGAAAAAATATGTACTTTATCCATAAACCTTCAAGGCATAGAGCTTATGCCGGGATCTAAGGTTTTAGGAATACAATGGGAACACTGTATGGCTTTAAACGATACTCCAACGTTTAAATCTATTACTCCCAAACATTTAGTTAAACTCTATGAGGTTGGTATAGGAAAGACTATACAACCCCGACTAGTAAAATTGGAACATTTAAGGCTTGACAATGAAATGCAAGTTTTTGTCAAATCCTTAAAACCAAAACTTGAAGTACCTACCGAGTACTTTATTGCTTCTGGAAATACCATCTCTACTGTCTTAAACGGAAGAAGACCCCAGTCACATGATGATGAGGCACCTTCCTCTAATTCAGTAAGAATTTTACGATCTAATTCCATAGGACATCTGGATACAGGAAGAATATCTATTTCTCCCGATATCTCTGCCCATAGAACAAGTATCAGTGAAACCCCTATGGAGTGAAGGACTAGACTCTTGATGGACGAAAGACCCAGAAGGGATAATCTAGTCATCAGTACATCTTTACCCCCAATCAGGGAAAACAATTCTGATTTATCTTAAATGAGTACATCTACTCAACTTAAAAGGAATACCCTAAGCATAAAACGTGTGACCAGCTATGATGCTCTCCAAATTTGTGAGGCATATAAAATGCTGTGTCTAACAAAAAAATTTAAGGATATTATCAAAACTGAAGCTACCAAGTCGAATTACAGAACTATTGTAATGAGACATCTAGAACAAACTAAAAGGCTTCTTCGAGAGCATATTCATTTCTATAAAAATACAACTGAAGCTCATCTTGAAGATAATAGACAAAAGCACAGGGTTACTTTTGCCCAGAATATCAGGATTTATGACTTGGATGACTCGGATTCCGAGCCTGACATAGAACCTGAGCAAGATCATATTGCTATAACACCTGCACATCAACTTGATCTTGATATTATGGATCTCCTTGGATCAAGCGGGCTTAGAGTTTTGTCAGATTAACCAGTTTAACCTGGATGACTGGCTTCGCTGTGATGAAGGCGATGACTCTATTCTTGCTGACAATACCCTTAATTGGGAAGACCTACTTAAAACTCCACCTAATGCTCAAAACAACCCTTGATCTTAAAACATTTCCACAAGGACATATCTATATACCCTTAACTATTTGTACCCCTGGGTATAAGGAACTAACTATCCATGCACTCCATGACACAGGAGCTGAAGTTAGTTTATTACAAGAATTGTTCATGCCTGAACATTTACGTTATAAACTTGACAGACCCTGCAGATTAAATGATTTCATGGGTCGACAGATATCAGTTGATTATGGCACAATAATTGATGTACAAATCCCTGATATCCATGGGCATTTCAAAACTTATCAGTATACTTTTCGATTACTCCCCAAGGACTTTGATAATAATTGTTTATTAGGTATGGATAATCTTCGCAATTATCCTCCCTTTAAGCATTATTATTTTGACATTGATGGAAGCGATGGTCATTATCGTAGACACATTGGTAACCATGAACAGTACTATGCATGAAAATATGCAAAGTATCCGAAAGGATGTTATTGACATAAGCAGTAGTGTACATACCATCCGAACGGATGTAAGGTTGTTTTGAGCATTAGGTGGAGTTTTAAAAGCTAGTAATCAGTACATCTTTACCCCCAATCAGGGAAAACAATTCTAATTTATCTTAAATGAGTACATCTACTCAACTTAAAAGGAATACCCTAAGCATAAAACGTACGACCAGCTATGATGCTCTCCAAATTTGTGAGGCATATAAAATGATGTGTCTAACCAAAAAATTTAAGGATATTATTAAAACTGAAGCTACCAAGTCGAATTACAGGACTATTGTAATGAGACATCTAGAACAAACTAAAAGGCTTCTTCGAGAGCATATTCATTTCTATAAAAATACAACTGAAGCTCATCTTGAAGATAATAGACAAAAGCGCAGGGTTACTTTTGCCCAGAATATCAGGATTTATGACTTGGATGACTCGGATTCCGAGCCTGACATAGAACCTGAGCAAGATCATATTGCTATAACACCTGCACATCAACTTGATCTTGATATTATGGATACCTCCTTGGATCAGGCGGGCTTAGAGCTTTGTCAGATTAACCAGTTTAACCTGGATGACTGGCTTCGCTGTGATGAAGGCGATGACTCTATTCTTGCTGAAAATACCCTTAATTGGGAAGACCTACTAAGTACGATGAAGATATCAACTTCCAATTCGGATGTCCGTCTGTATGGCAAAAACTGAAGGTATCAATTCATGTTCGGAATAGATCGTTTATTTTTAACTGAATCAACCCAATAGTATCTTCCATAGAAATTTTTCCTAGGCATTTAAGATCATTCCCAATTTGGAAGATTTCTCTTCCAACATTAATAACATTCGTTCGGATGGTATGTACACTACTGCTTATGTCAATAACATCCTTTCGGATACTTTACATAAGCCATACTGTGTTCCCATTGTATTCCTAAAACCTTGGATCCAAAATAGAGTCATCACCTTCATCACAGTGACGCCAGTCATCCAGGTTAAACTGGTTAATCTGACAATACCCTTAATTGGGAAGACCTACTTAAAACTCCACCTAATGCTCAGAACAACCCTTGATCTTAAAACATTTCCACAAGGACATATCTATATACCCTTGACTATTTGTACCCCTGGGTATAAGGAACTAACTATCCATGCACTCCTTGACACAGGAGCTGAAGTTAGTTTATTACAAGAATTATTCATACCTGAACATTTACGTTATAAACTTGACAGACCCTGCAGATTAAATGATTTCATGGGTCGACAGATATCAGTTGATTATGGCACAATAGTTGACGTCCAAATCCCTCATATCCATGGGCATTTCAAAACTTATCAGTATACTTTTCGATTACTCCCCAAGGACTTTGATAATGATTGTTTATTAGGTATGGATAATCTTCATAATTATCCTCCCTTTAATCATCATTATTTTGACATTGATGGACGCTCTATTCCTCGCGTACCCTTTAATGTCTCCCTTGCTAACAAATTTCCACCCGCAGCACAACGTGGTGAGATTGATGACAAAATTTGCACTTATAATATTCCAACAGATAACAATTTTCAAAAGATAATTCATGGAATGTTAGAACGAATTTTCATTGATATTCATGATTATATATGATGGAAATCTACTACATGACTAGATTTTTTTCATTAATGTTCATGCTTACATATTATGGAAATCTATTACACGGAGATCTCTACAAAAGACTCTGGCCCACTCCTCTCTCATTATAAAAATCAATGATGTGACAAATGCCCTCATTATAGAGGGCAGTGATGTGACAAATGCCCTACTGCAGAGGATAGTAATGTCACAAAATCTTCGGCGTTGGGCCTGCATTAATTCTTCAAGACAAGCAGGAAGGCCGTCTCGAGTGTGTAGGATGGTCGTCGCACCCATGCAGAGAAGCTGCTGGAAGATAGGGTGCCAACCTGGATAATCAATCCTAACCCTGTAGACCCAGCACAATATCTGCGGACAATACGTCTCGTCTCGGGAGTAAAGACAGCTAGTATGTTGTATGAATGAGGATAACTTCGCTTGATCTCATAACAAGATCCCGCATAAGATCGGTTCTCTCTTCAAATCAACTAACTTATAATGTCCTTCCACGCCCCATTTGAACAAGTGCGAGTCGAGATACAATCTGTATAAAAGAAAAAAAAATCAAAGAATCGATCCTCTTCAAAAAGTCTTAGAGAAAGTCACACATCGAAAGTTGCCCTGCGCGCTCGACAGTAAGTTAACAACGCAAGAGCGCACCTATCAGAATATAGTGCATAGGCACACAACAAAAGCCTCATTGTGCAGCACGTTGGCACACACGTGTTTTAGCGCACGCCATGCACACGCATTATGACATAAGGTAAGAAGTTCGTGTGGTGAACGCCTTGACAGTGCCTATGCACGTTATGGCATGTGACATAGGTTGAAGCACGCGCCACAATGATGAACGCTCCAACATGTCAGTGTTCATGGGGAGCCAAGTCATTCGAGAAAGTGAAGTCTATGCACGTTATGGCATGTGGCAGATGTTGAAGCGCGTATCGCAGTGATGAATGCCCCAATGTGTCAGTATTCCTGTCCTCAGAGAGAGGTAAAGTTTTCCCTCTCTCCCTATAGCAGATCACTTACTATCGACTGAAGAATGCATCATGTCCATGTTGAACGATGTCACAGCAAGAGCTTCGAGTGGCATGCCGACGGAGACGTCGGGCGGCTTTGCCTTGAGTTTGTTATCCTCCCTAATGAAGAAAAGAGTCGAGCAAACCCTCATGTCGATCATAGAGAGAGGAAGGAAAAGGAAACGAATGAGAACTCTCTCTAAGACCCCTATTTATAGGCTCAATATAATGAACTTGACATTAATGGCGATGAACCTGACGTTTCGACTCTCGTGGCGAATGGTTTTCTAGGGATTCATCTCAACGCCTATTTATAGGCTTCGAGTAACGTGTGCATTGATAAGGAAAGAAAATGAACAGTTATCCACTTAAGAAAGAACCGAACTAACCTTTCTTATTCTGAAAAAGATCGTGCTGACATCATATCAGCATGTGCCCCGCCTATGTTCAAAGTGTTTCTAACTTTATTCAAAAAAGTTAGAAAACTTTGAAGGGGTTCTTGTAGGCACAAAGGCCTTGATTTCTGTATTAAAGACAACTGGGGGCTCGAAAACCAAAGTCATAATTACTTTTGCTATCTACACCTCACTAGGGGATGTGCCCATCTCATTCTCGTGCCTCACTTCTATGGGCGCTCCTGACTCATCGCGCCCCCACCTACACGTGGCGGTTACTCCCTCCGAGGCTGAATTTAATAAGTATGGTCTTCTCGAGACCTCTGTCCAACACTTCGATTCTCGTGCAGATAATGAACATGAAGGCCAAAGTTCATTCTTCACAACAGCAGACACGTCAGGCATGTGTCTCTCCAGCCGCGTATTGCCTAATTAAGTTCAGGCACGTGTCATCTTGAGCCCTTTCTTCAAGCACGTGTGCCTCTGTCCTGCGCCTATAATCCTCCTCAATAATAGACGTGCCATCTAGGACAGTGATTCCTAAGCATATGGAGAGTTAGGCATGTGCTACGTATCACAGACCTAGTCACAGCCCTGAATGATTTTTTATCATCTCAAGATCTCCTGCAACAGTGTCACGACCCGCACCCTGAGGAAGGGCACAAGAACGTGGGTACGTCCAGCCTACGCTGCAGAATCGGCAGTAAAACACTGTATAGGTCATCTATAAATACTACAACTAGACAAAATATAAGGGTACATGTCATCTCTGTATGGAGGTATAATATGGCATAAGTCAATCACAAGACAAACTAGGATAGATAACATGAAATGGAAATATGATAGAAGGGGAAACTGGAAAAGAGTTCAAGATCCAACACAAGCTCAGATATATAAACACATCACAGAAACTCAAAATATAATATAAAAATACTAAGTATGAAAGTACTAGCTGGATCGCAGTCCAGGCAAGCCTAACTAAGCTATACTAGTCAAGGGGTGCAACATCTAGTGGCTCAGCTGCCAGGTCAAAGCCTTGGCCTAGGTCTCCATCTGCCCCGACCCCATAGTAGGTCGAGCAGTCTGCCTCGGAATCATCTGTAATATATCAACGGTATCCTATCAGAAAAATGAGCAAGTACAAACACTAACAGCAGTTCCATATGAATTAACAAATTCTAATAGAGACAATCATAATAAAAAATAAGATGAAATATCAAGACAGGAAATATAAACAGGATATGTAAACTGGATATCTTATCATGGTATAAATACAGAAATATAGAATAGAACAAGGATATATGATGTAATAAGTAATTATAAAATGTGCCATGAATTATTAGTACGTTATGTGATCGGCTTAGGTCCAGATCAGGCTGTTCCATCTGACCGGCTATGAACAGGTGTACAAAAGAACAAGATCAGGTCGACCACCATAGAAAGCTATGAACAAGTAGGGTCAGGCTTTACCCCGTCGTGAGACGAGGGTATAGCTATGAACAAGTAACAGGTACGAGTGTGAAAAATAAGTAGGGATTTGATCACACAACCACTAATAACTCCCCATCCCCGAATAGTATAATGGATTCGGACATGACACGTCATGATACGAGACTCAAAAGTAGGGGGACAGCCCACTCCCAAGTCATTGTCTATACAAGTACAGGTAACAAGTCGAGCAATGTACCAATATACCAAGTAATCCAGGAATAACATCTCGTGACAGGATCCGACGTTTACTAGTCCGTGAAATCATCGTGTCAGGAATTAAGTAAGACACTACAACTGAATCGGATATAGCAGATATCAAGACAATGAAAACTATCAGTGAATGTACTCCCCTGCGGTCCTGAGCTGATACGATGAACAGATGTTCAGAGTAATCACAGACCTAAAGATGAGATACCATGAGTCAAAACAAGGTTTAATAATAAAAGGAAAGCTAAAAAAGTCATGATATGCAAGTCTAAGCCAAACTAGGTCAAACTAGGTCACATCAAGCCAAACTAGGTCACACAGAGACACACTAGAACAAACAAGGTCACGGGAAATCAATCCAAGTCAAACTAGGTCAATCTGGGCCAAAGGTTGACTTATAGTTGACTTTTTGTCAACTAGTCAACTCTGGTCAACTCTAGGTCAACCCTAGGTAAATGTTGACTAATAGTTGACTTTTAGTCAACTGGTCAACTCTGGTCGATTCCGGTCAAGTTCTAGTCACTTTTTGGCTAAGTTTAACTTTTGGTTGACTTTTATTAACTTTTGGTCAAAACGGTCAACCGAAGTCAAAACTAGTCTAAGAGCACTAAACCTGACCATTACCAACCAAGACACCTTAATTCTAACCATATCTTAACCCAGTAATCTCATACCTTGTATATAGGTAATTATCTTAACCTTACCTATTACCTACTAGCTATATAACTCAACATGGTATTTGAATACCAAACTAACTTCTAACAATA
Source organism: Iris pallida (assembly GCA_029216955.1). Classification (NCBI taxonomy): domain Eukaryota; kingdom Viridiplantae; phylum Streptophyta; class Magnoliopsida; order Asparagales; family Iridaceae; genus Iris; species Iris pallida. The sequence goes on along the minus strand of JANAVB010023995.1, from coordinate 6,427,796 downwards.
CTAATTTCTAACCCAAACTAACTCTCAATCTAACTCTAAAATATAGACTAAAACTAAAATAGGAACTAACCTATGAACTAACATCTAACATGCCTTACTAACCAATTATCCTATCTAGCAATATCCTCTAGCATATTATCCTCCTTTTAAACCTCTCATAGACACTCACACACACACACACACACACACACACACACACACATATCACAAAGGGGGGTTAAGGGACTGATGTGAGGGTAAATATGGATGTTTGTGAAGTGGAATGAATGCATATATATTAAGGGACTGTTAACATTTGTGGGACTGAATGCATAAAGTATAGAGGAATGCACACATATCCAACTGTGTGGACTGAATGTTCTAACATGGACTGTTATATAAGTCCAAGTGGACAGTAGAATATCCAACAGTGGACTGTTCCATGAGTGTGAAATCTTGACAGTTTTGAAGAAGTGTAGAGGACTGAATGTCAGTAGAGAAATGGACTGTCACTTGGTAACCTGGACTGCTATAGGTAATAGGTGGACTAAATTACTTAGTTTACAAAAGAGGACTGAACCTCATTGCCTGGACAGTAATTGAGTGTCCAAGCATGGACTGAAATGACAATGTGGAGACTAGACAGCAATGAAATAATAGAAATTAGGACTGAACATTAGTGACTGAAATGGAAGGGGATAGACTGATATGTATTAGAAAAAATGGGACTGAATTGGAATGGAATATATATGTGAATGCATGTGGAGATGGACTGATTTGTGGACTGATTTTGGTGAAGTAAAATGGCATGAATGGAGTGAAGTATGGACTGTTATGAAGGAAATAGTGGACTGAAATGGATTGATGATATGAAGTGAACTGATTATGAAATAGGAAAGATGGGATTGAACAATGGACTGAAATGTATGGAGGCTGAATTTGCATTGGACTGAATTCGTATGGGATTGAATTTAAAATAGGAAGTACGGAGAATAGGGACTGATTTACATTAGGAAAAGTGGACTGAATTGTAAAAATGGAATGGAGGGACTGATATTAATACTGAAATGAGTGAATGATATGGATGAATGGCTGAAATGTTGCTGTTATTAACTGAATGGGGGGACTGATATAGGACTGGGAATGGGGATAGTGTCCTGCATCTGCTGGACACTAGTGCTTCTACATTGGCAACAGCTACTGCTGCATGTTGCAGCTGCTGTTGCTCTCCATTTGTGTGTTCTGCAGTTGTCGAGAGGACAGCAGCCAATTTTGTCCTGCTGCTGCCAAAGGGGCAGCAGCTCCTCCCCCTTCACTGCTCACTCTCCACTCCTCCCTATCTCACTCTCTCAATCTCAACTCCACACACACACACCTACATATATATACACATCCATACACACCTATATATATACATATGTATTCACACACACACATATATAAATACATGTACACACACATATATATCTCCAATAACCCCCTCTCACAACCACCTATCCAAATCAAATAGGAACACTTCCTACTCCACCACACTCACACAAACTACTCTCTAACACATTAAAACCTGAAAATAGATTACTAATTACACTATTGGCATTTCAACATACACATGGGGTGTCCTATTTCAACAACTACCCATTAGGACACAAAGTAACATGCAAATACACACTAGAAGACTCCGAATGGCCTCTAACTTAATCATAATGGTTGTCCTAACAAGAGGGTTAATTCTATGGATTCAAAACTACTCAAAATGCATAGAAACAAGTTTTAGAGGAAAGGCTTATACCTATTAGGAGTGAATCATAATGAAACCTTCTCTGATACGGCTTCGATACGAAGAACTCCTCAAATGGACACTTCCACCTTGCACTTCTCTCCCAAACCTTGATAGCAACCTTTCTTAGCAATAAGGAGAGGATTGATGGAAGAATATGTGAAGGATTGATTTGATTTGGGGATCAAATCATTGCAAAAACTCTAAAAGAGGGAAGAACACTTGAGAGCTCCAAAAAGAGGCAAGTTTCTAAAGAGGAAGGAAACTAAACCAACCCCCCTTGTGGTCGGCTAAGTAGGGCTCCTTTGGGCCATTGTGAAATGTCCTAAACACCCCTCTCTAGTCCTATTTGGTTGGGTCTAGCCTAGGTTCAAGTTTGGGGCCAAAAGGATCTAGTTTGAGTCTCTAATCAACTAATCTAATAAAAGGGAAATAAACTAGTCTAACCAATCTAATTATTGAACCAAGTGGGCCATGTCTAACTTAAGTTGGGTCCCATCTAGAGACTAAGCTACCTGAGTCACTATCTCAAGTCAGAACGAGACGAAACTCGAACCACACTAAACAAATCATATAAAAAATTTAATAAAATTATAAAATTCCAAAAATGTTGAAAATTCAAAATGACCAAAATACCCCTGTTCTTGAAAACTGGGGGTGACGAATATATCCACCTTAAAAAATTTCGTCCTCAAAATTAAAACAAAGCAATCACAGAAAACACATGCAGAAAACAATCCCATTCAATACTAAAAAAAATCAGCAATAAAAAATCTCTTTGAGGCTGTCACGCCCCAGAACCAGAATACTGGAGAGCGGGGGAATGACTCAGCCAGCTACGTATTACGGGTAGATAAATACCGTATAATACGATCAATGCTGTCTACAAGACGAAGGGGTGCATACTACATGAAAGTCTCCCTATGGTCACTTTGCTTCTATTGTCTCAATCATTCAAACAAGAAACAGAAATAGAGAACATGTGAGATAAAGCAGTAAGGCATCCCAAACGCTTAGTTAAAATGTTCTTGATATCTGGCTTTACAAAATACATGATGTAGTAAGTATACACAATTGTTAGCAGTTGCAGTCTGACTTAGTTACAATTATGCAAAAGTAGGTACAAGACAATCCGACTAACATGTCGGTGCCAAACGGCAAAGTATAAAGTAGATAACAAAATGGGCGGGGAAGTAAGAAACCCACTCGAGTCCTCCTGCGATCATCCCTCTAGTGTTGACCATCTTGGAGGTAGAAGTAAGCTGGATCCTCGGGGACCGGCTCTAAATCTGGTCATGCAAAACCAGAGAGGTTAGACCTCTAATAGCAAGTACCGCCAAGGAAGGACGATATGAGGAATGAAGCCAATAATAAGAGAATATGATAATAAATCTCTGCTATCTACTAGGACTCACACAATATCACGACACTTCGAACCAACCTCCCAACCAAACACGGACAGAAGTTGGCTCGTCATGTCCTGACATTCTGATCATCTCAGTTAAGTAACAGAGTAGGTACAGTACACAAACAAATTAATTTAAACGGCCAGGCAACTACTACGGCTTGCTATTGTGAGTCCCAAGTTATCCTGGAATTATGCAATAAAGGATTTCTCAGTTCTTACTATGCGCAAGCAAGGCTAGTTTACCCAGTCAATCAATTGCGCCAATCATGAATTAGACGAGTCCCAGCGGGACGCCCATCATTAATATACAATATACAATAAATAATATAACCAGATACCGCTCCCTGCCCGTGTGACAGATTTGCAGCACCTGTGGGGACCAACCGGCCTGTCGGGCACTACTAGTCCCAAGAGGGCTGCCATGTAAGAACTCGGAAATCCATTCTCTCCATGCAATCATTATTTTATTTAACTTAATAGTCTCTATGTTGAGTGAAGTACCATATCGTGGATCATGGTCATTCAGAATGAGTACTTTCGTACGGGGTACGATATGCGCAACTCTATAATGATACCAGTGCGGTCAGGTTGTAGGTCTTACATAGCGTAATGCAACAATCAAAACTAACCACGGAGTAATCATGCCTTGACCATAAAGTGCACATGCTTCTTTGGTAAGATAAATAAATAATAAATGAATTGAAGCCTGCATGTGCCGTATGCCAATATTCGGGATTAGCCAGTCGATTTTAATAGTTCATAATTAATATGAACGTGTCTCATTCATTCAATTCAAAGACGACTAGCCAGTCTCTTAGTTCCAATTAGGAACGCATGATCAATTATTAATCAAGGTCACAATCATTATCAATGGTGACAAGGCATGAAAGTCAACTAGTATTCAGTAGGGTCGAGTCTATAACTCTCAGGGTTTAAATCCAGTCAATCGGGGTATCTATAACTCAATTCAGGACACATGGTACATCCTACGTAACAATCTATATTTAACAGAAATATTAGCATATCATGATTATATCGAGTTTATACAAAAAGGCGTAAGGATATAAAATGGACGTTAAATATCTAATAAAATATCAATATACACAGGCTGAGCTCAAGTCAGGCTATGCTCAAGCCAGGCTACGCTCAGGTCAGGCTACGCTCAAGTCAAGCTACGCTCAAGTCAGCGTACGCTCAGGTCAAGCTACGCTCAAGTCAGCGTACGCTCAGGTCAAGCTACGCTCAAGTCAGCGTACGCTCAGGTCAAGCTACGCTCAAGTCAAGCTACGCTCAGGTCATACGCTTCCAAAAGGCAGCGTATGTACTCCATACGACTCCTTGTCACCCAAGTGAGCGTATGCAAGACATACGCTCCCAAAAGGCAGCGTATGGACTCCATACGACTCCTTGTCACCCAAATGAGCGTATGCAAGACATACGCTCCCAAAAGACAGCGTATGGACTCCATACGACTCCTTGTCACCCAAGTGAGCGTATGCAAGACATACGCTCCCAAAAGGCAGCGTATGGATCGGACTGCGCTACGCTAAAGAGCGCGCGCAGCTCAGTGGCGTAAGCTAAAAAGCTAGCGCACACTGCTCACTGTCTTCTCCAAAACAGCAAGAACTCCATGGTTACACCCAAGGCTTCAAAAGTCCATAACTTAGTCAAAATAAGTCCAAATCCAACTTTGCAAAGGTTAAAATTGGGTAGAATAAAATTCTCTACAACATGGAACCATCAAAACTTGAAAACAAAGAAGTTTGATAGATCAAAACCACCAAAATCCAAAAACAACTAATTTCTAGATCTACTAAAAATAAAACTTCAAAACAAAAAATGCCAAGTTCTAAACTCTCTTAGAATCACAAAGGGAAGAGAATGGAACCATAAAAATGGGTCCTCATGAAGAAGCAAGATGTACTTGCCTATGGGTTTGGTAGGTGGAGAGAGTAATGAGAAAGAAGAAGAGTAATGGAGAGAGAGAAAGAGTTTGGGGGCTTTAAATGGAAGGGGTGGTGGTAGGTGGGTTCGGTTCATGATGAACCACCATAACCCAAAAATAAACCAACCTAGGCCAAACCTAAAGTAAGCTAAAGCAGAGAATAAAAGCAGGATGTAAAATACAGAAAATTAATTGCAGGAATTTAATTAACATGAATTTAAAGAGATTTAAATACAAAACAATGCATGATAAATATTAAATAAATACATTTAAGCAGTACATGTATTAAAAATACGTATACTGGGAACGGGGAGTGACATCTCTACCCTCCTTAGAAAAATTTCGTCCTCGAAATTTCAAATCCAAGCAGGATAGGAATATCAAGGCCAAACTAGTACAAGCAATTTAAGTAAGCAATCATTTTACAACGTCCATAGCAAGTAACATATCTATATTCAATAATCTACGATATCAAGTAATTTCTACTCATAGGGCGACTAGCATGCGGAGTTAAGACAATCAAGGTACAAGGGAAAAAATATACCTTGTGAGCCAAACAGATATGGATACCGTGATCGGATATCATCCTCACATTCCTACATTGACTCTCCTAATGAGTGATGACCCTAAGCAACCCGGACAAGACTAATTGTTCGGTTCTTGAGTATCTTCTCTCTCCGGTCCAAAATGGACACCGGTTGCTCCTCGTAAGACAGATTGGTACCAACAACCAGTTATGAATGATCGAGGATATGGCTGGGGTCCGATACATACCTTCGCAATTGAGATACATGAAACACGTCATGCATCTCTCGTAACGAAGGTGGAAGGGACAAACGATAAGCAATATCGCCTACCCTATCAAGAATAATGAATGGTACTACGTATTGCGGACTCAACTTCCCGCGAACGCCAAATCTAATGACCCCACGGGTAGGTGAGATCCGCAAGAACACGTGGTCCCCAACAGAAAACTCTAGCGGCCTACGATGCTGGTCCGCCCAATGACGATGCCGATCCTGTGCAACACGAAGTCGCTCTCTAATTCCCTTAATCACTTCAACCGTCTGGATAATCATTTTTGGGCCTAGCATCTTCCTTTCTCCGATATCATCCCATGCTAGTGGTGATCTACACTTCTTACCATATAGTGCCTCAAATGGCGCCATTTGGATACTGGCTTGATAACTGTTGTTGTATGAGAACTCAACTAAGTGCAGGTGGCTTTCCTAAGATCCTCCAAAATCCAGAGTGCAAGCTCGTAACATATCTTCCAAAGTCTGAATTGTCCTTTCTGATTGCCCGTCCGTCTGCGGAAGGTAAGCCGTGCTAAATCTTAACTTGGTACCCAGACTATGATGCAAGCTCTTCCAGAAATGTGATGTAAAGCGGGTATCTCGGTCTGACATAATACTGACAGGGACTCTATGCTGTCTGACTATCTGTTGCATATACAACTCTGCCAACTTTTCTGTAGATTGTCCTACTCTGAAAGAAAGAAAGTGTGCTACCTTGGTAAGCCGATCTACTATCACCCAAATAGCATCTTTACCACTTGGTGATCTCGGTAAACCGGTCACAAAGTCCATTGTGATGTGTTCCCACTTCCATTTCGGGATAGGAAGCGGTTGTAATAATCCAGCTGGCCTCTACTGTTCTGCTTTTACCTGCTAACATATCAAGCAACGGGAAACAAACCTATCTATCTCCCTCTTCATCCCGTTCCACCAGAAGTGCTGCTTGATATCTTGGTACATCTTGGTCCCTCTGGGATGTATAGAATACTGAGAACTGTGAGCTTCTGTCAAAACTTCCTGTCTAGTATCTCTACTAGGTACACATAGACGTGATCCAAACCTAAGCGTACCATCTTCGTGAATTTGCATCTCTTTTCTGAGCCCTGACTCACATTCTGTCCTAAGCTTCTGAATCCTTGGGTCCTGTGCCTGGGCTGCCTTGATCCTGCCTACCAAGTCGGATTGAACTTGTAGACTCGCCAGAATTCCTATATCATTAGGAAGTATAACTTTGATGTCCATCTCCTGAAGGTCTTCTAAGATGTGCTTCTGCGTTGTCAACATAAATGCGCCGCCTCTTCTGCTAAGAGCGTCTGCTACCACATTAGCCTTGCCTGGATGATACTGAAGCTCAACGTTATAATCCTTGATCAGCTCTAACCATCTTCTCTGCCTCATGTTCAGCTCCTTCTGAGTAAAGATGTACTTCAGACTTTTGTGGTCTGTGTACATGTCTACTCGGTCACCATATAAGTAATGTCTCTATAGCTTCAAAGCAAATACTACTGCCGCCAACTCCAAATCATGAGTTAGGTAATTCTTCTCGTGGTCTCGAAGCTGCCTAGATGCATATGCTATCACCTTCCCATGTTGCATGAGGACATATCCAAGTCCTTTACCTGACGCATCACAATATACTGTAAAACCTCCGGGCCCAACTGGCAATGTAAGAATAGGCGCTGATATCAACTTCTGCTTCAAATTCTCAAACGATGACTGGCATTCTGCCGACCAGACAAATGGCACATCCTTCCGTGTTAAGCGGGTCATGGGTGCTGGAAGTCTTGCAAAATCTGACACAAATCTTCTGTAATATCCTGCCAATCCCAAGAAACTCCGTACATCAGCTACGGTCTTGGGTACTGGCCAACTCTCTACTGCTTCTACCTTCTTGGGATCTACTGCTACTCCAGCTCCTGATATGATGTGACCCAGAAATGAAATATGGTCCGCCCAGAACTCACACTTGCTGAGCTTGGCATACAACTGGTTCTCTCTCAGAACCTGCAACACTTTCCTGAGGTGGTCTTCATGCTCCTCCTCACTAGCAGAGTATACAAGAATGTCGTCGAGAAACACCACGACAAACTGATCTAAGCATGGCATAAAGATGCGGTTCATCAAATCCATGAATATAGCTGGAGCATTGGTCAAACCAAACGGCATTACTAAGAATTCATAATGTCCATACTTCGACCTGAATGCTGTCTTGGAAATGTCTTCCTTTCGAACCCTCACTTGATGGTACCCTAAACGAAGATCTATCTTGGAGAAAACTCTAGCTGTGCTCAACTGGTCAAACAAGTCATCGATCCTGGGTAGTGGTTACTTGTTCTTTACTGTCGCCGCGTTAAGTTTCCTGTAGTCGATACACAATCTGGATGATCCATCCTTCTTCCCCACAAGTACCACTGGTGCTGCCCATGGCGATATGCTAGCTTGGATGAACTTCTTCTCCTTCAGTTCCTCTATATGTTGATATACCTTGGCCTGCTCCGAATCCGCCATTCTGTAAACCCGATCTGATATCGGTTTAGTTCTAGGTGCCAATTTTATGCTGAACTCAATATCTCTAACCGGTGGTAGACCTGGAAGTTCTTCGGAAAACACATCTAGAAATTCTTCAACTACCTTCGGAACTTGAACTTCTTCCATTGCCATTATTACTCCCTGCTCTTGCTGAGTTGCCTCTGATCTGACTAAGGTGAATCTCTTCATGCCTAGAATATCAAAAGATACACTCCCACTACGACAATCTATTGTCGCATAACTGTCCTTCAGCCAGTCCATGCCTAAGATAACGTCGAAATTTCCAACAGGAAATTCTATCAACTGGGCGGGTAAGGAATGCACGCAAACTATAACACTACACGCTAGAATAACTCTACTAACTCCTACGAGCCCATTGCCAGTGAGTATACTCAACCTCCCTGGCAATGCCTCGAACTCCATTCCTAGCCGTGTCGCAAATTGTGCAGATATAAATGAGTGTGATGCACCCGAATCGAATAATGCTACTGCGGGATATGAGGCGACGAGAATGTTACCTGCCACAACATCTCCCGATGCTAATGCCTCCTCCAAGGACAGAGTGAATGCCTGCCTTCGACCTCCTTGCTGGTTTCTATGCGGCGGCCTAGCCTGGTGCTGCTGCTGGCCCCTTCCTTGATGATGCTGGGGTGGTCTATGCTGGTGTTACTGTATCGGCGGTCCCTGCTGCCGAAACATCTGAGCCTGTGGCATTAACGGACGCTGGGCTAATGGTCTTACTGCTACTGCTAGTCCTCGATACTGTTCTGCCCCTGGTGCTGGCAGAGCAGGAAACTGTTGTCCTGGTCCTCCTGACCTAGAATTCATGGGACATGTGGTAACCCGATGGTCTGGATTTCCACATATCAAACACAGTCCGTTCAATGCCCGACACACATCTCTAGTGTGCCCCATCTTTCCATAATAAGTACAGCCCGCTGGGGGTTGCTGGTTTTTTTTCTGTTGCTGCTGCTGTCTGGGTGGTGGTGCTGGCCCTCGCATTGCCACATCGTGAATGCAAATGCCAAGGGATGGTGCTGTTGTTCGGGGCGCTACTCCCCCTCTTCCTTCAATCTGACTGTGAGATCTCTTCTGACCTCCAGTCCTAACTGTGATCCTCTGAATGGTGATCTCATGCCTTCGGGTTGCCGTCAATATCTCATCAAAAGTCTGGTAATTGTGCCCCTCTATCAATTGCAAGAGCTCAAGATGAAACCCTTGCTGAAACCTCATAGCCCTCTGGCGCTCCGTCGCTACCATCTCGGGGGCAAACCTACTTAATCTGCAGAACTCCGCTGCATAAGCATCTACCGTCTTGTCGGCCTGCTTGAGGTTGATAAACTTCTGTTGTAGCTCAAACTGTGCCACAACTCCATAGTACTTTGTCTTGAATCTTGCTGTAAAATCGTCCCAAGCCACAGGACGTCTGATGCCTACCTCCTCTGATTCCCACCAATCACGTGCGAGATCTTGAAGTAACAACTTCACCTGATCCACACGTTCTTCTGCCGGCACCTTAGCGGCTGTCAAAATAGCCTCAATATCCTTAAGCCATGCATCTGCTGAAATAGCATCCTCCGTTCCTTCAAAACGGCGAGGGTTAAACTTGTAAAATCTGGTTGATGCTCCAGAATCCGGCCTTGCCCCTCTTTCCAAAGCTGTCTGCAACCCTTGGTTGAGTAGTACATTCTGCTCTTACAACTGAGCGTGCATGCGCTGCTGGACTAACATCTGGTGTTGCTGAGTGGCCATTATCCCTCTCATGATCTCCAGAAGAGCCGGTGTGTCTAATTCCACAGGGGTAGGTGGAACTATTGGTGGTGTTGGAACCTCCGGATACTGCGGTCCAACTGCTGGTTCTACTATCACCTCTTCTTGAATAGTCTCATGAAGTGGTTCTGACCCTTATTGCTGACCAACCTGGTCAGGTTGTCCATGCTGCCCTTGTTGTTGTTGCCCAATCCTGATAGATGCGGACGAGGTGCCCCTAAGAAAAGGGACAAGAAAACCATCAAACGACCGGACAGGAAAGATCAATGAAGTCAAGGGATACTGGAATGTCAAGATAGAATTGAGAACAACGAATCATGAGATCAAGGGGGAACGTGTGTGATTGAGACATCCTACAAATCAAAAACCCCACAAGTCTGAAATTAGACCTGCATGGGCCACCACTAAAACCTTGTCACGCCCCAGAACCAGAATACTGGAGAGCGGGGGAATGACTCAGCCAGCTACGTATTACGGGTAGATGAATACCGTATAATACGATCAATGCTGTCTACAAGACGAGGGGGTGCATACTACATGAAAGTCTCCCTATGGTCACTTTACTTCTATTGTCTCAATCATTCAAACAAGAAACAGAAATAGAGAACATATGAGATAAAGCAGTAAGGCGTCCCAAACGCTTAGTCAAAATGTTCTTGATATCTGGCTTTATAAAATACAGCCAGATGATGTAGTAAGTATACACAATTGTTAGCAGCTGCAGTCTGACTTAGTTACAATTATGCAAAAGTAGGTACAAGATAATCCGACTAACATGTCGGTGCCAAACGGCAAAGTATAAAGTAGATAACAAAACGGGCGGGGAAGTAAGAAACCCACTCGAGTCCTCCTGCGATCATCCCTCTAGTGTTGATCATCTTGGAGGTAGAAGTAAGCTGGATCCTCAGGGACCGGCTCTAAATCTGGTCATACAAAACCAGAGAGGTTAGACCTCTAATAGCAAGTACCGCCAAGGGAGGACGATATGAGGAATGAAGCCAGTAATAAGAGAATATGATAATAAATCTCTGCTATCTACTAGGACTCACACAACATCACGACACTTCGAACCAACCTCCCAACCAAACAAGGACAGAAGTTGGCCCGTCATGTCCTGACATTCTGATCATCTCAGTTAAGTAACAGAGTAGGTACAGTACACAAACAAATTAATTTAAACGGCCAGGCAACTACTACGCTTGCTATTGTGAGTCCCAAGTTATCCTGGAATTATGCAATAAAGGATTTCTCAGTTCTTACTATGCGCAAGCAAGGCTAGTTTATCCAGTCAATCAATTGCGCCAATCATGAATTAGACGAGTCCCAGCGGGACGCCCGTCATTAATATACAATATACAATAAATAATATAACCAGATACCGCTCCCTGCCCGTGTGGCAGATTTGCAGCATCTGTGGGGACCAACCGGCCTGTCGGGCACTACTAGTCCCAAGAGGGCTGCCATGTAAGAACTCGGGAATCCATTCTCTCCATGCAATCATTATTTTATTTAACTTAATAGTCTCTGTGTTGAGTGAAGTACCATGCCGTGGATCATGGTCATTCAGAATGAGTACTTTCATACGGGGTACGATATGCGCAACTCTACAATGATACCAGTGAGGTCAGGTTGTAGGTCTTACATAGCGTAATACAACAATCAAAACTAACCACGGAGTAATCATGCCTTGACCATAAAGTGCACATGCTTCTTTGGTAAGATAAATAAATAATAAATGAATTGAAGCCTGCATGTGCCTGTATGCCAAAATTCGGGATTAGCCAGTCGATTTCAATAGTTCATAATTAATATGAACGTGTCTCATTCATTCAATTCAAAGACGACTAGCCAGTCTCTTAGTTCCAACTAGGAACGCATGATCAATTATTAATCATGGTCACAATCATTATCAATGGTGACAAGGCATGAAAGTCAACTAGTATTCAGTGGGGTCGAGTCTACAACTCTCAGGGTTTAAATCCAGTCAATCGGGGTATCTATAACTCAATTCACGACACATGGTACATCCCACGTAACAATCTATATTTAACAGAAATATTAGCATATCATGATTATATCGAGTTTATGCAAAAAGGCGTAAGGATATAAAATGGACGTTAAATATCTAATAAAATATCAATATATACAGGCTGCGCTCAAGTCAGGCTATGCTCAAGCCAGGCTACGCTCAGGTCAGGCTACGCTCAAGTCAAGCTACGCTCAAGTCAGCGTACGCTCAGGTCAAGCTACGCTCAAGTCAGCATACGCTCAGGTCAAGCTACGCTCAAGTCAGCATACGCTCAGGTCAAGCTACGCTCAAGTCAGCGTACGCTCAGGTCAAGCTACGCTCAAGTCAAGCTACGCTCAGGTCATACGCTTCCAAAAGGCAGCGTATGTACTCCATACGACTCCTTGTCACCCAAGTGAGTGTATGCAAGACATACGCTCCCAAAAGGCAGCGTATGGACTCCATACGACTCCTTGTCACCCAAACGAGCGTATGCAAGACATACGCTCCCAAAAGGTAGCGTATGGACTCCATACGACTCCTTGCCACCCAAGTGAGCGTATGCAAGACATACGCTCCCAAAAGGCAGCGTATGGATCGGACTGCGCTGCGCTAAAGAGCGCACGCAGCTCAGTGGCGCAAGCTAAAAAGCTAGCGCACACTGCTCACTGTCTTCTCCAAAACAGCAAGAACTCCATGGTTACACCCAAGGTTTCAAAAGTCCATAACTTGGTCAAAATAAGTCCAAATCCAACTTTGCAAAGGTCAAAATTGGGTAGAATAAAATTCTCTACAACATGGAACCATCAAAACTTGAAAACAAAGAAGTTTGATAGATCAAAACCACCAAAATCCAAAAATAACTAATTTCTAGCTCTACTAAAAATAAAACTTCAAAACGAAAAATGCCAAGTTCTAAACTCTCTTAGAATCACAAGGGAAAGAGAATGGAACCATAAAAATGGGTCCTCATGAAGAAGCAAGATGTACTTGCCTATGGGATTGGTAGGTGGAGAGAGTAATGAGAAAGAAGAAGAGTAATGGAGAGAAAGAAAGAGTTTGGGGGCTTTAAATGGAAGGGGTGGTGGTAGGTGGGTTCGGTTCATGATGAACCACCATAACCCAAAAATAAACCAACCTAGGCCAAACCTAAAGTAAGCTAAAGCAGAGAATAAAAGCAGGATGTAAAATACAGAAAATTAATTGCAGGAATTTAATTAACATGAATTTAAAGATATTTAAATACAAAACAATGCATGATAAATATTAAATAAATACATTTAAGTAGTATATGTATTAAAAATACGTATACTGGGAACGGGGAGTGACAGATGTACATCAAACACTTGTAAATAAAAACTAATACGTGTCTGATATGGACACAAAACCAACACAAAATCACTCCTATCAAAAGTCAAAATTAACAATCACCAATGAAATAAATATTAAAATAATTCAAAAAGATCAAATAACCAAAATACCCTTAGGCCAGAAATGACATTAAAAATATCCTAATCATATGGTTAGGCTCTAGGTTAAGCAGTCTTTAGGGTTTCACTAGCAACACATCAAAATCACAAGTCATGGCTTTAAATAGTTTTAAAATGATAAAAAATCTCTAAAATCATATCATGATTTAAATGTCAATAAATAAATGATTAAAATTACAAAAGTCAAAATTATCCTCAATTTAGAAACTGGGTGCTACAAGTTTCTCGTAATTAAGATGCTAGTTCTCCTTGTAGGTCAAACACCCCACAAACATAGTCTCAAAATCATGCAGTTCGATAATTATATACGTCTGTCCAAAATCATGATACTCAGAACCTTCGTCATGCTAGTGAGCAGGGCTACGATAATCACAGAGTCCTCGACTAAGGTATATACCTCTAGAATCATGGTATTTAAAATTTTCACATTGCCGCATGTTTGGCCGCAAAAATCTTAAATTCCCACACCCAAGAAATACGTCCATAATCCGACTATATATCCTCACTATGCCTGCTAATATGACCATAGAAGACTCTAAAATCTGATAATCGAGGCGACCTAGCCCATACGACTTATCTCAAAGGAAAAATCAAAATCATGTCACAAGAATAACGGAACAAAATTGATCAATTAACAAGGAACAGATAGAATCAAATTTCACGACAGTTATAAGGAGGCAAATACGGGAATGAGATCAAAAGATTGGAACCTGCAATCCGCTCTGCTACTGCCTGAGTGTCCTCGACTATCATGGCAAAAGCTCGTCCCTGCTAGCCTCCCCTAGCCTATTGTACTCTATCCTAGCCTGCCTGTCTAGCTGTACGAGCAGCACAGTTCTTCATCTGGTGATCTGAAGCTCCACAGAATAAATAAACTCCCAGCCTCATCCTGCAAACCTCTCAAGTGTGCCCCGACTTCCCGCTGAAAGCACACTGTATGGCCTATCTCTGGCCCTGACCCTGCTGCTGGTGGATACGTGCTGGTGCCTGCAGAAGCTATAACTGAGGCTGTTGCTGCTAAAACTGCCTCTGCTAAAAGTGAAGGCACTTGGCCGGCCCCGCACTAGAACTCGCTCCAAGAACGTCACTGCCCCTCTTTGGCTTGATGTCGAAGTCCTCTTCAGCTATCTGTGCCTCCATCAGTATCTGCTCGAAGGTCGCATCGCGTCGCCCGGAAGTACGAGTGTGAACTGCATGAATAAGGCCTCTCCTAAACTTGTGGACCTTATACCCCTCATTCTGGATCAGGTCTGGAGCAAACCTACTCAAACGAAAGAACTTCGCTGCATACTCGTCCACCGACGAGTTCCCCTGCACTAATCCGACGAACTGGGCCTCCAGGGCTGTAAGAGCCACGTCGGGGTAGAACTTCTCCTTGAAGAGCCGCCTGAAGTTCTTCCATGATATACCCCTCACTGACATCCGAGGGTCTGTACGAAACCATGTCAAGGCGATATCAAAAAACTGACTTGCCGCAGACGTCACCCAAAGCCCCTTCGGGACCTCTGCTAACTCCAGGCTCCGTTGGACATCCTCCAATCATTCATCAGCATACAGGATACCCTCGGTACCCTTGAAGTCCTCTGGGTTCATCTTTCTGAAATTCAGACATGTGTCAGACCTCCCCTGATTCTGCTACTGAACTGGGGCACCCTGAACTGTACCCGAGACTACCCTCTCAACTGCTGCCATCGCCAGCTGGTGGGAGTTTGCCATACTCCGTCGTAACACCTCTGTCTGGCGGTGGGATGCGTTAGCCTGATGCTGCTGTGCCTCTGCCTGGGCCCTCTGGGTCTGCGTCATCTGCTGTAGAAGGGCCATCATCTGCTGTGTATCCGTAGGTAGCTTAGGTGGCTGTAGAAGAGTCTCAGGAATGACTATAGAAGGTCCCACAGCTGGAGGTGGAAGACCTCCTAGAATAGTCGCTGTTACTCCTGCCTGAAGGGCAGGAACTGAGGTGGCAGCTCCCTTGACTACTACTCCCGTAGCCGGAGGTGGAGGTCCTACTGGATCAGACCTCTAAGGAACAGCACTAGGTCCTACTGCCTAAGAGCGAGTAATCGTCATCCTGAGGACAGATTGAAACAAGGAGGTCAATATGGCACATGATAAGGAAAATCAAGGAAGGACAATTGAATTCAAATGCAAGAAGAGTTGCCATGGTAATCAAAATATCAGAATTTTCCTAAAATATGATTAACTCCTATCATATCCTAGATCCTATGTTCTAGTCGCAGGCTCGTAATTAGTAATCCAAGTCGAGCACCATTACGAGATCGTACTAATTGTGACACTGACCAGCATGGGCCACCACAAAAATGTATCACGACTCGCACCCTGAGGAAGGGCACGAGAACATGGGTACGTCCAGCCTACGCCACAGAATCGGCGATAGAACGCTGTATAGGTCGTCTATAAATACTACAACTAGTCTATAAATACTACAACTAGACAAAATATAAGGGTACCTATCATCTCCGTACAAAGGTATAATTTGGCATAACTCAATCACAAGACAAACTAGGATAGATAACACAAAATGAAAATATGATAGAAGGGAAAAACTGGAAAAGAGTTCAAGATCCAACACAAGCTCAGATATATAAACACATCACAAAAACTCAAAATATAATATAAAAATACTAAGTATGAAAGTACTAGCTGGATCGCAGTCCAGGCAAGCCTAACTAAGCTATACTAGTCAAGTGGTGCAACATCTAGTGGCTCAGCTGCCAGGTCAAAGCCCTGGCCTAGGTCTCCATCTGCATCGACCCTATAGTAGGTCAAGCAGTCTGCCTCGAAATCATTTGTAATATATCAACGATATCCTGTCAGGAAAATGAGCAAGTACAAATACTAACAGCAGTTCTATATGAATTGACAAATTCTATAAGAGACAATCATAATAAAAAATAAGATAAAGTATCAAGACAGGAAATATAAACAGGATATGTAAACTGGATATCTTGTCATGGTATAAATACAGGAATGTAGAATAGAACAGGGATATATGATGTAATAAGTAAATATAAAATGTGCCATGAATTATTAGTACGTTATGTGATCGGCTTAGGTCCAGATCAGGCTGTTCCATCTGACCGGCTATGAACAGGTGTACAAGAGAGCAAGATCAGGCCGACCACCATGGAAAGCTATGAACAAGTAGGGTCAGGCTTTACCCATCGTGAGGCGAGGGTATAGCTATGAACAAGTAACAGGTACGAGTGTGAAGAACATGTAGGGATTTGATCACACAACCACTAATAACTCTCCATCCCCGAATAGTATAATGGATCCGGACATGACACGTCATGATACGGGACTCAAAAGCAGGGGGCCAACCCACTCCCAAGTCAATTTCTATACAAGTACAGGTAACAAGTCGAGTAATGTACCAATATACCAAGTAATCCAAGAATAACATCTCGTGACAGGTTCCGACGTATACTAGTCCGTGAAATTATCGTGTCTGGAATCAAGTAAGATACTATAACTGAATCGGATATAGCAGATATCAAGACAATAAAAACTATCAGTGAATGTACTCGCCTGCGGTCCTGAGCTGATACGATGAACAGATGCTCAGAGTAATCACAGACCTAAAGATGAGATACCATAAGTCAAAACAGGGTTTAATAATAAAAGGAAAGCTAATCAAGTCATGATATACAAGTCTAAGCCAAACTAGGTCACATCAAGCCAAACTAGGTCACACAGAGACCCACTAGAACAAACAAGGTCACAAGAAATCAATCCAAGTCAAACTAGGTGAATCTGGGTCAAAGGTTGACTTCCAGTTGACTTTTGGTTAACTTGTCAACTCTGGTCAACTCTAGGTCAACCCTAGGTAAATATTGACTAACAGTTGACTTTTAGTCAACTGGTCAACTCTGGTCGAGTCCGGTCAAGTTCTAGTCACTTTTTGGCTAAGTTTGACTTTTGGTTGACTTATATTGACTTTTGGTCAAAACGGTCAACCGATGTCAAAACTAGTCTAAGAGCACTAATCCTGACCATTACCAACCAAGACACCTTAATTCTAACCATATCTTAACCCAGTAATCTCGTACCTTGTATATAGGTAATTATCTTAACCTTACCTATTACCTACTAGCTATATAACTCAACATGGTATTTGAATACCAAACTAACTTCTAACAATACTAATTTCTAACCCAAACTAACTCTCAATCTAACTCTAAAATATAGACTAACACTAACATAGGAACTAACCTATGAACTAACATCTAACATGCCTTACTAACCAATTATCCTATCTAGAAATATCCTCTAGCATATTATCCTCCTATTAAACCTCTCATAGACACTCACACTCTCACACACACATATCATAAAGGGAGGTTAAGGGACTGATGTGAGGGTAAATATGGATGTTTGTGAAGTGGAATGAATGCATATATATTAAGGGACTGTTAACATTTGTGGGACTGAATGCATAAAGTATAGAGAACTGCACACATATCCAACTGTGTGGACTGAATGTTCTAACATGGACTGTTATATAAGTCCAAGTGGACTGTAGAATATCCAACAGTAGACTGTTCCATGAGTGCGAAATCTGGACAGTTTTGAAGAAGTGTAGAGGACTGAATGTCAGTAGAGAAATGGACTGTCACTTGGTAACTTGGAATGCTATAGGTAATAGGTGGACTGAATTACTTAGTTTGCAAAAGAGGACTGAACCTCATTGCCTGGACAGTAATTGAGTGTCCAAGCATGGACTAAAATGACAATGTGGAGACTGGACTGCAATAAAAGAATGGAAATTAGGACTGAACATTAGTGACTGAAATAGAAGGGGATAGACTGATATGTATTAGGAAAAATGGGACTGAATTGGAATGGAATATATATGTGAATGGATGTGGAGATGGACTGATTTGTGAATGAATTTGTGGACTAATTTTGGTGAAGTGAAATAGCATGAATGGAGTGAAGTATGGACTATTATGAAGGAAACAGCTAACTGAAATGGATTGATGATATGAAGTGAACTGATTATGAAATAGAAAAGATGGGATTGAACAATGGACTAAAATGTATGAAGGCTAAATTTGCATTGGACTGAATTCGTATAGGATTGAATTCGAAATGGGAAGTATGGATAATAGGGACTAATTTACATTAGGAAAAATGGACTGAATTTTAAAGATGGAATGGAGGGACTGATATGAATACTGAAATGAATGAATGATATGGATGAATGGCTAAAATGGGGCTGTTATTAACGGAATGGGGGGACTGATATAGGACTGGGAATGGGGGATAGTATCCTGCATCTGCTGGACACTACTGCTGCTGCATTGGCAGCAGCTACTGCTGCATGTTGCAGCTGTTGTTGCTCTCCATTTGTGTGTTCTGCTGTTGTCGAGAGGACAGCAGCCAATGCTGTCCTGCTGCTGCCAAAGGGGCAGCCACTCCTCCACCTTCACTGCTCACTCTCCACTCCTCCCTATCTCACTCTATCACTCTCAACTCCACACACACACACACCTACATATATATACACATCCACACACACCTATATATACATATGTATTCACACACACACATATATAGATACATGTACACACATATATACATCTCCAACAACCCCCTCTCACAACCACCTATCCAAATCAAATAGGAACACTTCCTACTCCACCACACTCACACAAACTACTCTCTAACACATTAAAACCTGAAAATAGATTACAAATTACACTATTGGCATTTCAACATACACATAGGGTGTCATATTCAACAACTACCCATTAGGACACAAAGTAACATGCAAATACACACTAGAAGACTCCGAATGGCCTCTAACTTAATCCTAACGGTTGTTCTTACAAGAGGGTTCATTCTATGGATTCAAAACTACTCTAAATGCCTGGAAACAACTTTTAGAGGAAAGTCTTATACCTATTAGGAGAGAATCCTAATGAAACCTTCTCTGATACGGCTCCGATATGAAGAACTCCTCAAATGGACACTTCCACCTTGCACTTCTCTCCCAAACCTTGGTAGCAACCTTTCTTAGCAATAAGGAGAGGATTGATGGAAGAATATGTGAAGGATTGATTTGATTTGGGGATCAAATCAATGCAAAAACTCCAAAAGAGGGAAGAACACTTTAGAGCTCCAAAAAGAGGCAAGTTTCTAAAGAGGAATGAAACTAAACCAACCCCCCTTGTGGCCGGCCAAGTAGGGCTCCTTTGGGCCATTGTGAAATGTCCCAAACACCGCTCTCTAGTCCTATTTGGTTGGGTCTAGCCTAGGTTCAAGTTTGGGGTCAAAAGGATCTAGTTTAAGTCTCTAATCAACTAATCTAATAAAGGGGAAATATACTAGTCTAACCAATCTAATTTGTGAACCAAGTAGGCCATGTCTAACTTAAGTTGGGCCCATCTAGAGACTAAGCTACCCGAGTCACTATCTCAAGTCGGAACGAGACGAAACTCGAACCACATTAAACAAATCATATAAAATATTTAATAAAATTATAAAATTCCAAAAATGTTGAAAATTCAAAAATGAACAAAATACCCATGTTCTTAAAAACTGGGGGTGACAAACAGCAAGATACCAAATCTATCACGTGGCAGTCGGCTATGGCTTCTCACCAGTGAAGTCCGTACCTTACAGTAACTGACTCTTGTTTAGGAGTGCTATGTGGCAATCTGAGGGGGCATGCGCCTGTCTCTCATGGGCACATACCCTTCCCCTCTATTATAAATAGGAGGAGTCCTCCATTTGTGGCTTTCTCGATCTCTCCAATTCTTATATTTTCTTCAAGAGTTTTCGAGCATTCCAGAGAGTTATTTCTGCTCGCCTTAGCCAGTGAAGTTAAGTCCAACAACCCTCTATCATCACGACCCAGATCAAAAACAAAGTATAATAGGAAGTCCCATTTACATTCTTGTTCACAACCTTCAATGCTCTTACATAGCCTCAAGAAGCGATGTCGAACAGATATTAGAGCATAATTTTACGTCCTTGTGCCCTCCGTTGATTCTTTTTGACTCTGATTTGCTTGTACAATCGGAAGTCTTTGACTCTTCTTGATTTCTATCGAGTGCTTCATATCACTACAAAAAATACCCCTATTTTGTAACGGTTTCAGTGCAACTCTTTTATGAATGTTGTTGGAACTATAATTTACAACAGTTACGTAACGGTTGAAATAACCGTTTCTAAATTAAATATATTTGCAATGGTTATAGATTAACCATTGCCTAATACATTTTTTACAACGGTTCATAAACACTTGCTAAACGTTTTTCTTTTTTTACAACGGTCAAGCAACAGTTTTATGAAAGTGTTGTCAAAACGAGTTGAATGGACAACGGTTATGCAAGGGTTTTAAGTATTTGTTACAAATTTATTAATATTTTACAACGATTACATAAAGCCTTATAAAAAGGCTCACTATTAGCAACAGTTGCACAATAATTTTTACAACCTGTTGTGAGTGGGCTTATTATTTATAATGATTGTGCAATGATTTATGCTACTAGTTACCATTTTTTGTTTAATAACAACGTTTATGATAACCATTGTCAAAAGAATAAACAACTATGACAAAATATTGATCTTGTAACAGTTTGTTTATAGTCGTTGCAAATTCAATTTCCAATTTGAATTTTATTTATACACAAAAGGGATTTAATTATTAGAATTACTCGTATTAATTGGTTCCTTGTTCGCTAACAAAAATATTAGATAATATATTTAACATCGATCCAAAAGCTTCAATTGATAAAAATGATATAAGTACATATATATTATATATATAAGTATTTATATACAAATGAGCCTGTAGCCTAGTGGTAGAGTAGAGGCATGTGATCCAGGAGGTTGGGAGTTTGAGCTCTATTGGAGGCAAAAAAAAGTATTTTTTATTGACTGTTGCCTATTATTCGCAACAATTTTTAACCGTTACATGTAATATTTTAGGCAACAGTTATCAACCATCGTATTTTACTAAATATTTACAATGGTTTGTTAATCGTTGCCAAATATATTATTGACAACACCATGTAACCGTTATGCATTGACGTGAGCTCCATTGCATAATACGTTATTTGCAACTATTTATAAAAATGTTGCAAAAACCTTCTATAACCGTTGTAAGAGGAATCTGCAATGCTCAAATTTACAATGGTTCTAATAACTGTTGCAGAATGATTTTGCAATGGGTTATATTATATTTGCAACAGTTTTCGACCGTTGTAAGACACCTTTGTTTCTTGTAGTGATACAATGTCTAGATATGTTATGATCTCATATGGACATTTTGTTGATTATGAATAGATTGAAGAGCCCAATATATGGTTTGAGAAGGTGGTGAGTCAGATGTTTAGAATGAGGATAAGTTGAATTTGGATAAGTTGGATGAGCAATATGATATTAGTAGATGTGCTATAGTAAGTTGTGGTATTATTGATACGAGTACTAAAGGAAGTGTAATTGGATTTCAGGGAATAGATATAAGTTGAGTTGTTCAAGTAGATGGATTCAGTTGGATTTGAAGTGATTGTTGAGTGGTAGAGGAGTGGATGCAACGTTTGTGGTTGTTGGAATCACATAGTATGGTTTGTCCGAAAGGGACGTTGATTCAGAGCCTTAGAGCAGGATTAATTGTGTGGCCAAGATCCATTAATGGTGTATTAGGTAGTCCTAGTAGTGTTTGTTGGATTTGATGATAAGCCTATCAGTATTATATGGGGTAGTACGAAGTCTCAGCTTAGAATTAATGCTTGGTTGATACCATTTTAAATGTCTTTTGTTGGAATGGTTTAGATTATCGAGAATAGTTTTTGGAAGATTAAGATACTATTGGATACGAGTTTGAATTTATGAACTAGATGATAAGTTATGGAATGTGTATTAAATTTTGGCTTGCGTCGATTGGATCAAGTTCTCGAATAAAGTATGAAGAATTTGTGGTGCGATTGGAACTTACTTGGAGGATATGTGAATGACTCTTAAGGATTTAGAAATTATATTGCTTAATGACATGAGATGGCTCTGAATTAATCTTTAGTATGGATGAGTTGATCTTGTATTGAATTTGAAAGATAGCATTGGATGAAACATATTTGAGTTGGCAAATGGATGTTTGTCTGGATTATACAAATATTTGATGAAATTGTGGTATTTCGAAGATTGATAGACCTTGACTTGAGGATGTCGTGGATGGATAGGCGATGATCGTGTAGCATATTGAATTATTGAATTTTGTTGTCTTAATGGATTCTAGATCATGGATTATTGGTGGATTGAATGATAGCACTGAAGTGTCAGACGATTTCCTTAGATGAAACTGAGAACAATATGCAACCACCATTTTTCACCTTAGGGATATTTTGGTAATTTTGCATGTTGCTAATTATATAGTTATTATTAATTAGTGTTAGTTAAATATTAGTTACTTAGAGAGTTAATGTCATGAATAGAATATTCTATTAGATTAAATGACATGGTGGACCACTAGTGGAACATTCTAATTTAATTTCTTTCCATAAGCTTTTTGTTTGTTCTCCAATCTTCTCTCCATCCATTTATTTCCATTCCGTCAAATATTTAGATCTAGAATTTGATTCCAACATCAATTCTCCACCAAATCCACTAATTCTTCTTCCATTAGAGAACTAGAGGCTTACAGCACAAGAAAAAGCTTGAAGAGGAGTCTAAGCAAGGAGGATCGTGTCCGATTCGACTTTCTCGTGTCCAAATTTGGAGTTCCTCAAAGGAAGGACACATAAATTAGGTAAATCTCTATTTTCCACCAATTTCATGTTTAGGAACACCAATTGGACCCATAGAAACCCTCCCATAGGTGGAATTGATTCTCTAATGCTAGATCTAGGTGTTAGAAGTCTTTAATTTGGCAGATCTAGGTTTTCTCCATGAGGAATGATGATTTCGATGCTCAATTTGTGTTGATTACGATTTTTGACCATCAAGTGTTTGACATTTGTTCCCAAAGGAAATTTGGTGTCTTATTGGCTTGTGCTATGTCCTTTTGTCCACAATTGGATATGTAGTGATCGTGTCATGGTACGTCATAATACGCATGGCTTGATTTGATAATTTGTGTGTTTTGGAGCCTCTTTTGTGTCAATTCATCTATATTGTTCTACACCTAATTGTTATATATATATATATATATATATTTTTTTTTTTTTTTTTAATATATATATATATATATATATATATATATATATATATATATATATATATATATATATATATATAAAATATATATATATATATATATATATATATATATATATATGGCTTAATTGCACTTTGCTACTCTCAACTATTCCACTTTTTCAACTTGATACCATAAACTTTTTTTTGTAACAAGTTGATACCTTAACTATTATTTTTTTTCAACTTAATACCTAATTTTTTTAAAAACCCCAAAATGCCCTTATCCCTTCCCTCTTCCCTTCTCCCCTCCCCCTCCCCCACTCCAGCCACCCCCTCCCTCCGGCTCCGCCTCCCTTCCAGCCACTCCCCTCTCCCACGTCCGGCCAACCCCCCTCCTGCTTCCGGCGCCACTGCCGCAGCGGCGGCGGCTGCGGCTGCTTCCATGGCAGCCGACGGCGATAGGGGTAGGGGGGTTGGCCGGACGCGGGAGAGGGGGGTGGCCGGAGGGGAGGCGGAGCGGGAGGGAGGGGGTAGCCGGAGTGGAGGAGGGGGGGTTGGGGGGAGGGGGGGTAATTTTAATGTTTGAGCAGGGGTATTTTTGTCCCAAATTTTTTTTTTGGGTATCAACTTGTTACAAAAAAAAGTTTAGGGTATCAAGTTGAAAAAGCAGAATAGTTGAGGGTAGCAAAGTACAATTAAGACACACACACACACACACACACACAAACAAATATATATATATATATATATATTTTATATATATATTCCCTTCTACAGGCCCTACTATGTCGATCGTGGCTCCCCCCTTTCCCACGACGCCTCGACCTCCGGCCGGGCTGGCTCCGATGGTGGCTCCCCTTGATCCATCACCTACTCCTCCAATAAACCCTTCTTCCTTTTTACGGGCGCTGGAGGGGCGGCTCCCTCTGTTCCGCTGCTTCTTTCCCCATCCTCCCTGCCTCCCCAAAAGTTTTAGGGGTGAATCGGCCATCTCATTCTTGGCGGAGGACGAGCGTACTCTTGCTGGTCCCTTGGCTCTGGTGTTGGTTGGGAAATTCTCCAATAAATGACCGTCGATCAACGCGATTCGTTACGCTTTTTCGGGCTTTGGTCTGACGGGGCCTGTCGGATCGATTTGGTGGATCAAAAACACGTGATTATCATCCCCAAATTGGAGGCAGACTTTTCGTGCCTCCGATCGAAGCTTTCGTAGGTAGTGGCTAAATCTTTCATGAGGATCTATTAGAGTTTGGTCTTTTTTCAAAGAGAATTTTAGTCCCACATCGGCTAGACCAAAGGAGTTGTATCTCTATATATTAGCTTTGCTAGTTTAGAGATGCACATTTGGTGTGGAGGTGCACATGGGTGTGCCATGTGGGGTTATTTTTCTAATGGGAAAAAGGCTAAATCAACAATAAAAGCATTCATGCTTTTTGCTCTTGGGAAATTCATTTCCATGGGAGCTAAGCCCCATTAGGGGCTTAGCGACTCGGACTCGGACTCGGGCTCATGGGCTCATGAGGCGTAATATGGCATTTTGTTGGCACACTTTGCACTTAGCCGCCACAGGTTGCGCGCCAGGGTGCGCGCCAGGTTGCGCGCCAGGGTGCGCTCCAGGTTGCGCGCCAGGTTGCGCACAGGTTGTGCACAGGTTGCGCACAGGTTGCGTCGGGTGCGTTGGCTGCACAGTGCGTGCAGTGGCACAGGTTGCGCAGTGGCACAGTGTGCGCAGTTGGCACAAGTGGCTCAGTGCAAGGAGCGCAGGGTGCGCGCAGTTAGCGCAACTTGCAGCAGAATGTGTGTTTGCATGTTCTGGGCGGTTGCTACTTGTTCGGGGTGGTTTTTACCACGTTCCTAACTTTGTAGCAATCGAACAGTTGCTGCAGGGCCTATATAAGGCATCCTCTCTCTCTCAAGGCTGGATATATACAATTAAGAGAAGCCACCACAGAAAGTTTACGAAGTGTTTTTTAACACAAGTAAACAGAGAATTCAGAAGTGTTTTTTAACACAGTTCTGATCGGAATTTGCTTACAAATTCCAGCAGCCTTCGAGAGAGAGGAAAGGCGCCGCACCAGCGTTGCTTTTGTACGAGAGTTCGTGTCCATCCGAGGAGTTGGAAGAGCAGGAGTGTTCCAAGTTCTCCGACGAACTTGCTGGTTCCTGGAAGATGTTCGTGTAGGGCGAATAAAGCTTTGAGCAACGATGATTATTCACCCCAGCAGGAGTTCTTCCATCTTTCGCCAGTCACCTTCTTCGTTGCTGCCAGTAATTCTGATTGTATCTTCTTTTTAGAAGTACTACGATCTGATTGCTGTTGATTATAAAATCTTTTTAGATTCTCGTAATTCTGAATCACCTTCCTTAAAGTGTTGATTTGAAACATTGTTTTTACAATTGTTTCATTTTCTCAGTTTTTTATCGAAAAATTGTGCCCCGGCACTAACAATCTCAAAGCTTTACTGCCACGATGGAAAACGTTAATGCTTCACTCCTCAATACTGACTTTTGTAAGTTAGAAAAGTTTGATGGAGACCATTATCAAGTCTGGAAGAGAAAGATTTATCTCACTCTTCAACTCAGAGACGTTGATCACGTGCTTCTTGAAGAGGAACCTACCGTTCCAGATACTGGGTCTACTGCCGCAATCACTGTGGCTACTAAACTTCAGGCCAAATGGAGAAGGGAGAATAGCAGGTTGCTTATCCTGAATGCTATGGAGGATTCCCTAGCATAATCCTACAGTAAGAAACCAATTACCAGAGACATATGGGAGTCTCTGGAGAAACTGTACGAAGAAGACAAAAATAGGAGCAAGATATTTGTGGTTAAAAAATATCACAAATGGCTCTTTGAGGACGAGAAGTCCATGCTGCCGCAGGTAAAAGAATTTTTGAAGCTGCGACAGAAGTTGGAAGACGGGGCGATGCCCCTCCCCGATAAGTTTGTTGTTGGAGGAATTGTCTCAAAGCTCCCCACTGGGTAGAGTAAGTTCTATGCAAACATGCATAGGAAGAAGTTAGAGATCAGCCTTGAAGATCTCTTACAGAAAATCTATGTTGAGGACCAGATGCGGGCTCAACTAAAGGTGGACGCACTGTCCAAGCAATTGGCTTACGCCAATCTGGTTCATACCAAGGAACCAAGGAGAAAGAAGGTGGCTTCCCACAGCAAGAAGAAGGACCCTAACAATCTGAACGTGAAGGGGACTTCCTTCAAGCGAAAGAAGGTAAAGTCTCAGATGCCTTGTTTCAAGTGTGGCAAGAAGGGTCACTTCAAAAACGAATGCAAAGCAAAGACCAAGCAATCAGAACAAGGAGATCCTAGTAAGGTATCTATGATCACTGACGTTATTGCTATGATTGCACAGGTTGATGCGATAAGGACTGACTCTGACTGGTGGGTAGACACTAGAGCCTCCTGCCATGTCTGCTCCAGTAAGGAGTGGTTCACCACCTATACACCTACTTCTGAAGTGGTTATGATGGCGAACCAGGCACAAGCTGAAGTGCTCGGGATCGGGACGGTGGTGTTGAAGCTGACTTCGGGGAAGTCTCTGACGCTTCAAGGCGTGAAGCACGTAGCTGCTATCGTCAAGAACCTGATCTCAGGAGACCTACTCTGCAAAGCAGGCCTTAGGATGGACATCAATGCTGGCCAGATGGTGATGTCTATCAAGGGAACATATTTCGGGAAAGCTTTTTATACCGAAGGAATGTTCAAAATTCAGCTTGTAAATCAGTCCAATGTAATTAATGTGATTAATGAAATCACTCCTTCTGCTTATACTCTTGAGTTATGGCATAATAGGCTAGGACATGTTCATTGTAAATGAATAAACAGAATGTCTAGTCTAGGACTTATCTCCAAGTGTGGGGGTAAGATAGAGAAATATGAAGTTTGTGCTCAAACAAAGATCACAAGAAAACCCTTTTCTCGGGTTAATCGAAGTACAGATCTTCTGGAGTTGGTACACTCCGATATCTGTGACTTCAAACAGTTATGTACAAAGGCCGGGATGAAGTATTTCATAACCTTCATCGATGACTTCTCAAAGTATGCATTCGTCTACTTGCTGAAGGCTAAAGACGAAGCATTCGAGAAGTTCAAGGAGTTCAGAGCCGAAGCTAAGCGGCAGACTGGACAACAACTCAAAAGAATAAGAAGTCGTCGAGGTGGGGAGTACAGGTCTCATGAATTCGCATCGTTCTGCAAAGAACATGGAATTGTCAATGAGACTACGGCTCCGTACTCTCCTCAATCAAATGGAGTAGCAGAGAGGAAGAACAAAACGTTAACAGAAATAATTAACTCAATGCTGTTGACTGCGGGTCTTCCTAAGTGCTACTGGGGAGAAGCTGCATTGACGGCCACTTTTATTCTAAATAGAGTGCCTCATGCAACTTCTGACGTTACTCCTCATAAACTCTGGTTCAAGGTCATACCTAACTTGAATGTCATTCGAGTGTGGGGGTGTCTGGCGTATGTCAAGCTTCCAGATCTGAAGATTCAGAAGCTTGGGACAAGGACTACTAAGACGATCTTCTTGGGGTATGCCGAGAAGAGTGATGCTCGGAGATTTTTTGATATTGAGTCAAATCATATCATTGAATCTTGCGACGTAAAATATTTTAAAGACAAATTTGCAAGGCACAAGAATATTGTTCTTGCGAATGTACCGGAGAACAATGAGGGTGCACAGGAAACTGAAGTCTTCAATAAAGATGTGGTCCAAGAAAATGTTGTTGTTGAAACAACGGTTGAACCAGAACAAGCTGAGCCGTCAGCTAAGCGTATGAGGAGGCCAAGGATTTCGGAAGTGACTTTGTCACCTATCATGTGGAAGCTGATCCGCTTACCTATGATGAGGCGATGAAGACCAGAGACGCAGTTTTCTGGAAGGAGGCGATTGACAATGAAATTGATTCTATCACCTCAAATAACACTTGGGTGTTGGTTGATCTTCCTGAAGGAGCGAAACCCATCGGATGCAAATGGATCTTCCAGAAGAAGATGAAAGCAGACGGAACTCTTGACAAGTTCAAGGCTAGGTTGGTAGCCAAGGGGTTTTCTCATAAGCAGAGAATTAACTATTTTGACACGTATGCTCCAGTAGCCCGGATGACCACCAGCAGAATGTTAATTGCTCTCGCAGCAATACATAAGATGGTGATACATCAGATGGATGTGAATATGGCTTTCCTAAATGACGAGCTGACCGAAGAGATTTATATGCAACGGCCAGAGGGATTTGTCATCAGGGGTCTTGAAGACAAAGTCTGCAAGTTGGTGAAATCTTTGTACGGTCTTAAACAGGCTCCCAAGATGTGGCATGAGAAATTTGACAAAGTTATAAGGTCAAATAGCTACATGGTCAGCGATACGGACAAGTATGTTTACACGAAGTTCGCTGATGGAAGAGGTGTGATCGTTTGTCTGTACGTGGACGACATGCTTATCCTAGGTACGGATATTAGCTGTGTCACGGAGACAAAGAAATTCATCTCAAGCAAGTTCAGTATGAAGGACTTGGGGGAAGCTGATGTGATCTTAGGGATCAAGATCATCCGGACAGACATTGGACTAGCGCTGTCACAGTCTCATTATATTGATAAAATGATCACTCGTTATGGGTATCGGGATCTTCAAGGGATCGATACGCCGTACAGGTGTGATCAGAACCTGAAGCCTAATTCAGGGGAAAGCGTCAGGCAGCTGGAGTATACAAGTGTAATCGAAAGTTTGATGTATGCTACTACTGCCACAAGGCCTGACATAGCTTTTACCGTGGGAATGCTGAGTCATTTCACGAGCAACCCAGGTGCTGAACACTGGAAAGCTGTGAAACGGGTTATAAGATATCTCAAGAAGACTCAGACATATGTACTGTACTACAGCGGAGATCTGCCGGTAGTAGAAGGCTTCAGTGATGCCAGCTGGTGTTCTGAGGTGGAGAGCGAGAGGTCCACAGGTGGATTCATTTTCACAATGGATGGAGCTGCTATATCGTGGAAGTCGAAGAAGCAGACTATGCTCTCGCGGTCATCTATGGAATCTGAGTTCTTTGCACTTGATACCGCAGCCGAGGAAGCAGAATGGCTTCGGGAGCTCATGTATGATCTTCCAGTAGTTGGGGCACAAATACCGACAATACCGATATACTGCGACAACCAGGCGACTACGACGGTAGCATCAAATGACCTCTTCAACGGGAAGAAGAGGACTGTACGGTTGAAGCACAGGGCAGTACACGATCTTATCAAGAGAGGTGTTATTGCAGTGATTGATGTTCGGAGTCAGGAGAACCTGGCGGATTCGTTCACCAAGGGCCTCAAGCGCCAGCTGGTCGATGACACAGCTTATAAAATGGGCTTGAAGGCATTCTGATATTGTATTATTGTATTCCTACCATAAAGTTTTATGCTAATAGTTCAAAGATTTATCTACTAGGCATCTAGCTTTTGGTTCAAGGAGGACCACTAATCGGAAGAATATCAGGAACGGTGGCTACATGTTCTATTCGGCATGGAGAGGTTACGGACCTATAACTACTGTTGTCTACTGTTGTTTTCTGCGGAAAACGGTTCCTGTGGGAAGGTTGGCTTAATTGCCTTAATAAGTTCTCAGGCAGAGTGAATGCCTGGTGTGCTTTACAGGAAGCACGGTAGAGCAGCACTATAAGGAGTGAAACTCCATGCTACAGTGGGATGACTCCACAATGAGGTTCCTATTGTGGAGTGCTGCCCAGGAATAGGATAAAGCCTCGGCTTTGCAGGCCAAGTCACATCGGTGTAGCACCGCAAATAGGCAGTTAGCCTAATGATGTATGTTAAAATAAAGAGGGGTGTAGTCAGCACTACAAAGAGGAGAAGTTCCTCATGTTACAGTGGCACGACACCACGATGAGGTACCCGGTTAGGGATAAAGCCTCGGCCTAGCAAGCCATGTCGTTGCGGCGTAACACCGCAAGGGAGCCTAAGGCTTCATGCTGGGTAGTTTGGCACTACAAAGAGGCAGTTGCCTCATGCTACAGTAGTATGACACTACAAAGGTTCCCAGATATGGGGTGATTCCCAGGGAGGGGTAATGCCTTTGCTTCGGGCCATGTCATAGCGGCGTAGCACCGCAAGGGAAGCGCAAAGCGCTTCATGCCCTGTCTCTTTATAATGAATTTACCTATAGTGTATGGACAAAGAGATATCAGGCCGTCTCTTGAGGGTAAACTTGTAGACGCCCAAAATTATATACTGAAACCAGGCTGGCACAGGGCCATTAATGTGTAGCCAGAAGCACATGTAACTACATTATGTGAGTGGAAAGAATTTCAGCTATGATGCATAATTCAAGGCTTAGTCCATTCTTGTATTATAGTCTGTTGTTTGAACCATGCGGGAAGATTCAAGTCGTCAGCGACATCTTTCCTAATGCATGATGGACAGTTACTGTGGAGAACACTTATACTCATATATAGAGATATGTGGGGGATTGTTGGAGTTTGGTCTCTTTTCAAAGAGAATTTTAGTCCCACAACGGCTAGACCAAAGGAGTTGTATCTCTATATATTAGCTTTGCTAGTTTAGAGATGTACATATGGCGTGAAGGTGCACATGGGTGTGTCATGTGGGGTTATTTTTCTAATGGGAAAAAGGCTAAATCAACAATAAAAGCATTCATGATTTTTGCTCTTGGGAAATTCATTTCCATGGGAGCTAAGCCCCGTAGGGGCTTAGCGACTCGGACTCGGACTCGGACTCATGGGCTCATGAGGCGTAATGTGGTATTTTGTTGGCACACTTTGTACTTAGCACGTCAGCATCATCGCTAGGTGTATAGTACGCTTTAGTTGCGCTCGTTGCGCGAGCCACTTGTGCTACCACGTTGCACACCACAGGTTACGCGACCAGGGTGCTTGACAGGTTGCGCGCCAGGTTGCGCACCGGTTGCGCACCGGTTGCGCACAAGTTGTGCGCCAGGGTGCGCGCCAGGTTGCGTGCCAGGTTGTGCACAGGTTGCGCACAGGTTGCGCCGGGTGCGCTGGCCGTGCTGGTGGCGCAGGTTGTGCAGTGGCGCAGTGTGCGCTGTTGGCGCAGGTTGGCGCAAGTGGCTCAGTGCGCAAAGTTCAAGGAGCACAGGATGCGCACAGTTAGCGCAACTTGCAGCAGAACGTGCGTTTGCATGTTCTGGGCAGTTGCTACATATTCGAGGTGGTTTTTACCACGTCCCTAACTTTGTGGCAACCGAACAGTTGCTGCTGGGCCTATATAAGGCATCCTCTCTCTCAAGGCAGGATATATACAATTAAGAGAAGCCACCACCGAAAGTTTACGAAGTATTTTTTAACACAAGTAAACAGAGAATTCAGAAGTGTTTTTTAACACAGTTCTGATCGGAATTTGCTTACGAATTCCAGCAGCCTTCGAGAGAGAGGAAAGGCGCCGCACCAGCGTTGCTTTTGCACGGGTGTTCGTGTCCATCCGAGGAGTCAGAAGAGCAGGAGTGTTCCAAGTTCTCCGACGAACTTGCTGGTTCTTGGAAGCTGTTCGTGTAGGGCGAATAAAGCTTTGAGCAACGGTGATTATTCACCCCAGCAGGAGTTCTTCCATCTTTCGCCAGTCACCTTCTTCGTTGCTGCCAGTAATTCTGATTGTATCTTCTTTTTAGAAGTACTACGATCTGATTGCTGTTGATTATGAAATCTTTTTAGATTCTCGTAATTCAGAATCACCTTCCTTGAAGTGTTGATTTAAAACATTATTTTTACAATTGTTTTATTTTCTCAGTTTTCCATGGAAAAATTGTGCCCCGGCACTAACAATCTCAAAGCTTTTTTGCTACGATGGAAAACGTTAATGCTTCACTCCTCAATACTGACTTTTATAAGTTAGAAAAGTTTGATGGAGAGCATTATCAAGTCTGAAAGAGGAAGGTTTATCTCACTCTTCAACTCAGAGACGTTGATCACGTGCTTCTTGAAGAGGAACCTACCGTTCCAGATACTGGGTCTGCTGCCGCAATCACTGCGGCTACTAAACTTCAGGCCAAATGGAGAAGGGAAAATAGCATTTGCAGGTTGCTTATCCTGAATGCTATGGAGGATTCCCTAGCAGAATCCTACAGTAAGAAATCAATTGCCAGAGACATATGGGAGTCTCTGGAGAAACTGTACGAAGAAGACAAAAACAGGAGCAAGATATTTCTGGTTGAAAAATATCACAAATGGCTCTTTGAGGACGAGAAGTCCATGCTGCCGCAGGTAAAAGAATTTCTGAAGCTGCGACAGAAGTTGGAAGACGAGGCGATGCCCCTCCTCGACAAGTTTGTTGTTGGAGGGATTGTCTCAAAGCTCCCCGCTGGGTGGAGTAAGTTCTATGCAAATATGCATAGGAAGAAGCTAGAGATCAGCCTTGAAGATCTCTTACAGGAAATCTATATTGAGGACCAGTTGCGGGCTCAACTGAAGGTGGACGCACTGTCCAAGCAATTGGCTAACGCCAATCTGGTTCATACCAAGGAACCAAGGGGAAAGTAGGCGGCTTCCAACAGCAAGAAGAAGGACCCTAACAATCTGAACGTGAAGGGGACTTCCTTCAAGCAAAAGAAGGCAAAGTCTCAGATGCCTTGTTTCAAGTGTGGCAAGAAGGGCCACTTCAAGAACGAATGCAAAGCAAAGACCAAGCAATCAGAGCAAGGAGAGCCTAGTAAGGTATCTATGATCACTGATGTTGTTGCTATGATTGCGCAGGTTGATGCGGTAAGGACTGACTCTGACTGGTGGGTAGACACTAAAGCCTCCTGCCATGTCTGCTCCAGTAAGGAGTGGTTCACCACCTATACACCTACTTCTGAAGTGGTTATGATGGCGAACCAGGCACAAGCTGAAGTACTCGGGATCGGGACGGTGGTGTTGAAGCTGACTTCGGGAAAGTCTCTGACGCTTCAAGGCGTGAAGCACGTACCTGCTATCGCTAAGAACCTGATCTCAGGAGGCCTACTCTGCAAAGCAGGCCTCAGGATGGACATCAATACTGGCCAGATGGTGATGTCTATCAAGGGAACATATTTCGGGAAAGCTTTTTATACCGAAAGAATGTTCAAAATTCAGCTTGTAAATCAGTCTAATGTAATTAATGTGATTAATAAAATCACTCCTTCTGCTTATACTCTTGAGTTATGGCATAATAGGCTAGGAAATGTTCATTGTAAACGAATAAACAGAATGTCTAGTCTAGGACTTATCTCCAAGTGTGGGGGCAAGGTAGAAAAATGTGAAGTTTGTGCTCAAACAAAGATCACAAGGAAACCCTTTCCTCGGGTTAATCGAAGTATAGATCTTCTGGAGTTGGTACACTCCGATATCTGTGACTTCAAACAGTTCTCTACAAAGGCCGGGATGAAGTATTTCATAACCTTCATCGATGACTTCTCAAAGTTTGCGTTTGTCTACTTGCTGAAGGCTAAAGACGAAGCATTCGAGAAGTTCAAGAAGTTCAGAGCCGAAGCTGAGCGGCAGACTGGACAACAACTCAAAAGAATAAGAAGTGATCGAGGTGGGGAGTACATGTCTCATGAATTTACATCATTCTGCAAAGAACATGCAATTGTCAATGAGACTACGGCTCCGTACTCTCCTCAATCAAATGGAGTAGCAGAGAGGAAGAACAGAACGTTAACAGAAATGATTAGGCTGTTAACTGCGGGTCTTCCTAAGTGCTACTGGGGAGAAGCTTCATTGACGGCCACTTTTATTCTAAATAGAGTGCCTCATGCAACTTCTGACGTTACTCCTCATGAACTCTGGTTCAAGGTCAGACCTAACTTGAACGTCATTCGAGTGTGGGGGTGTCTGGCGTATGTCAAGCTTCCAGATCTGAAGATTCAGAAGCTTGGGACAAGGACTACTAAGACGATCTTCTTGGGGTATGCCGAGAAGAGTGATGCTCGGAGATTTTTTGATATTGAGTCAAATCATATCATTGAATCTCGCGACGTAGAATATTTTGAAGACAAATTTGCAAGGCACAAGAATATTGTTCTTACGGATGTACCGGAGAATAATGAAGGTGCACAGGAAACTGACGTCTTCAATGAAGATGTGGTCCAAGAAGATGTTGTTGTTGAAACAACGGTTGAACCAGAACAAGCTGAGCCGTCAGCTAAGCGTATGAGGAGGCCGAAGGATTTCGGAAGTGACTTTGTCACCTATCATGTGGAAGCTGATCCGCTTACCTATGATGAGGCGATGAAGACCAGAGACGCAATTTTCTGGAAGGAGGCGATTGACAATGAAATTGATTCTATCACCTCAAATAACACTTGGGTGTTGGTTGATCTTCCTGAAGGAGCGAAACCCATCGGATGCAAATGGATCTTCAAGAAGAAGATGAAAGCAGACGAAACTATTGACAAGTTCAAGGCTAGGTTGGTAGCCAAGGGATTTTCTCAGAAGCAGGGGATTGACTATTTTGATACGTATGCTCCAGTAGCCCGGATGACCACCATCAGAATGTTAATTGCTCTCGTAGCAATACATAAGATAGTGATATATCAGATGGATGTGAATACGGCTTTCCTAAATGGCGAGCTGACCGAAGAGATTTACATACAACAGCCAGAGGGATTTGTCATCAGGGGTCTTGAAGACAAAGTCTGCAAGTTGGTGAAATCTTTGTACGGTCTTAAACAGGCTCCCAAGATGTGGCATGAGAAATTTGACAAAGTTATAAGGTCAAATGGCTACATGGTCACCGATACGGACTAGTGTGTTTACACGAAGTTCGCTGATGGAAGAGGTGTGATCGTTTGTCTGTACGTGGACGACATGCTTATCCTAGGTACGGATATTAGCTGTGTCACGGAGACAAAGAAATTCATCTCAAGCAAGTTCAGTATGAAGGACTTGGGGAAAGCTGATGTGATCTTAGGGATCAAGATCATCCGGACAGACACTGGACTAGCGCTGTCACAGTCTCATTATATTGAGAAAATGATCACTCGTTATGGGTATCGGGATCTTCAAGGGATCGATATGCCGAACAGGTGTGATCAGAAGCAGAAGCCTAATTCAGGGGAAAGCGGTAGGCAGCTGGAGTATGCAAGTGTAATCGGAAGTTTGATGTATGCTACTACTGCCACAAGGCCTGACATAGCTTTTGCCGTGGGAATACTGAGTCGTTTCACGAGCAATCCAGGTGCTGAACACTGGAAAGCTGTGAAACGGGTTATGAGATATCTCCAGAAGACTCAGACATATGTACTGTACTACAGCGGAGATCCGTCGGTAGTGGAAGGCTTCAGTGATGCCAGCTGGTGCTCAGAGGTGGAGAGCGAGAGGTCCACAGGTGGATTCATTTTCACAATGGGTGGAGCTGCTATATCGTAGAAGTCGAAGAAACAGACTATCCTCTCGCGGTCATCCATGGAATCTGAGTTCTTTACACTTGATACCGCAGCCGAGGAAACAGAATGGCTTCGGGAGCTCATGTATGATCTTCCAGTGGTTGGGGCGCAAATACCGGCAATACCGATATACTGCGACAACCAGGCGACTGCAGTGGTAGCATCAAATGATCTCTTCAACGGGAAGAAGATGACTGTGCGGTTGAAGCACAGGGCAGTACGCGATCTTATCAAGAGAGGTGTTATTGCAGTAATTGATGTTCGGAGTCAGGAGAACCTAGCGGATCCGTTCACCAAGGGCCTCAAGCGCCAGCTGGTCGATGACACAGCTTGTAAAATGGGCTTGAAGGCATTCTGATATTGTATTATTGTATTCCTACCATAAAGTTTTCTGCTAATAGTTCAAAGATTTATCTACTAGGCATCTAGCTTTTGGTTCAAGGGAGGACCACTAATCGGAAGAATATCAGGAACGGTGGGTACATGTTCTATTGGGCATGGAGAGGTTACGGACCTGTAACCACTGTTGTCTACTGTTGTTTTCTGCGAAAAACGGTTCCTGTCGGAAGGTTCGCTTAATTGCCTTAATGAGTTCTCAGGCAGAGTGAATGCCTGGTGTACTTTACAGGAAGCACGGTAGAGCAGCACTACAAGGAGTGAAACTCCATGCTACAGTGGGGTGACTCCACAATGAGGTTCCTATATGTGGGGTGCTGCCCAGGAATAGGATAAAGCCTCGGCTTTGCAGGCCAAGTCACAGCGGTGTAGCACTGCAAATAGGTAGTTAGCCTAATGTTGTATGTTAAAATAAAGAGGGGTGTAGTCAACACTACAAAGAGGAGGAGTTCCTCATGTTACAGTGGCACGACACCACGATGAGGTACCCGGTTAGGGATAAAGCCTCGGCCTTGCAAGCCATGTCGTTGCGGCGTAACACTGCAAGGGAGTCTAAGGCTTCATGCTGGGTAGTTTAGCACTACAAAGAGGCAGTTGCCTTATGCTACAGTAGTATGACACTACAAAGGTTCCCAGATATAGGGTGATTCCCAGGGAGGGGTAATGCCTTGGCTTCGGGCCATGTCATAGCGGCGTAGCACCTCAAGGGAAGCGCAAAGCGCTTCATGCCATGTCTCTTTATAATGAACTCACCTATAGTGTATGGACAAAGAGATATCAGGACGTCTCTTGAGGGTAAACTTGCAAACGCCCAAAATTATACACTGAAACCAGGCTGGCACAGGGCCTTTAATGTGTAGCCAGAAGCACATGTAACTATATTATGTGAGTTGAAAGAATTTCAGCTATGATGCAGAATTCAAGGCTTAGTCTATTCTTGTATTATAGTCTGTTGTTTGAACCATGCGGGAAGGTTCAAGTCGTTAGTGACATCTTTCCTAATGCATGATAGACAGTTACTGTAGGGAACACTTATACTCATATATAGAGATATGTGGGAGATTGTTGGAGTTTGGTCTTTTTTCAAAGAGAATTTTAGTCCCACATCGGCTAGACCAAAGGAGTTATATCTCTATATATTAGCTTTGCTAGTTTAGAGATGCACGTGTGGTGTGGAGGTGCACATGGGTGTGCCATGTGGGGTTATTTTTCTAATAAAAAAAGGCTAAATCAACAATAAAAGCATTCATGCTTTTTGCTCTTACGAAATTCATTTCTATGGGAGCTAAGCCCTGTAGGGGCTTAGCGACTCGGACTCAGACTCGGACTCGGACTCGGGCTCATGGGCTCATAAGGCGTAATGTGGCGTTTTGTTGGCGCACTTTGTACTTAGCACGTCAGCATCGTCGCTAGACGCATAGTGCGCTTTAGTTGCGCTCGTAGCACGAGCCACTTGCACTGTCACATTGCGTGCCACAGGTTGCACGACCAGGGTGCGCGCCAGGTTGCGCGCCAGGTTGCGCACAGGTTGCGTACCGGTTGCGCATAGGTTGCGTGCCAGGTTGCGTACAGGTTGCGTCGGGTGTGCTGGTTGCGCAGTGCGCGCAGTGGCGCAGGTTACGCAGTGGCACAGTGTGTACAGTTGGCGCAGGTTGGCACAAGTGGCTTAGTGCGCAGAGTGCAAGGAGCGCAGGGTGCACGCAGTTAGCGCAACTTGCAGCAGAACGTGCGTTTGCATGTTCTGGGCGGTTGCTACATCATCGGGGTGGTTTTTACCACGTCCTTAACTTTGTGGCAACCGAACAGTTGCTGTAGGGCCTATATAAGGCATCCTCTCTTTCTCAAGGCTGGATATATACAATTAAGAGAAGCCACCACAGAAAGTTTACGAAGTATTTTTTAACACAAGTAAACAG
Source organism: Iris pallida (assembly GCA_029216955.1). Taxonomy (NCBI): domain Eukaryota; kingdom Viridiplantae; phylum Streptophyta; class Magnoliopsida; order Asparagales; family Iridaceae; genus Iris; species Iris pallida. The sequence continues at coordinate 6,389,221 of JANAVB010023995.1, read as the reverse complement.
AGAATTCAAAAGTATTTTTTAACACAGTTCTGATCGGAATTTGCTTGCAAATTCCAGCAGCCTTCGAGAGAGAGAAAAGGCACCACACCAGCATTGCTTTTGCATAGGAGTTCGTGTCCATCCGAGGAGTCAGAAGAGCAGGAGTGTTCCAAGTTCTCCGACGAACTTGCTGGTTCCTGGAAGCTGTTCGTGTAGAGCGAATAAAGTTTTGTGCAATGGTGATTATTCACCCCAGCAGGAGTTCTTCCATCTTTCGCCAGTCACCTTCTTCGTTGCTGCTAGTAATTCTGATTGTATCTTCTTTTTAGAAGTACTACGATCTGATTGCTGTTGATTACGAAATTTTTTTAGATTCTCGTAATTCAGAATCACCTTCCTTGAAGTGTTAATTTGAAACATTATTTTTACAATTGCTTCATTTTCTCAGTTTTCTATCAAAAAATTGTGCCCCGGTACTAACAATCTCAAAGCTTTATTGCTACGATGGAAAACGTTAATGCTTCACTCCTCAATACTGACTTTTGTAAGTTAAAAAAGTTTGATGGAGAGTATTATCAAGTCTGGAAGAGGAAGGTTTATCTCACTCTTTAACTCAGAGACGTTGATCACATGCTTCTTGAAGAGGAACCTACCGTTCCAGATACTGGGTCTGTTGCCGCAATCACTGCGGCTACTAAACTTCAGGCCAAATGGAGAAGGGAGAATAGCATTTGCAGGTTGCTTATCCTGAATGCTATGGAGGATTCCCTAGCAGAATCCTACAGTAAGAAACCAATTGCCAGAGACATATGGGAGTCTCTGGAGAAACTGTACGAAGAAGACAAAAACAGGAGCAAGATATTTATGGTTGAAAAATATCACAAATGGCTCTTTGAGGACGAGAAGTCCATGCTGCCGCAGGTAAAAGAATTTCTGAAGCTGCGACAGAAGTTGGAAGACGAGACGATGCCCCTCCCCGACAAGTTTGTTGTTGGAGGGATTGTCTCAAAGCTCCCCGCTGGGTGGAGTAAGTTCTATGCAAACATGCATAGGAAGAAGCTAGAGATCAGCCTTGAAGATCTATTACAGGAAATCTATGTTGAGGACCAGATGCGGGCTCAACTAAAGGTGGACACACTGTCCAAGCAATTGGCTAACGCCAATCTGGTTCATACCAAGGAACCAAGGGGAAAGAAGGCGGCTTCCCACAACAAGAAGAAAGACCCTAACAATCTGAACGTGAAGGGGACTTCCTTCAAGCGAAAGAAGGCAAAGTCTCAGATGCCTTGTTTCAAGTGTGGCAAGAAGGGCCACTTCAAGAACGAATGCAAAGCAAAGACCAAGCAATCAGAGCAAGGAGATCCTAGTAAGGTATCTATGATCACTGACGTTGTTGCTATGATTGCGCAGTTTGATGCGGTAAGGACTGACTCTGACTGGTGGGTAGACACTGGAGCCTCCTGCCATGTCTACTCCAGTAAGGAGTGGTTCACCACCTATACACCTACTTCTGAAGTGGTTATGATGGCAAACCAGGCACAAGCTAAAGTGCTCGGGATCGGAACGGTGGTGTTAAAGCTGACTTCGGAGAAGTCTCTGACGCTTCAAGGTGTGAAGCACGTACCTGCTATCGCCAAGAACCTGATCTCAGGAGGCCTACTCTGCAAAGAAGGCCTCAGGATGGACATCAATGCTGGCCAGATGGTGATGTCTATCAAGGGAACATATTTCGGGAAAGCTTTTTATACCGAAGGAATGTTCAAAATTCAGCTTATAAATCAGTCCAATGTAATTAATGTGATTAATGAAATCACTCCTTCTGCTTATACTCTTGAGTTGTGGCATAATAAGCTAGGACATGTTCACTGTAAACGAATAAACAGAATGTCTAGTCTAGGACTTATCTCCAAGTGTGGGGGTAAGGTAGAGAAATGTGAAGTTTGTACTCAAATAAAGATCACAAGGAAACCCTTTCCTCGGGTTAATCGAAGTACAGATCTTCTGGAGTTGGTACACTCCGATATCTGTGACTTCAAACAGTTCTCTACAAAGGCCGGGATAAAGTATTTCATAACCTTCATCGATGACTTCTCAAAGTTTGCGTTCGTCTACTTGCTGAAGGCTAAAGACGAAGCATTCGAGAAGTTCAAGGAGTTCAGAGCCGAAGCTGAGCGGCAGACTGGACAACAACTCAAAAGAATAAGAAGTGGTCGAGGTGGGGAGTACAGGTCTCATGAATTCGCATCGTTCTGCAAAGAACATAGAATTGTCAATGAGACTACGGCTCCATACTCTCCTCAATCAAATGGAGTAGCAGAGAGGAAGAACAGAACGTTAACAGAAATGATTAACTCAATGCTGTTGACTGCGGGTCTTCCTAAGTGCTACTGGGGAGAAGCTTCATTGACGGCCACTTTTATTCTAAATAGAGTGCCTCATGCAACTTCTAACGTTACTCCTCATGAACTCTGGTTCAAGGTCAGACCTAACTTGAATGTCATTCGAGTGTGGGGGTGTCTGTCGTATGTCAAGCTTCCAGATCTGAAGATTCAGAAGCTTGGGACAAGGACTACTAAGACGATCTTCTTGGGGTATGCCGAGAAGAGTGATGCTCGAAGATTTCTTGATATTGAGTCAAATCATATCATTGAATCTCGCAACGCAGAATATTTTGAAGACAAATTTGTAAGGCACAAGAATATTGTTCTTACGGATGTACCGGAGAATAATGAGGGTGCGCAGAAAACTGAAGTCTTCAATGAAGATGTGGTCCAAGAAGATGTTGTTGTTGAAACAACGGTTGAACCAGAACAAGCTGAGCCATCAGCTAAGCGTATGAGGAGGTCGAAGGATTTCGGAAGTGACTTTGTCACCTATCATGTGGAAGCTGATCCGCTTACCTATGATGAGGCGATGAAGATAAGAGATGCGATTTTCTGGAAGAAGGCGATTGACAATGAAATTGATTCTATCACCTCAAATAACACTTGGGTGTTGGTTGATCTTCCTGAAGGAGCGAAACCCATCGGATGCAAATGGATCTTTATGAAGAAGATGAAAGAAGACGAAACTATTGACAAGTTCAAGGCTAGGTTGGTAGCCAAAGGATTTTCTCAGAAGCAGGGGATTGACTATTTTGACACGTATGCTCCAGTAGCCCGGATGACCACCATCAGAATGTTAATTGCTCTCGCAATAATACATAAGATGGTGATACATCAGATGGATGTGAATACGGCTTTCCTAAATGGCGAGCTGACCGAAGAGATTTACATGCAACAGCCAGAGGGATTTTTTCATCAGGGGTCTTGAAGACAAAGTCTGCAAGTTGGTGAAATCTTTGTACGGTCTTAAACAGGCTCCCAAGATGTGGCATGAGAAATTTGACAAAGTTATAAGTCAAATGGCTACATGGTCAGCGATACGGACAAGTGTGTTTACACGAAGTTCGCTGATAGAAGAGGTGTGATCGTTTGTCTGTACGTGGACGACATGCTTATCCTAGGTACGGATATTAGCTGTGTCACGGAGACAAAGAAATTTATCTCAAGCAAGTTCAGTATGAAGGACTTGGGGGAAGCTGATGTGATCTTAGGGATCAAAATCATCCGGACAGACACTGGACTAGCGCTGTCACAGTCTCATTGTATTGAGAAAATGATCACTCGTTATGGGTATCGGGATCTTCAAGGGATCGATACGTAGTACAGGTGTGATCAGAAGCTAAAGCCTAATTCAGGGGAAAGCGTCAGGCAGCTGGAGTATGCAAGTGTAATCGGAAGTTTGATGTTTGCTACTACGTACTGCCACAAGGCCTGACATAGCTTTCGCCGTGGGAATGCTGAGTCGTTTCCCGAGCAACCCAGGTGCTGAACACTGGAAAGCTGTGAAACAGGTTATGAGATATCTCAAGAAGACTCAGACATATGCACTGTACTACAGCAGAGATCCGCCGGTAGTGGAAGGCTTCAGTGATGCCAGCTGGTGCTCAGAGATGGAGAGCGAGAGGTCCACAGGTAGATTCATTTTCACAATGGGTGGAGCTGCTATATCGTGGAAGTCGAAGAAGCAGACTATGCTCTCGCGGTCATCCATGGAATCTGAGTTCTTTGTACTTGATACCGCAGCCGAGGAAGCAGAATGGCTTCGGGAGCTCATGTACGATCTTCCAGTGGTTGGGGCACAAATATCGGCAATACCGATATACTGCGACAACCAGGCGACTGCGGCGGTGGCATCAAATGACCTCTTCAACGGGAAGAAGAGGACTGTGCGGTTGAAGCACAGGGCAGTATACGATCTTATCAAGAAAGGTGTTATTGTAGTGATTGATGTTCGGAGTCAGGAGAACCTGGCAGATCCGTTCACCAAGGGCCTCAAGCGCCAGCTGGTCGATGACACAGCTTGTAAAATAGGCTTGAAGGCATTCTGATATTGTATTATTGTATTCCTACCATAAAGTTTTATGCTAATAGTTCAAAGATTTATCTACTAGGCATCTAGCTTTTGGTTCAAGGGAGGACCACTAATCGAAAGAATATCAGGAACGGTGGGTACATGTTCTATTGGACATGGAGAGATTACGGACCTATAACCACTGTTGTCTACTGTTGTTTTCTGCAGAAACGGCTCCTGTAGGAAGGTTGGCTTAATTGCCTTAATGAGTTCTCAGGCAGAGTGAATGCCTGGTGTGCTTTACAGGAAGCACGGTAGAGCAGCACTACAAGGAGTGAAACTCCATGCTACAGTGGGATGACTCCACAATGAGGTTCCTATATGTGTGGTGCTGCCCAGGAATAGGATAAAGCCTCGGCTTTGCAGGCCAAGTCACAGCGGTGTAGCACCGTAAATAGGCAGTTAGCCTAATGTTGTATGTTAAAATAAAGAGGAGTGTAGTCAGCACTACAAAGAGGAGGAGTTCCTCATGTTACAGTGGCACGACACCACGATGAGGTACCCGGTTAGGGATAAAGCCTCGGCCTTGCAAGCCATGTCGTTGCGGCGTAACACCGCAAGGGAGCCTAAGGCTTCATGCTGGATATTTTGGTACTACAAAGAGGCAGTTGCCTCATGCTACAGTAGTATGACACTACAAAGGTTCCCAGATATGGGGTGATTCCCAGGGAGGGGTAATGCCTTGGCTTCGGGCCATGTTATAGCGGCGTAGCACCGCAAGGAAAACGCAAAGCGCTTCATGCCATGTCTCTTTATAATGAACTCACATATAGTGTATGGACAAAGAGATATCAGGTCGTCTCTTGAGGGTAAACTTGTAGACACCCAAAATTATATGCTGAAACCAGGCTGGCACAGGGCCTTTGATGTGTAGCCAGAAGCACATGTAATTACATTATGTAAGTGGAAAGAATTTTAGCTATGATGCAGAATTCAAGGCTTAGTCCATTCTTGTATTATAGTCTGTTGTTTGAACCATGCGGAAAGATTCAAGTCGTCAACGACATCTTTCCTAATGCATGATGGACAGTTACTATAGGGAACACTTATACTCATATATAGAGATATGTGGGGGATTGTTGGAGTTTGGTCTTTTTTCAAAGAGAATTTTAGTCCCACATCGGCTAGACCAAAGGAGTTGTATCTCTATATATTAGCTTTGCTAGTTTAGAGATGCACATGTGGCGTGGAGGTGCACATGGGTGTGCCATGTGGGGTTATTTTTCTAATAGGAAAAAGGCTAAATCAACAATAAAAGCATTCATGCTTTTTGCTCTTGGGAAATTCATTTCCTTGGGAGCTAAGCCCCGTAGGGGCTTAGCGACTCGGACTCGGACTCGGGCTCATGAGGCGTAATGTGGCATTTTGTTGGCGCACTTTGCACTTAGCACGTCAGCATCGTCGCTAGGCGCATAGTGCGCTTTAGTTGCGCTCGTTACGCGAGCCACTTGCGCTGCCACGTTGCGCGCCACAGGTAGCGCGACCAGAGTGCGCGCAGGTTGCGCGCCAGGTTGCGCACAGGTTGCGCGCCAGGGTGCGCGCCAGGTTGCGCACAGGTTGCGCCAGGTGCGCTGGCTGTGCTGGTTGTGCAGTGCGCGTAGTGGCGCAGGTTGCGCAGGTTGCGCAGTGGCGCAGGTTGCGCAGGTTGGCGCAAGTGGCTCAGTGCGCAGAGTGCGAGGAGCGCAGGGTGCGCGCAGTTAGCGCAACTTGCAGCAGAACGTGCGTTTGCATGTTCTGGGCGGTTTCTACATGTTCGGGGTGGTTTTTACCACGTCCCTAACTTTGTGGCAACCAAACAGTTGCTGCAGGGCCTATATAAGGCATCCTCTCTCTCTCAAGGCTGGATATATACAATTAAGAGAAGCCACCACAGAAAGTTCACGAAGTGTTTTTTAACACAAGTAAATAGAGAATTCAGAAGTGTTTTTTAACACAGTTCTGATCGGAATTTGCTTGCGAATTCCAGCAGCCTTCGAGAGAGAGGAAAGGCGCCGCACCAGCGTTGCTTTTGCACGGGAGTTCGTGTCCATCCGAGGAGTCAGAAGAGCAGGAGTGTTCCAAGTTCTCCGACGAACTTGCTGGTTCCTGGAAGCTGTTCGTGTAGGACGAATAAAGCTTTGAGCAACGGTGATTATTCACCCCAGCAGGAGTTCTTCCATCTTTCGTCAGTCACCTTCTTCGTTGCTGCCAGTAATTCTGATTGTATCTTCTTTTTAGAAGTACTGCGATCTGATTGCTGTTGATTACGAAATATTTTTAGATTCTCGTAATTCAGAATCACCTTCCTTGAAGTGTTGATTTGAAACATTGTTTTTACAATTGTTTCATTTTCTCAGTTTTCCATCGAAAAATTGTGTCCCGGCACTAACAGGATCTTCAGGTGTTCGGTTGATTTCGATCCGGCTGCCGAGTCACCATTGGCGGCAGTGAAGGTGAATCTTTCGGCCATCCACCATCATCTTTTCAACAAAGCTGCTCTATTCCTTGTGGTTCAAGCGTTCGGGAGACCTCTAAAGCTAGACAGCGCTACCACCGACTTCTCGTGGCCTAGCGTTGCTCATGTTTTTGTCGAAATTGACATCAACAAACCGTTGCCGACTCGTGTGCGGGTAAATCTACCTGGCAACTGGAGCTACTGGCAGTCTCTAGTGTTCGAAGATCCTCCTAATTTCTGGAAATGCTGCTGGCATATGGGGCATGCTGAGAGTGTTTACAAAAGTTTCTCTAGAAACCTCAAATCCGGTCCGACAGAGACTGGACCCAACATGTTGATTAAATCTCCTGCTCTTGACACTCTGGAGGGAGGAATCCCTTCGAATCAGAAGCAAAACATGTCTTCAAAAATCATAGCGGGCTCGCTTGATCCTCTGCCCTTTGAAGATAAAGATTCCTCCTCAGTTCCTACAGAAGATAATCTCCCCATTGTAAGTGATACTCTCATTTATGATGACATTCTTTCTCTGGACAAAGCCCAGAAATCCATCCCAGAGATGAATTTAGGTGAATATCCCAAGTTGGAGGTCTCCAGAACGGCGCAGATAAACCCGAGTTGTCCCTCATCTCCTGGCAAGGATACAAACGAGGTGATCAAATTAGGGCTTCCTGAATTGGGCGGCATCGACCCCACACCAGATACTTTCTAGAACGAGGACCCCGATGAGGAGGAAGGTCAAATTATGTATTCTTCGGTTATTAGAGAGGATAAACTTGGATGCGAGGAGATAAGGGTCATACACAGGGAAGCGGTGGATACTTTGGAGGCCGAAAGTTTTAGTATCGACCTGTCGGGCGCTGGGATGCAGAAATAGAGAATGGGGATGATACTCGTCCTAGAGCGATTCATCCAAGCAGGCTTAAAGAGGCCCCAACCAGGCGGAGAATGGGAACCTCGGCCGCAGACGCAGCAAAACCAAAAGGCAACTCCGATTCTACTTCAAAACTGGGAGCAGGAGCGACGAGGAACACGAGAGTGGCATTTAAGATTTGCATTAAATCGATGACGCCGGCTAATAATGTTTAAAATGCTACATTGGAACGTTCGAGGGATTGCCAACCTACAAACGATACGGAGGATCAAGACGTTGTGCAGGATTCATAAGATATCCATTTTGGGCATAATCGAACCCAAAGTGTCGAACGATCAGCTTATCAAGTTCAAAATCAAACTGGGATTCCAGCAGGCTTTAGATAATAAGAAAGGGTTTGGATTTTGGTGAAAGAAGAGATGAACATTAAGATGGTGGACTACTTTGATCAGGCTATGACAATAAGTTTCTCCCACCCGACGTACAGACATGAGGCATGGTTGTCAGTGGTTCATGTTAGTACATCCAGTAAAGGAAGAAGGGAGCTTTGGGAGAGGATGCTTTCCTTGCCGGTTCCACAGGACTCGCCTTGTGCGGTAGGTGGACTTCAACGTGATTACTAGCCCGACTGAGAAGAGCGGGGAACAACTCCCGATCAGCAATCTATAAGTGAGTTTTCCGACTTCCTCGCTGAAGCGTGTCTCATTGCGCTTCCGACTACTGGCAACACATTCATGTGGTGCAACAACAGGGACGAGGAACAGAGGTAGTCCTCTAGACTTGATCGGGTTATCATCAACCAGTGCTGGATCGACTTGGGTCAAAGCTCGGTCGTGGAACATCTTAGTAGCATCGAATCGGACCATGCTCCCTTGCTTGTGGAGACACGGGTGAGGAAAGGATCTCAGGGAAGAAGATTCAAAATTTTGAATTGTTGGACGAGTCATAAAAATTTTAAGGGAACAATTGACAAAGCCTGGGGCTCGGCTAGTCTCCCTAACCCGCTCGTTCACCTAGTAATGCGGCTTAAGGAAACCAAGCGTGCGCTCAGCTCCTGGATTAGGAGGACGTTCGGCGACATTCACCGGAAGGCAAGGGACGCGAAGAAGAAGACTGCTGAGACAGAGGCTAATTTTGATGTTGTCGATAGCCCGGAGAACCGTAGCGAGAGGTATTGCACCTAAGCCATGTTGAAGAAGATATTGGAATATGAGGAGTGCTTCTGGAATCGGAAAGCTAACGTCAAATGGACCTTGAAGGGGACAAGAACACCAAGTTCTTCCATGCGTATGTCTCCAATTGTCGTAAAAAACTGGAGATCCACAGTATTACTAAGGAGGATGGAACGACACATCTAGCATTGATGAAATTAAGGACGAAGCTAACAGGTACTTTGAGAGGATCATGTCCAAGGGGAGGGCTGATTACAGTGAAGAGGTCATGGGGATCATCCATCCGTGCATCTCGGATGTGGAAAATGCGGCCCTGCTTGCGCCTGCTAGTATAGAGGAACTACATGGGATCATCACAGCGATGGATCTGAATAGTGGGGCGGGTCCTAATGGGTTCGGCGGAGCTTTCTACTCTTTTTGATGGAAGACCATTGGGAGGGATATTTTGGCCCCTGTTGACGCCATCATGCTGGGACTTAGGCTCCCCAAGGCTATTACACAAACTCATATTGTTCTCATTCCGAAAGGCGATAATCCTAGAACCTTCGCTGATTTTCGATCGATCAGTTTATGCAACTCTATCAACAAAATCTTTTCCAAATTAGTAGCCAACATATTGGCGGGTATCCTCCCTTCCATCATATCTAAAGAGCAAAGTGGGTTTTTCCAAGGAAGGGAAATCATCAATAACATCCTCCTGGCACAGGAAATCATCTCCGGCATCAGTCATTCAAATAGGGAAGGTAATGTGGCTATCAAAATTGATATGGAGAAGGCATATGATAGGCTTGACTGGCTGTTCCTTATCTGGGTCTTACGTCGGTTCAGATTCGAAGAAAGATGGATCGACATAGTGTGGAGGCTCACCAGTAGCTGCTGGTTCTCTATTCTCAACAATGGTGAAGCATCGGGGTTTTTCCAATCATTCAGGGGGATTGGGCAAGGCGACCCATTATCTCCAGCTCTTTTTGTTATTACGGCAGAGGTGTTGAGTAGAATGCTAAACATGTTAGGGATTACGAGCAGTTTTGGTCGGTTCTACACCTCTCGGGGCTGCCCACTAGTCACACATTTGGCTTACGCTGATGACATACTAATTTTTTGCGCAGCAAATAAGTCTGTGATTGCCATGGTCCTCAAGACTCTGAAGGGCTGTGAGAAGTGCTCGGGTCAGGCAATAAATAGTATGAATTCTAGAACCTATGTGCATCATACGTTTTGAGGAGATGTGGCAAAAGAAACTGGGATTTCATTATGGCTTCGAGATCGAGCACACTCCATTATGGTATTTGGGGTGTCCCTTGTCGTGCAGCCGACGAACTTCTGTTGTGTTTGAACCTATCATTCAGAAAATCAAAGTGCGGATTAAAGGGTGGCATAATCGGATCTTATCACCGAGTGGGAAATTAATTCTGATTAGGTAGGTACATGCTTCTATCCCCATCTATATGCCTGCGGCTTATCATCCTACAAACAGGTTTTGAAGCAGATAGAAGGGTTGTTTTGTGTAACTCAACTTTTTCCATTTTTATTGGAATTTAAAATTTTTAATAATAATAATTCTTGATTAAATATTTTCTGAATAAATATTTCATGATTACTTTTGGAGGGAGATTTGATTTTTGGCAAAAAACTAATTTTTCAAATTAATTTAGTGTGGTCCCCATTTTTTAAAATTTTCTAACAAATTTCTAACTGAAATTTGGACTTCTTAGCAATTAGTGAAAGGAAGAGGGACTTTATATTTAAATGCCATTTGCGGAGGGGCCTATTCGCAAGATTGTTTATATAATATCAGAGTTATGAGGAGAGAGAATGACAATTCATTCTCCACTCTGAGAGAAGAAATCGAGTTCTCTCTCCATGATTTCCCAATTTCCCGAACGAAACCCTAAACCTAAATTCATCTCCGGCGACCGGTAATCGACGCCGACGTCAGCGGCGACGGCGAGCAGTGCTCCTCCGGCGACACGACAGCCAGAGACACGACGACGGTGATCCCCTCCTTCTCCGGCAGCTAAGTCTGCGGCGGGTGACGATTTCTCCACGGCGCTCGGCGAGCATCTCCTCCACGGCGACGGCGGCGGCGCAATGTTCTTCCGGTCGACGACTCTGATTTTCTTCTCCGGCGCACTTGTGGTTGCGTTTCGGTTCGGTAATCCATTCTTTGGCGAGATCACGGTAAGTTCCTCTCGAATTCCTAGGAAATTCTTCGATTCTTGATCTATTATTGTTGAACCGTTAATCGATGTCTGCAGTACGTATCGGAGATGATCAGTTGGATTTTTCCTTATCGATTGACCGAGCAATTCAGATCTCCATCCCTGTCGATCATCATCGGTGAGTCTAGTTTATTTTGGTTCCGTAGTATTGGAGATGATCGACTGATTGTTCATTGTTATTTTTAGATTTAATAGTTCTTGTTATTGCGGTAATTGATTTGGATTCTCGGAACAGCTTCGACACGTATCGCAGGGAGTCGTAGATACGAAGGATCGGTGTCCGTGTCTTTGATAAGCAAGTATTGGTTCTGGATTGGGATTTCCCCAGGTAAACTTTCTAACTTACATTATTCTAAATTCTGCAGTTATGTCTAGTATTTTGGTCATAATCTAAGCTGTGATATTCGTTCATCTGATTGCGTGTTTTCGTGTATGCTTTTGACTGATTTGATTCGTGTCCAATCTCGTACTCGTGTCGGTTACTGCGGTGATCGTGCTCAAGCATTGACCGTGTCCAGGAGGATATTCATGTCTCTAGGAGTTGTGTCGGGACCTGAGTGCGTGTCCCTTATGATCGTGTCCAGTGTGCATATCCGGGGAAGGCGTAGAGGGGACCGGAAGAGCTAGTACAGTAGTAGATGTCTTGGTGGGTTTGGCTTGTATTCTGCAATAGAGTTGTATAATTCCTTGGTTCTATTTAATTTGCTGAGTTTTCTACTAATGCATTGTATAATATTTTAGCTAAATATTTTGATAACTTGTGTATAATTCATTTGAACCTTGAATCGGTTGAGCTACGCCTTGAACTGGTACCACTCTGTTGAAGGTTGTGTTCACATCGCTAGATTGGAATGGAATATATATCTTGGGTAAACTTTGGTTATGTTGGCGGGTTTTCCACTTGAATATTTTGCAGAATTGCTTGGTGTGGGTAAACCTTTAGTACAAGGAGATTCAGGTGGAGGCATTACCTTGTGGCTGGGTTTCGAGCATTTTCAATAAATGATGGGTACAGTTTTGCGTAAGTACGCTTACACTACCAAAATTTATCGTTTTAGCGACGGCCACATCCGTCGCTAAGACGACGGTAAATACAACTAGCGACCGAGTACCGACGGATATTGGCCAAAAACATCCATCGGCAATCAGCTCGTCGCTAATAACCTTCCGTCGCTAAGTTGTCGTCACATGACGGACTAGCGACGGATATTCGACGTTACAATACGAAGCCTTAGCGACGGATGTCCGACGGACTTTCGTCCACTTCAGCTTTTAAGTACTGAACTGTGTAGGCTATAGCGACGTACATTTTCGTCGGAAACCCGTCGTAACAGCGTATCACATTGTATCATTCCGTCGCTAATGCGTCGCAAGGCGTCGGTAATTAACGACCGCTTTCCGACGGATTACTGACGGACTATCCGTCGAGCAGGTTCTGGAAAATCTTGGCATTTCCAGCACCATGGCGACAGAATCGTAGTCGCTAACCCGTCGCTACTGCGACGCGACAGCGACGGATTTCTGACTGATTATCCGTCGCCATGGTTCTGAAATTGTCAAGCATTTCCAGAACCATGTCGACGGATTTGCCGTCGCTACGCCGTCACTATTTAGAGTGACTGATTAGCGGCTGTCTACCAGTCGCCCTGGCGACGGTGGTTCCGTCGCTAGTCCGTCGAAGCTTATACCACCAGAACGTTACCGACAGATAATCCGTCGATAACCCGTCGCTGCCTGGAAACATTTTAAAAACTCCAGATAGCGACGGATTACACGTCGACAACTCGTCGGAAACTGGGATTATCTGTCGCTACACGGTCACTAGTCCGTCGCTAACTGGATTTATTGGGAAAAAAAATTGTAGCACTTTCCCTGTTCACAAATATATGCATAAACCAAACCAATATATAATGCACACCAATTATCCAACAATCACACAGACCAAATATATAATGCAGTCACATTATCCAAGAATTACATAGACCAAGTAATGCACATACGAATTTAATGCACACCAATTATCCAAGAATCATATAGACCAAACCAAATTAATATAAAATAGACATCAATTATCCGGAAGAGTAACCTAATATCCATCGTTATAATCCGATCATTGCACAAATATTCCAAATTTTTCACAAATATTCCAAAACACATAGGAAAGAGTTGGCCAGTTACAGTAACCTAATATCCAATCCTGGCGACCGATCATAACACAAATATTCCAAAATTTTCACAAATATTCCAAAACACATAGGAAAATCGACTTTTGCCTCAACAATGACCACAAGTCAGACGATGAATTCTCACAGCCAGGGATGATAGTTGTGTTGAGGCATGTACCATTCTATCAGCCACTTTGCATACGAAGGCTCAATCTGGTTGAGGTCTTCTGTAGGGACAGGAGGGTCGGTCTCGATGCTACTACTCTCTGACGGTGGCTCCTCCTTAGCTTCAAGCTTGGGAGCAATCTCTTCCCTGATGGTCATCGGTTCTTCCTTGACCTTGACCTTTGGTAACACCTTCTCCTTAACAGTCACCGGCTCTTGTTTGACGACGGAGACTTCTTCCATGTCGACCTCCAAGGGTTTCTTGCCTCGACCCCTTCCTCGACTAGCAGCACCACCTCGACGAGTCCTAGGAGCCATCTTTCTGACAACAGAAATTTTCATATAGGGTAAAGAAATTTACTCAAGTTATAAAAGTTGTGACGTTGGTTTTTTGCGTTCATCATCATTAGAGGGAGCAGCACTGGAAAAGTTGTGACGTTGGTAGCATGAGTAAAAATCTGTATCACAAGACTAACAGAATTACTATGTAATCATGTACTCACCAATAACCGGATGTAACTAGAGTCGTTGGACCTATCGTGCAGTAATTTGTGGATCCGCTGGTATAGGCCAGATGTACTTAGTATCTAGTGTATCAAGCCTGTATCGGTCTATCGGATTGGTATAGGACGTATCATATTGGTATTGGCCTTAACAAATTGGTATCGTCCTATATCTGATATGTACATGTATCGGCCGTATAGCTAGGATTCATATTGGCCTTATCGATTTGGTATCGGTCATATCCGATATGTATCGGCCGTGTTGGATTATTATATACCATTTCGGATTAGTTTCATGGAAGGTTTAGTAACAACTGTACTTGGATTTCTCTCTTCTCGAGCTAGAATACCATTGCAAGAGAATCACTAGATCGTGATTGGCCAGTTACAGTAACATACATACTTCCTTTTCCATCAGGAAAAGCGATATTGAAAAGGAAGTATGTATATTCTGTAACTGGCCATTTACGCTCTCATGACTCTCTTGCAATGGTAATCTAGCTCTAGAAGAGAGAAATCCAAGTACAGTTGTTACTAAACCTTCTACGAAACTAATCCGAAATGGTATATAATAATCCAACACGGCCGATACCTATCGGATATGACAGATACCAAATCGATAAGGCCAATATGAATCCTAGCTATACGGCCGATACATATCGGATAGGACGATACCAATTCGCTAAGACCAATACCAACCGATACGGCCCATACCAAAACGATAGATCGATACTAATCCGATACGGTCAATACTTATAAGTACCTACGGTCCAGGAGGTTGATCCGCTATAGTACACCCATGTACGATCAACGAAGTAACGATCCATTTCAATTTGGATGTGAAAATCTGTATCGTAAGACAAACTAAACATAATCAGTTCTATTTCACATGCTTAATTGCCAAGTATGGGAACGAATGGCTCAGAACACAACCCAAAATTCATTCTAGCATACATTAGCATGAATCATCTACGTTCTGTACATATAGTGTAGTATATGTTCTTATCGTATCTAGTATCTGAAAGATGTAACAGAATCAAGATGAACTCACATAGATTACAGGTACCCCACATTTGAGTGCTACACCAAGACTCACCGTGATGAGGTTAGTGATTTATTTAACCTAATATAGTAATCTTGTAATTTAAAGTTGGAAGAACGTGCAAGTAGCCTTATAGTTTCTGCCTCGCCAGTCGAATGGCTTAATTGCCAAGTATCGGAACGAATGGCTCAGAACACAACCCGAGATTCATTCTAGCATACATTAGTGAGTTCATCTTGATTCTGTTACGTCCTTCAGATACTAGATACGATAAGAACATATACTACACCATATGTACAGAACATAGATGATTCACACTAATGTATGCTAGAATGAATCTTGGCTTGTGTTCTGAGTCATCCGTTCTGATCAGGCATCTTCCTTCTCCTCTTCTCCACCATGGCTTTGAACAAATCTGCTCCTCCCTCTACTTTCCTTCTTCTTATTTGACTCTTTCAGCAACATATGACATCCAGCTCAAGTGTAGAGTTGGAGGAGAAGAAGTGGGCAGAAAGAGGAGGGGGAAGCAGCACAGCCGACGGCATGACCCGGAGAAAGTACAGAGGTTTTCTTCAACAGCCGTAGGGGAACTATAAGGATATATCTTTTTAGCGATATATCACATTGTCAAAGACCCTTAATGTGACAATCATGTTACCGCGGTGTCGGAAGACTAACATGTTAGTCTTCCGACACCGCGGTAACATGATATTCACATGAAGGGTCTTTGACAAGATGACATGTCGCTAAAAAGATATATCCTTATAGTTCTCCTACGGCTGTTGAAGAAAACCTCTATACTTCCTCCGGGTCATGCCGCCGACGGTGCTGCTTCCCCTCCTCTTCCTGTCCACTTCTTCTCTCCCGACTCTACACTTGAGGTGGATATTGTATGTTGCTGAGAGAGTCAAATAAGAAGAAGGGAAGTAGAGGGAGGAGCAGATTTGTTCAGAGCCATGGTGGAGGACGAGGAGAAGGAAGATGCTTGATCAGAACGGACGGCTCAGAACAAAAGCCAAGATTCATTCTAGCATACAATAGTGTGAATCATCTATGTTCTGTACATATGGTGTAGTATATGTTCTTATCGTATCTAGTATCTGAAGGACGTAACAGAATCAAGATGAACTCACTAATGTAATACTAAGACATCATCTACTACTATATAAGATATAGTGATAGGTTGTCGTATCATCATTGCCGAGGGATGAGGGTCGGAGGACAGTCAACTTTATCTAAGGCTACTTGCATAGTTTCTGCCTCGTCAGTCGAATGGCTGCAGGGACTATGTCCTGATCACCATTAGTGTGAATCATCTATGTTCTGTACATATGGTGCAACACTTTTCCTGTTCACAAAAATATGCATAAACCAAACCAATATATAATGCACACCAATTATCCAAGAATCACATAGACCAAATATGCACATACGAATGGCTGCAGGGACTATGTCCTGATCACCATGTCGTACCGTAGATTAATGCAAATGGAGCTGGAGCCAAAATACAGAAACCAAAATACAAAATACAGAAACCAAAATACAAAATATAGAATTCAAAATAGGACCCTCTGTGAGAACGGATGGCTCAGAACACAACCAACCGAAGAGAATACCCTGAGAGATCCATCTGAGTAGGACGTATACTCTGAGAGATCACCTTTACAAGAATGATATCAGTAGTGGGATTGAGTGCTGGAGGGGATACTATCAGAGTATACGTCCTACTCAGATGGGTCTCTCACCGTTACTATTTTTTTCTGACAGCATGGTGGATGTGCTCCGTCAACAGAATCTGACTCCAAGCCAAAACTTTGCCCCGGAGCTCAAGTGGACATCCTTCGTGTAGAGCTCGAGTGAGAGGTTCCTGACAGCATGGTGGTCTCCTTTGTCAAAGTATCCGTGCTCGTCCCACAACCAATGTGGGATGAGCACGGATACTTTGACAAATGAGACCACCATGCTGTCAGGAACCTCTCACTCGAGCTCTACACGAAGGATGTCCACTTGAGCTCCGGGACAAAGTTTTGGCTCGGAGCAAGAATCTGTTGACGGAGCACATCTACTATGCTGTCAGAAAAAATTAGTAACGGTGGGAGACCCATCTGAGTAGGACGTATTCTCTGATAATATCTCCTCCAGCACTCAATCCCACTACTGATATCATTCTTGTAATTGTGATCTATCAGAGTATACGTCATACTGAGATGGATCTAGTATTCTCTCTTGTTGGTTGTCGTATCATCATTGCTGAGGGATGAGGGTCGGAGGACAGTACAAATAGTCTAATACAAAAACAACTCAATATGTAGTCCAATACAAATAGTCTAATACAAAAACAACCCAATACAAATAGTCCAATACAAATAAGTACTAATAGCTAATGAGAACCACGCTGCTCACGCAAACGCTCAGTGATACGTTCACGCAACCACCTCAAAAAAGCGAGATTTTTGGCGCGAGGAGAGCTGTCGTCCCTTGCAAGGACTGCATGAAGAGTCCTCTCGGTCTCCTAGCTACCGGTGCTGGATGAATAGAACTCCCGGTCTCACTAGCAACCGGTGCCACTTCCTCCTTAACTGTAGGAGGAGCCACCTCAGCATTTACTGTTTTCCTCAAACGACGTGCCGCTCCTCGGGTCATGGGTACCATCTGGTAAGATCGATAGTCACAAATAATATAATTGTAACAGAAGCAAGCTAACTAAAGGAACCATCATGTAATTTGAGTACACTTTCGAAAGCCGATAAAGTATAAAAAATTCAATTTTTTGCCAAGTGTGAGAACGGATGGCTCAGAAGACAACCCAAGATTCATTCAAGCATACATTAGTGTGAATCATCTATGTTCTGTACATATGGTGTAGTATATGTTCTTATCGTATCTAGTATCTGAATGACGTACGTAACAGAATCAAGATGAACTCACATAATGTAATACTAAGACATCATCTACTACTATATAAGATATAGTGATAGGTTGTCATATCATCATTGCCGAGGGATGAGGGTCGGAAGACAGTCAACTTTATCTACGGCTACATAGTTTCTGCCTCGCCAGTCGAATGGCTGCAGGTACTATGTCCTGATCACCATGTCGTACCGTAGATCAAATGGAGCTGGAACTGGAGCCAAAATACAGTACTACTTCACCATGTCATACCATTTTACTCTCTCCTCCTCCTCCCCTCCGGTGCTCTCACTCTCTCTGGCGCTCTCACACTACTAATCCCTATGTGTTTTAAGTGTGAGAACGGATGGCTCAGAACACAACCCAAGATTCATTCTAGCATACATTAGTGTGAATCATCTATATTCTATATACATATCATGTAGTATATGTTAACCTTATCGTATCTAGTATCTGAAGGACGTACGTAACAGAATCAAGATGAACTCACTAATGTAATACTAAGACATCATCTACCACTATATAAGATATAGTGATAGGTCGTCGTATCATCATTGCCGAGGGATGAGGGTCGGAGGACAGGCAACTTTATCTACGGCAACATAGTTTCTGCCTCGCCAGTCGAATGGCTGCAGGGAATATCCGTCACCATGTCGTACCGTAGATTAATGCAATTAATGGAGCTGGAAATATCCGTCGCTAACCGGTAACTAGTCCGTCGCTAACTGAGATTGTCACATACACATATGTATATCACAGCAAGATGTATAGATATATACATCTATACAGAAGCACACAACTGATAGAACTCGCACTGTCCTTGAGACAGTAAACATATACACCATGAATCCAAACCCCATATATATTCACATTTACGAATCCAAACACCACCAAACTAATGGAACACCCAATATGGATAACACATTATTTAGCCAATATATAAACTCAGATGAATTTGAGAAGCAAAGCCACCCGCCGCCCCCGACCAAAGCCCGCCGTCCCAAGCCCGTCGCCCAGTAGTTCGGTTGCATATATATATGAAGAGTGCTTATGGGTGTGCGTCGGTTGCAAATAGCCTCGACGCACCCGTCCCAAGCCAGCCGCCCAGCCCCCGATGCCGCCGCCCCAAGCCAGCCGCCCAGCCCCCAACCCAAGCCAGCCGTCCAGCCCCCGCCCCAAGCCAGTCGCCCAGCCCCCGACGCCGCCGCCCCAAGCCAGCCGCCCAGTCCCCAACCCAAGCCAGCCGCCCAGCCCCCGACGCCCCCGCCCCAAGCCAGCCGTCCAGCCCCCGACGCCCCCGCCCCAAGCCAGCCGTCCAGCCCCCGACGCCCCCGCCCCAAGCCAGCCGCCCAGCCCCTGACCCAAGCCAGCCGCCCAGCCCCCGACGCCCCAACCCCAAGCCCACCGCCCAGCCCGCCGCCCTAAGCCCACCCGCCTCCCAGACCCCGACGCCCCCGCCCCAAGCCCAACGCCCAGACCCCGACCCAAGCCAGCCGCCCAGCCCCCGACGCCCCAACCCCAAGCCAGCCTCCCAGACCCCGACGCCCCCGCCCAGCCCCCGACGCCCCAACCCCAAGCCCGCCTCCCAGACCCCGACGCCTCCGCCCCAAGCCCACCGCCTAGCCCCCGACCCAAGCCAGCCGCCAAGCCACGGACGACCCAGCCCCAATCGCGCCGCCCAGACCCTATAACCGAGAGAGAGAGAGAGAGAGGGGGGGTTACCTTCGAAAGAGAGAGAGGAGAGGACGCCGACGCCGATAACCTTCCCGATGCCGATCACCGAAGCCGACACCGGCGAGAGAGAGAGAGAGAGAGAGAGAGAGAAAGAGAGAGGAGAGAGAGTGAATTTGGGGGGAATGCGAAAAGTTCCCCTCGCCGTTCCATTTAAAGTCTGGAATGTTTATTTAGCGACGGACGAGCGACTGGCAAAAGACCGTCGCCAATCGGTCGCCTTTTTGGATAAGTGTCGACTGCACATCCGTCGCTAAGGCGTCGAAAATATG
Source organism: Iris pallida (assembly GCA_029216955.1). Classification (NCBI taxonomy): domain Eukaryota; kingdom Viridiplantae; phylum Streptophyta; class Magnoliopsida; order Asparagales; family Iridaceae; genus Iris; species Iris pallida. The sequence goes on along the minus strand of JANAVB010023995.1, from coordinate 6,369,300 downwards.
TCCCGCCAATTTTCTACACAATTCCCGCCAAACTAATCGACTGTGTAGCGACGACCAAAACTCCGTCGCTAAACACCGACACTCTAGCAACGGATGTGCGACCTTTCCTCCCCCTAAAATTAAAATTAAAATGACAAAGGATTGTAGTCGGTAAGCAGTCGCTGAGCGGCCACGAAACCGTCGCTAATACCGACGGAATAAGTCCGTCGCTAATACTCCGTCGCTAAATGAGCGTATTTTGGTAGTGTTACTGCATGGAGAATTTTGTAAAGTCCATTGTTTGCTCGGGCTATTGGCTACTGAGAGTGTAGCAGGTTTAGGATTGGGCTGACCTCTCCATTCTAAGGGTCCAACAATTAAATCAGTATAGTGTTATTTAAAGATTTAATTGTGGGAATCTTTTGGGCCAATGTAGTAAGGCTGACAGTATGTGCTTATTTGATATTAAATTCAGTTCACATAGCAAGGCCTTAATATCAACCTGCTGCTAATTACTCCTAAAGTAGTAGTTTGTTGATAACTATTTTTTAAAGATACTTTGAAAACAAATTTTTATATATTGATCATTATTTTATAAAAACACTTGATAAGTAACTACCATATGGGTATAATCAGTAAATTTGGTAGATTATATTGAATATTTTCAGTAATATCCTTAATATTATTCTCTTGTTAGCAAAGGTCTAGTAAAAGAATTATCATAATACTAACTATACTTGCTAAGTATTTGATAACCTAGCTTATAAGAGATTAATTAATGACTCAAAATAATAATAATCTAAGAGTATTTTATACTTATATCTAGTAGAAGGAGTTTGATTGTTGGTTCTATAGCAAGTTGACCATAGTTTGTAAGGGATGGTCAACATATTGTTGTAATTTTATAGTTGCTAAATATTAATCAACTTGTATCAAATCATTTAAATACAGGAGGACATCCAGCCCCATTCATTACCCGTACTTTTCTGGAGCAAGGCAAGTACATTCTATGGTCTTGTACATTTCATTATATTATGTGCTTCCTTGTTGACACACTACGACACGACATGTTTTCTGGTGCTCATGTTCCTTGTTCTTATTACTTGTACCTGGGGAGGGGAAATATACTATTTATGTGACAAAACCCAAGAAACAACTCAGGTGTGTTTAGCTTAGCCCCTGCATCGTGCACGCGGGCCCTAAGCCGTACCATTCATGTGCTTTCATGTGTTTACCCCTAGCCGGTCACATATATAGTTATATTTCAAATATTGTGCACACATGTTCAGGAGATATACCTTGTACTTAGTTCATGTGATTCCTGAGCTTATACCATGTGATACCATGTTCTTTCATGTTCTTACATACTATGTTCTTTCATGTTCTTACATACCATGTTCTTTCATGTGCTTATACTCCATGTTCTTTATTGTGCTTTATATACCATATTCCCTTGTACTTTCATATCATGATGTCTTGTTCATTACATAGAACTGTGCTTTGCTCTGCTCCTGACTGGATATGTTGCAGGTGTACTTGCAGGATATCATTATACCATATGGGCCAGAGCCTGGGACATTAGCTGAGCATGATGGAGACATGACTTAGCTAGAGGCTTCAGGTTTAGACTGTTAGCTTTACTCTTAGATATTGTTTTAGAATTCATAGTACATTTCATTCCTGATGTCTCTGGTACATTTATGATATATATAGATTTGTGGATTATGGTGATCTTTCTGGGATCGTGTGTAGATACTGTGATTGTGTACATTTATCTGGTTAGATTTCTCTAGCTTGGTACAGCTTACTTCGTCGTGTCTAACGACGAAGGCTGGGTGTGTCCGACCCGTGTCCGATTATTCGGAAGCGGGTCGTGACATGTTTTTAGTGGTGGCCTATGCAGGTCTATCCTAATAGTACCTAGGTATTAGTGTACTATTGGGGGACTTGATTTAAACTAGAAAAACTTGAATCACAGCATAAGAAATCGGGTACATCGGGTATATTAAAATTCTATAAACACTTGTTGTTTTTATGTCTAGGTTATTTTAACAAGTTTTCTGTTTTTCAGACAGTTCAAAAGCATGCGACACCAGAACTGTCAATTCATCTGCACTTGACGTTTTCGAGCTTCCACTACCTTCTATCGCCACTATTATCCCCATGGGTAGTACGCAGTTGACGGAGAAGTTTCAAGAGATCCTTGACACCCAGAGGGAATAGGCCATCCTTTTTCCAGCCAGTTTTGTGTATACAATCTCCGAGCTAGGAAGGACTTCTGATTTTCAGACTCACGGATCCTTGGATTTCTTCGACACCGAGCGTATATCTTACATCGAGGAGCAAATCGAGAACCTGGAGCCGCCACTGAAGAACATCCAAGCCTCTGAGGATTCGACTCCTCTGATCTCGAACGCAGCACAGACAATGGAATGAGACGGGAAGCTGAAGCACATAAGAGACATGAAGATTTATGACGAAGACAGCAACTACCTTGGACCCGCAAAGCATTACCATACTCAGACATTGCTTCTTCAGCCGCATCATCAGATTCAGACTCAAATCCAGCCAGCAACCAATTGCAATTTCTGCCGTCGCTCGAGACACCACTACGACGAGTGTCGCAAGAGATAAAGACTATGCTGTACTGCGGGTCGCCTGCCCATCAAGTCAAGGAATATTCGAAAGTCGTTGATCGTATTGCCCAAGGACGAGCACAATGAGCACCAGGACCGCAGCAGAAGGACCCACCTCTCTAGATTCGGCATCTATATGGAGCATTACCACGGGGATCAGCCTACGTCAGAACAGCTGAAGAAATTGAAGCAATTCCAGTCCCAGAGAAATACTGAAGACATGCTGAAGACTGAAGGTTTCTCTTGCATGGTTGGAGCAGACTATGGATCGTGATTCCAATTTAAATTTTCTAGAATTTTCTTGTTCCTGTTTAATGGCTTGATAGATTTTGTTTTCAATCTTAAACCCTTTGGTGTCTATTCCAGATAATATTCCTATTCTAGAATTTGTCCCTTATTCGAAGATTGTTTCCTATTCGGTAAACATGTTTCATATCCATAATTCGATAATTATTCGAAATCCACTACTCGATACTGTTTGCTCATTTCCTTTGATGATTTCGATTTTCTATTCGAGAGTTGTTGTTCATTACTTGTTTCGACCTTGTTTCCTATCCAAGGATTCGCTTGTTTTCCGGGATACTTGTTCCTACTCGTTATTGATATTCTGCTCACTAATCAAACTTGTACTAATCAAGATTTATTCCTACTTGAAATATCATTCTGAAACCGTGTTTGAACCTTTGCTTCTATTGATGCTTGTTTGAGATTCTATTTCTTATTTTGACTTTATTCGGGACTCGCTCTCTATTTATGATTTTGTTACTATTGAGATTCGCCTGTTTCATATTTACGATCCAATACCTTGTTTCCTATTGAAACCTGTTTTCTAGTTACTATTCAAAATTTTGATTCCTCGTTGAGATTTTCTATTCGAGATTTTGTTCCTTATTCACGACTTTGTTGATACTTGATTTTCTATTTTTTTCCACTGTGTACCTTATTGGAGATTTCGTTTTCTATTCAAGTTTTTACTCGAGATTTCATCGTTATTCGAGATTTTATTGAAACTTGTTTCCAGTACGGAATTTTATTTCTTATTTTGAAACTTGTCTCCTATCTGATACCTTGCTTCAGTTCATCCTTCGAGACTCTGTTATCCCTTCAGGATAATGTCTCATATATGGAATCTTGTTACCATTCCAGATATCAGTTGAAATTTCGTTATAATTTGAAACTTCGCTCCCTGTCTGAAATTTTAAATCTCTCTGGTTGCCCTTTTGTACTCATTGATTGGATCCCTTGTCGTCTCTTAGTACCTAATAAACCCTTATATCCTAATAGTCAGATAACCTCACCATTTTCGTGACTTGGACTATTAAAACTTATTTTGATTCTTTAAAATTTTTCTATGGATAAAGCTCAAAGACTATTCGATGACCTACTAGGGCGTGGCAGTTGTTCACTGCAGCCATTATCTGGATTATGGAGACTGAGGATTCACTGCAGCCAGCTGTACACTGGCGAGGCATGAACTCCTAGTTGAAGTGAATTCAGACATTCATAGGTTTTCGGGTATTATTGAGACTTTGTCCTAAACTCTTCATATTTAGATCTCTTGAGTTGCTTCGTTGATAATTGTTTGAAAATGAATAAAGTTGATATGTTATTCGGTAACATATTGTTATTTTAGTCATGGAACCGAAAGTTCACGGCAGCCAGACATACACTGGTGGGGCAAGGATTCTAAGTAAAGTGACTTCAAATATCTATATGTTCTTGTATATCATGGAGACTGTATTTCCTTTTCACATGATTATTGGTTTTCGAGAATCACAATTCCTTGCACGTTTATCCTGATTTGATACTGTACCTCCTGAATATTTTGTACGTTTTCTCAATCAACCCTTGCTAACTTCTCTTTAGCATTTTATCGTTAGATCATTGAATTCTTCAAAATTATACATTTCCAGATTTTGATTCCATACTTCGTTTGTGTCTTGTCTAAACTTCGATCTTAAATCATGACTATCTGACCATGATTTTTCTATCTTGTCCTAGTCCACTTGTGTTAAAATATTAAATTTTTTTCGTACTTAATAGTTGTGTCTTCATGATTTTGCTCCTCAAAGTTGTAATTGAAACTTCATTCTATCTCATGCCTATTTGATTCTTAATCATTGTTAGATCGTGTTATTCTAACTTCTTGTGTGTAATTATCGTACAGGGTCTCAAGGCTCAGGTAGCGTCTCAGAGTTGCACAGGATCGGCAGAAGCACGGGACGGACAGCAGCAGGCGGTCACTAGAGTTCGCAGTTGGAGATAGAGTGTTTCTGAAGATCTCACGACTAGAGGCGTCATTCGTTTCGGCAGGGGCGGGAAGCTCAGTTCGAGGTACACTAGGCCTTTCGACGTGACGGCACGAATTGGCGGGGGTAGCATATCGACTAGCGCTTCCAGCCAGCTTAGAGGGAGTGCATGATGTTTCCGCGTGTCTCAGCTTCGACGCTATATTTCGGACCCGAGTCATATGGTGGACTACTCAGAGCTAGAGGCGGGTCCGAGCTTGACCTACGAGGAGCAGCCAGTGGAGATCCTTGATCGTAGGGAGAAGCGCCTGCGGAACCAGACTATTCCACTTGTCCGCGTCATGTGGAGACATCACTCTCCAGGAGAGTCCACATGGGAGCACGAGGACGAGATGCGAGAGCGCTATCCTAGCTTGTTGTTTGATTGTATTTTAGTGTTCGAAAAATTTGATTTCAATAAATGACTAGTGTTTGAATCTATTTATGATTTACTGAGATTTATTTTGCAGGTCTTCGAATTTCGAGGATGAAATTTTTCAAGGGGGAGAGATTTGTAACTCCACTTTTCCCATTTTTATTATAATTTAAATTTTTTAATAATAATAATTCTTGATTAAATATTTTCTGAATAAATATTTCATGATTACTTTTGGAGGGAGATTTGATTTTTGGCAAAAAACTAATTTTTCAAATTAATTTAGTGTGGTCCCCATTTTTTAAAATTTCCTAACAAATTTCTAACTGAAATTTGGACTTCTTAGCAATTAGTGAAAGGAAGAGGGGCTTTCTGTTTAAATGCCATTTGCGGAGGGGCCTATTCGCAAGATTGTTTATATAATATCAGAGTTGTGAGGAGAGAGAATGATAATTCATTCTCCACTCTGAGAGAAGAACTCGAGTTCTCTCTCCATGATTTCCCAATTTCCCGAACGAAACCCTAAACCTAAATTCATCTCCGGCGACCGGCAATCGACGCCGACGTCAGCGGCGATGGCGAGCAGTGCTCCTCCGACGACACGACAGCCAGAGACACGACGATGGTGATCCCCTCCTTCTCCGGCAGCTAAGTCTGCGGCTGTGACGATTTCTCCACGGCGCTCGACGAGCATCTCCTCCACGGCGACGGCGGCGGCGCAATGTTCTTCCGGTCGACGACTCTGATTTTCTTCTCCGGCGCACTTGTGGTTGCGTTTCGGTTCGGTAATACATTCTTTGGCGAGATCACGGTAAGTTCCTCTCGAATTCCTGGGAAATTCTTCGATTCTTGATCTATTATTTTTGAACCGTTGATCGATGTCCGCAGTACGTATCGGAGATGATCAGTTGGATTTTTTCTCATCGATTAACCGAGCAATTCAGATCTCCATCCCTGTCGATCATCATCGGTGAGTCTAGTTTATTTCGGTTCCGTAGTATTGGAGATGACCGACTGATTGTTCGTTGCTATTTTTAGATTTAATAGTTCTTGTTATTGCGGTAATTGATTCGGATTCTCGGAACAGCTTCGACACGTATCGCAGGGAGTCGTGGATACGAAGGATCGGTGTCTGTGTCTTTGATAAGCAAGTATTGGTTCTGGATTGGGATTTCCCCAGGTAAACTTTCTAACTTACATTATTCTAAATTCTGCAGTTACGCCTAGTATTTTGGTCATAATCTAAGCTGTGATATTCGTTCATCTAATTGCGTGTTTTCGTGTCTGCTTTTGACTGATTTGATTCGTGTCCAATCTCGTACTCGTGTCGGTTACTGCGGTGATCGTGCTCAAGCATTGACCGTGTCCAGGAGGATATTCATGTCTCTAGGAGTTGTGTCGGGACCTGAGTGCGTGTCCCTTATGATCGTGTCCAGTGTGCGTATCCGGGGAAGTCGTAGAGGGGACCGGAAGATCTAGTACAGTAGTTGATGTCTTGGTGGGTTTGGCTTGTATTCTGCAATAGAGTTGTATAATTCCTTGGTTCTGTTTAAGTTGCTAAGTTTTCTACTATTGCATTGTATAATATTTTAGCTAAATATTTCGATAACTTGTGTATAATTCATTTGAACCTTGGATCGGTTGAGCTACGCCTTGAACTGTTACCACTTTGCTGAAGGCTGTGTTCACATCGCTAGATTGGAATGGAATATATATCTTGGGTAAACTTTGATTGTGTTGGCGGGTTTTCCACTTGAATATTTTGCAGAATTGCTTGGTGTGGGTAAACCTTTAGTACAAGGAGATTCAGGTGGAGGCATTAGCTTGTGGCTGGGTTTCGAGCATTTTCAATCAATGATGGGTACAGTTTTGCGTAAGTACGCTTACTGCATGGAGAATTTAGTAAAGTCCATTGTTTGCTCGGGCAATTGGCTACTGAGAGTGTAGCAGGTTTAGGATTGGGCTGACCTCTCCATTCTAAGGGTCCAACAATTAAATCAGTATAGTGTTATTTAAAGATTTAATTGTGGGATCTTTTGGGCCAATGTAGTAAGGCTGACAGTATGTGCTTATTTGATATTAAATACAGTTCACATAGCAAGGCCTTAATATCAACCTGCTGCTAATTGCTCCTTAAGTAGTAGTTTGTTGATAACTATTTTTTAAAGATACTTTGAAAACAAATTTCTATATATTGATCATTATTTTATAAAAACACTTGATAAGTAACTACCATATGGGTATAATTAGTAAATTTGGTATATTATATTGAATATTTTCAGTAATATCCTTAATATTATTCTCTTGTTAGCAAAGGTCTAGTAAAAGAATTATCATAATACTAACTATACTTGCTAAGTATTTGATAACCTAGCTTATAAGAGATTAATAATGACTCAAAAAAAATCTAAGAGTATTTTATACTTATATCTAGTAGAAGGAGTTTGATTGTTGGTTCTATAGCAAGTTGACCATAGTTGGTAAGGGGTGGTCAACATATTGTTGTAATTTTATAGTTGCTAAATATTAATCAACTTGTATCAAATCATTTAAATACAGGAGGACATCCAGCCCCATTCATTATCTGTACTTTTCTGGAGCAAGGCAAGTACATTCTATGGTCTTGTACATTTTATTATATCATGTGCTTCCTTGTTGACACACTGCGACACGACATGTTTTCTGGTGCTCATGTTCCTTGTTCTTATTTCTTGTACCTGGGTGTCACGCCCCAGAACCAGAATACTAAAGAACGAGGACGCGCACAGCTAGCTACGTATAATGGAGCGGCAACCGTCCCGCTATACGGTCACGGCTGTCTAGCTATGTGAGGGTACGCTACAAACCATCAGCCTCTTATGGTCAAATCAAGCTATTGTCTCAATTCAACAAGTAATGATAGTTACAAGATATCAGACCACCAAATATACAATTGTAAGGCATCCCAAACATTACATATCCAGATGATCATGAAGCTAGTCGTACAAAATATGAGGACTAGCAAGAGTTAAGTCATACATGATCAACCTCGAGTTGTCAATCATGATTACATCCCGTAGGCAGACAGAAGGTAAAGTGCATCGAGCTAACAAGTGCTCGTCGGCTAAATGCCTCAAAAGAATAATGTACAATTGCAGTGGGAGAACAAAAAGAAACCCACTCGTTGCCCTGGTTACGCCTGGCGGTCACCATCGGACTGGAAAGCAGGTAGATCCTTTGCTGCTGCTCCGGTATCTGGCCATACAAAACCAGCTGGGTCAGACCCCAGAACGAGCAAGTGCCACAAAGGAGGCTTCACTTAGAAACTAAAACCAGCAATTAGCACAATAATAATAAGATAATAAAGATAGGAATTAAGGAAAAACATAACAGGTGATATACGACGAGATAACCATGGGACTATTCAGATAACCAGGTTACAACCCGTAAGCCAAACAAGGATCGGGGTTGTAACCCTTCGTCTGAACGGAACTTGGATTCTCCCACCATTTATCGGCAAAATAATATAAGAAATCTGGCCATATAAATAATCATGATATTGAAGTGAGGTAAAGCATGTCGAGCCTATCATGGGGTACAACAAGACAATAAACAAAGAAAGAACACAGAACTGTTCCGGGAGCCAGGTTACAACCCGTAAACCAAACAAGGACCGGGGTTGTAACCTTTCGTCTGAACGGAACTGGTCCCCTGATCTTTATTGTTTAAGGCAAGCACAAGTAATCATGTCATGTCAGAATTTGTACAGGATCAGGACGAGACAAAGCTGGACTAGACTCCGTCCAATCAATCACGGCCAAGCAAATAGTACGGCTTGATACTTTAACTAACTAGGGTTATCACAGGCCTAGTTACTAGCAAGATGCAATGAGAATTCCAAGTCCGGTTACCTGTTTGTTACTACCTGAGTGATCCCAGCAAGAAAAGGAAAAGATAGCATGATATAGCAGACACACTGTAGTAAGATACATGTGTCCTAAGGTACCATACTCGACGGCGAGCTGGAAGTGCGCTCATCTCGACGGATAGCAACAAATCCCATGTATATATATATATAAGGCCGGGACCAAAGGGGCAACAAATAACTGAAAAATTCTCCATGAACTATTTGATCAATCTAGTCATTAACCTAGCCAGATTCAGTATGAATCTCTAACCGTGGTACTCAGGGATCATGCCCTAGACATGATGCAAGACACAACCGGACTAGTAGTTTATACAAGCACAGTCATCCACGGTGTCCAGGCCAATGAATTGATTTGTCAAGAGTGCGCCACGACGGGCCACTATCATTATCATTATTACTTATCAAGAGTGCACCACGACGGGCCACTATCAAGCATTGTCAGGGTACTTGTCAAGAGTGCACCACTACGGGTCACTGTCATGTCATGTATAGCAGGTCAAGTTATCAGGTCAAGTTATCAGGTCAAGTTATCATGTCAAGTTATCATGTCATGAGTGCACCACGGCGGGCCACTATCAAGCATGTCAGTTCTTAGTCACACCATGCCAGGTACAATTGTTATTTCAATCATGTCAATCAAATCGGGATTATCAAGTTCGGGACAAAAGGCGTAATGATATAAAATGGACGTAAAAAAATATACAATAGGGTAAGGTGTACGCTATAGGAACTCAAGTTTCACAGGGCGTTACAAGTACGAGTTAATAACGACCATTAAATAATAAAATACAAGCCAGGGAAAGAGCCATGCGGCTCGAGCATAGGCGGCCAAGAATGATCTCATGCGGCCGAGGAGGGAGCAGCCCATGCGGCTGGAGGGGACTCGGGTCTAAGGGAATGCATGCGGCTTAGGGGAGTTCAGGGTCATGCAGTGGAGTATCATGCGGCCAGAGGGAAGTAAGCTTCATGCGGCTGGCGGGATCAAGTTTCATGCGGCCAGAGAAGGGTGGGGGCATACGGTCATGAGTTCAAAAGTTCATGCGGCTAGAGAAAGAAATTTATGCGGGTCGGGGAAATTAAGAGCCCATGCGGCTAGAGTAGACTGGAGGCTCATGAGTCAGAGAATGACTCAGGCGTATGCGGCTCGAATGGTACATGCGGCTGGATAACACTTGCTGCATGAACTAGTCATGCGGTCAAGTCAAGCACTGTTCTTTTTCTCCAAATTTCCGAGAAGAAGAACACCATGAAGCCAAGCTTCCAAGCTCCATAAAACCCTCATCCCAAGTCCAAATCTGAACTTCCATAGGTCAAAATGGGGCAGAATGAAATACTCTACAACATGGAGCCACCAAAACTTGGAAATAACAATGTTACATAGATCAAAACCCAAAAAATCCGAAAATAAGATAAACTTAGATCTACAAGAATCTAGCCATGGAAATTGAAAATGCCAAGTACTAAAGAGTGTTAGAATGCTGTAAAGAAGAGAATGAAACAATAAAATTTGGGTTCCTCCATGAAGCAAGATGCACTTGCCTAGACCTTTCTGGTAGGTGAGGAAGTTAATGGAGGAAGAAGAAAAGTAATGAGGAGAGAGAAGGAAGTTGGGTCAAATAAATGGGGATGGTGGTGGTTGTAGGGTGGAGGTTAGGCTAAGGTGTTCCATCACAATTAAAACCAAACTAAACCAAACTCAATCCTTCTCCTATCCAAATAAAACCAAGCTCCACTAATCAGAATTAATCCATGAACGATAAATGACAATTAAACCACAATGCTAAATATAAAAATAAACCACAACTAACTAATCAAAGAAAATGAGAAATACGGGTCAGAAATACGAACACGTATAAAATACGTATCACGAATTTTGGGGCACTACACTGGGGAGGGGAAATATACTATTTATGTGACCAAACCCAAGAAATAACTCAGGTGTGTTTAGCTTAGGCCCTACATCGTGCACGCGGGCCCTAAGTCGTACCATTCATGTGCTTTCATGTGTTTACCCCTAGCCGGTCACATATATAGTTATATTTCAAATATTGTGCACACATGTTCAGGAGATATATCTTGTACTTAGTTCCTGTGATTCCTAAGCTTATACCATGTGATACTATGTTCTTTCATGTGCTTATACTCCATGTTCTTTCTTGTGCTTTACATACCATGTTCCCTTGTACTTTCATATCATGATGTCTTGTTCATTACCTAGAACTGTGATTTGCTCCGCTCCTGACTGGATATGTTGCAGGTGTACTTGCAGGATATTATTATACCATATGGGCCAGAGCCCGGGACATTAGCTGAGCAGGATGGAGACATGACTTAGCTAGAGGCTTCAGGTTTAGACTGTTAGCTTTAATCTTAGATATTGTTTTAGAATTCATAGTACATTTCATTCCTGATGTCTCTGGTACATTTATGATATATACAGATTTGTGGATTATGGTGATCTTTCTGGGATTGTGTGTAGATGCTGTGATTGTGTACATTTATCTGGTTAGATTTCTCTAGCTTGGTACAGCTTACTTCGTCCTGTCTAACGACGAAGGCTGGGCGTGTCCAACTCGTGTCCGATTATTCGGGAGCGGGTCGTGACATTTTGCTCATTCTTTTGGGGCCAATAAGATAGCGAGGGAAAATACAGATGGATGAGTTGGGACGTTATCTCCAGGCCTACGGATAAAGGGGGGTTAGGGATCAGGAAAATGGAAGAGGTGGTGTAGGCGTCCTTTGTCAAGCTGTAGTGGAAAATGTGAACCCAGGATTCCCTCTGGTGCCAATACACGCGAGCGAGATATATCAAGGTACAAATCCTCTATCCCTCTATGCTGGCCAAACAGCGTCTGCACTGTGGACGAGAGTTCTGCGGGGCCATGATCTGGCGGAGGGCCATATGCGCCTTAGGTTGGTGGAAGGCATATTGGCGACCGATACAGCATAATGGGTAGGAGATGGAATTCTGTAGGCACTGGATAAAGCGATGTGGAATCGATCTTACATCTTATATCCCAAGGGGAGACAGCTAGGAAATTTTGGGATGTATTTGAAGCGACAATGGAACTCACAAGCGACGGGAATGTGCTGATGAAGAGATTATGCTACTGGTGGAGCGGGCCTATTCATCACGTGCAGTGTGTTATGGTGGCGGCGATTATTTGGATAATTGGAAGAATAGGAACAAAATCAGGTACGAAGGGAGAGGGTGGCATACCATTAAATTTATACAGGAGATCAAAAGGCAAGTGAACAAAGCTCTTATTAACTTCCAACATGTAGAAAAAGGGGACCTTGTGTTTATTAGGAGAGAGTCCAGAAGAGGTCGTCGGGTAGTTAGCGGTTGAGGGACTTTTTCTAGTTATATATAACTTCCAAGTCAAGGAGACAACTTTCACACCTTTCAATACACTTGTTTTGTCATGTATTAAAACAAGTGCATTGAAAGGTTTGAAAGTTGTCTCCTTGACTTGGAATATATATATATAAAGTTCCTCATGTTCTCGCCCAGCCGCTGCGATCTGGGGCCTAGGGCATCCTAGTCCTCCCCCTCCGGTGGCTTCCCGCCGGAGCTCTCACTTCCGTGCTCTCCCCTCCTCTCCACCCCACTCTTGTTTCCCCTTTGTTTCCCCCTCCTATCCATCCGGTCCATTGACCGCGAAAGCTATGCCAGTCACTCCCCCCTACTTCGCCGAAGTGGTCTCCAGGGCCCCTCCGGCTAAGGGCCCGCCAGCGGAGGCTGCCCCCCTCCCCTGCGAGTGGTTCGGAGCTTGCCTCGAGTCCCCCCTCCTTCGCCTACGGGAGGCCGTCGGTGGACGTCTTCCGGAAGTTCCTAGGAGGGCTCTCCCTCGATTGGTCCTGCTCGGTCGGCATTATCGACTCCAAGCATATACTCATTCGGCTGTCTTTGGATGCAGATTTTCTGTGGATCAGATCTAAGTACCTCTGGTTCATTAATGGGCCCCTATGAAGATCTTCCGCTGGTCGCCAGACTTCTCCCCCAGACGGGAATCTCTATTGGCGTCGGTACGGGTCTCTTTCCCATCGGTTCCTGTTCACCTGGTATCCAAAATATTCGACATTGCGACATGCATTGGGGCTCCACTATCCGCGGACAAGGCCACTGTTGCGCTCTCCCGTCCGAGCTACTCTAGAGTCTTGGTGGAACAGGACCTACGCTCCCCTCTGGAGGACAGCATACGCATCATTCTCCCACACGGATGTAGCAATTAGAAGAAGGTGGTTTACGAAAGCCACCTGGTGTTCTGCTCTTCATGCCTACATCAAGGCCACGAGGCAGAGCGCTTCAAAAAAAGGCAGACTACAGCTTCGACTGAGGCACAGGTTCAGAATGAGGAGGTAGTCCTGGTGCAGGAGGTCTTGGTACAGGAGGCGCCTCTGAATAATGCTGGAGAGCCAAAGACTGGGACTCATCTAGAGATCCTCTATGCGGTCATCTCGCCCGGGTTGGCGCAGGGTGGGCACCAGCCGGTGGACCTGCATCACTCTCCCATAGGACTATAGGAGTCATCAACGTAGCAGCTTGCCATGAAGAGAACAGGCAGTGAAAGATCGTGCCATTCGCTCAAGGCACGGCAGAACAACCACTCTCCAGACCGCTGATTCGCGAATCAGCCACAGAAGTGAACACTATCATTGATGAAGCGTCGGACGATGACACCACAGACTGCATCTCCTTGACGAAATTGTAGGCCATTCTTGAATACTTGGACGAATCAGAGGTGGCTGTCGATAACCCCAAGGGTGCCAAGAAGAAGAGAAGGAAACAAGCCAAAGCGGTTAAAGAGTCTGCGGAACCTTCGTCAGGAAGGGCTCTTAGATCGGGATGCAGTCTTAAACCATCCAACATTAGGGGTGAGCATTATTCGGTTTTGAACCGAAAACCGAACCGAACCGAACTGAATAAGAAATTCGGTTCGGTTTTAAAAAAAATCGGTTCGGTTTCGGTTTTGAAAATAGTAAATTTTCTTATTCGGTTTCGGTTTTGGGTTTCGGTTTCGGTCCAAAACCGAAAACCGAATAAGAAAATTTAGTTTATATATAGGCTTAATTGCTAATTGCAATCCTCAACTATCACACTTTTTCAAGTTGATACCCTAAACTTTTTTTCGTAACAGATTGATACCTCTTTTTTTTCAACTTAATACCTAACATTTTAAAAAACCCCAAAATGCCCTTATCCCTTCCCTCCCTCCACCCCCTCCCCCACTCCGGCCACCCCCCTGCTAGCTCCGGCCGACCCCCCCCCCCCTCCTCCCTCCTTGCTTCCGGCCGACCTCCCCCCCCCCCCCCCCTTCGCTTCCGGGCCACCTCCTGCCCCCGCCTCCCGCTCCGCACCCCCCTTCCCAGCCCCCCTCCTCCCACTGTCGAGCCCTAGGGAGAGGCGGGAGCGGGCGGACGGCCGGAGCGAGAGGGGGGAGGGGATGGCCTGAAGCGAGCAGGGGGGGGTGGGGGGGGGGGGGAGCTGCGGCCGGAGCTAGCAGATGGGGGGGGGGGGGGGGGGCGAAGCTAGCACGGGGGAGGGGGGTTAGGGGTAGGGGCATTTTTGTCCAAAATAATATCCGGGTATCAAGTTGTTACAAAAAAAAGTTTAGGGTATCAACTTGAAAAAGTGTGATAGTTGAGGGTAGCAATTAGCAATTAAGCCTTATATATATATATATATATATATATATATATATATATATATATATATATATATATATATATATATATATATATCTTATACAAAACACAAAGGTTTTTGAATCCTAGGGCTGACTGTGCCAAGATAAAGAGTGGTTGGGATTTAATCTTGGTGAATCAACGGTTGTGGATGAGCATTATTGTGAGTGGGGTTTTATGGGGAATCCAAAGAGTGGGATTTGCACTCATAATGGTTGTGGATGAGCATTATTGAGAGTGGGGTTTTATGGGAAATCCAAAGAGTGGGGTTTGCACGGTTGTGGATGAGCATTATTGAGAGTGGAGTTTTATGGGGAATCCAAAGAAAATTCACATCCAGCAGTGGTTGGGATTTAATATTTTGATGGGAGCCTCATAATTATTATTGTTCGTTTAAAATTGGGGGTCCAAGATTTTGAGGGAGAATATACCTTAAATGAACCATGCCCATATATATATATATATATATATATATATATATACATATATATATATACATATATATATATATATAATAAATGTATCTAGGTATATTTAGTTATTATATATATTAACAAAAAAGACACAAAAAAATCCAAAAAATCGAATAAACCGAAAATCGAACCGATTTAATTCGGTTCGGTTCGGTTATTAACCAATTCGGTTCGGTTTCGGTTTTGCTTATTCGGTTTCGGTCCAATTCGGTTTTCGATTATTCGGTTCGGTTGGAACCGAATAAACCGAATACTCACCCCTATCCAACATATCATTATGATACACATAATGATATGGAATGTTATAGGGGGGTTGTAGGAAAAGACACCATGAATAGGCTCAAAACTCTTATCAAAATGCACAAGATTAGCATCCTAGCGATTATTGAAGCTAAAGTTGCGGCGGAGAAGATTAACACATATAGAACCAATCTGGGGTTCGAACAAGCTTTCATAGGGGAGCAGGGGACCAGGGTTTTCTTTGGGAAAGATTTCCAAGTTAGGCCGACGTCGGTTTCCGCCCAAGAAATTTCTTTTGAGATTCAACACCAGCTGCTGAGCAACTAGGGGTGAGCATTATTCGGTTTTGGACCAAAATCGGAACCGAATAATGAATTCGGTTTTAAAAAAATTTGGTTCGGTTTCGGTTTTGAAAATACTAAATTTTCTTATTCGGTTTCGGTTTTGGAATTCGGTTTTGGTCCAAAACCGAAAACCGAATAAGAAAATTTAGTTTATATATATATATATGTGTGTGTGTGTGTGTGTGTTAATTTTAGGTATATACTAAATATATATAGGTGTATGTTATAGGTATATACTGAATATATCTTGGTATATTTAGTTATTATATATAATAACAAAAAATACACAAAAAAACCCAAAAACCGAATAAACCGAAAACCGAACCGATTTAATTCGGTTCGGTTTCGGTTTTGCTTATTCTGTTTCGGACCAATTCGGTTTTTGCTTATTCGGTTCGGTTTGAACCGAATAAACCGAATGCTCACCCCTATGAGCAACCCCATGACCCTCTCGATTGTCCACTGAGGAGCCACTAAGAAGTCTAGAATAGAACTCTGGGAGACTCTGTTGAATGTTAATAGAAGTGGTTTACCGTGGATTGTGGGTTGCGATTTCAATGCCATCGCATCACCTCTTGAGCGTGCCGGAGGGAACGCGCCGGATTCGGGGTCGATCTTCGACTTTAATCGGTTCTCCTTTGACGCGCAACTCACTACGTCAGAATTCATGTTTTTTGACAGACTAAAACCGTCGATAACTGTATTTTTCGACGGTTTTGGCCCGTCATGTGGTCCGTCAAAATTAAAATGTAGTTTACTGTAAATGACGATTTTCTACCGTCGATAAGTAGGTGGAGAAAACGACGGGTTTCGTCTGTCGTATAATAAACAACGGACTACATCCGTCAATAATCCCATGCCTATTTTTGACAGTCAATGTCCGTCAAAATTCTGTAAAATATTCACCAAAATTACTTTAAATTATTAAACCTATTTTACCTGTAAACTGGTACGCACATTGAATCTGAATATAAATCGAAGATTCAATCAAAATGAATAATATATCACAAATCATTCAAGAATCATAATTGATAAAGAATACATTCAATTCAAAATGAATAATCACGAATCATTCAAGAATCACAATTGTAAATGAATACCTTCAATTCAGAATAAACATAACCACCAATTGATTTAAGAATCTTAAATGATACTGAATATCACTAATTAGACATTGTTTTTGTAGTATCTAAATACTTGCAATTGTTCTCACACATAACATCCAAACTGAAAAAGAAATAGTATTTTAGAATACAAATGCTAATATTCAAATCCTAATAAATTGAACAGACTCTTTTGGCCAATTGATCAAACCACCAAGCATAACGTCTTCAAACGTTCCATCCCCTTCAAACAAATATGCACTGCGGTCAAAGATTTCATCGACGATGATACTATAAACATCTTCCTTTGGCGGTGCATCAGAATTTAAGTGTCCAAAAGCAATATGTTTTCTTTTGAAGTCCTTTAGAAAACATGTCTTTGGCAAGTTGGATTGTTCCGATACCTGCAACCATTGAAACACAAATATACAATATTAACAAGAACAGAACTATAGTACCATTGAATCACTCAAATAAGTGTGAAAAAATATTAGTATCAAAGTACAGTTTAGATACCTCAGAAGTACCATGAACTGATGATGATGACTGATGTATTGTTTTTTGATGGTTACTTTTTATCATTTCTTTGATTGTAGCCATTTCTTCTTTAAATGTGATTAGATCAGTCTCCATAGCTTCATTTTTATTCTTTAATTGACGAGCCATCTCTCTACTTGTCGTTGAAGCACGAATCTCTGTCTTTGAAACACCTCCACCCATGCCACGAACATAACCCTTTCTATCACGTCCGAGTACCTAAACAACATACAATAGCAAGGGGATTATTTTCTACAAGCTTTCATTTTTTTTTCTACAAGATATAAACAAAATATTTATTAGAAAAAAATCTCACAAACCATTGCAACAGGGTCATTATCCAAATCATTTTGTCCCAAGTACGAATCATCTTCTACAAGCTTTCTAATTTTTTTCCTACAAGACATAAAGTGGTGCATATATATATGATTAATGAAAATCAAAACCAACAAAATTATTATTATAATTAAAAGAGAGTTATTCTTACAACGTAATCGTTCGAGCTGGTAGAGGAATTAGTATTCTTGGGCATATGTGTGGTCACGTATAACATGCTTCTATTAACCTCACCAGTAGGACTCTCCTTTTTCTATATCAAAAGAGAAACAAAATATCTTATTGCAATAAAATGTAAGAAAAGAAAAAAGCAAAAAGAAATAAAGAAATATGTATATTAAGTAATTACCAGCTTATGTGCTACCCTCGCGCATCCAGTCCTACCGGTTGTATGTAGTACCTTAACTTTTTTCCTCGCTTCCTTACCAATTTCACGATGAATACTGTCTTCAAGAGTATAGCAGAAATCAACAAAGTCTTCCCAATCTTCTTTATTTACAATGTTAATAGGCCTATTTCTTTTTCGCTCAGCAACAGTTGGATACATATCACACCTTTTTCGGAGGTTAGACTTCCAATTTTTCCAAGAAATATTAGCTTTTTGCAAAACTTTAGCCTTATAAATTTCGGGCACAACATATCTACTCTGCAAAGACAATTTTCTTCATATGTTAGACATACATAAAGATTTAACAATTTTTTATAATTCACATTTACTCACATTGACACCTCTCCATATGTCTTCTTTCATACTTTATGGAACCTTTTTCCAAGAATCAATTGCAGGTGGACAATGTGTCTTTGTTATCTTTCCAACAGTAGTTGTAAATTTTTCTGATTCAATATCAACAGGTCGTCCATAATCATCAAAAATGATAAGTTTTAGGGCACCTAAGAAAATTTTCAAATATTAGAACATATTGTAAAACATGGCTCCTATTCTAGTTGAAGGATATTGTAAAACATATTATTAGATTAATGTATGAAATAATCACCGATTCGATTAGAAGTGCTTCCTTGATAACCACTAGAAGGATCTCCATTATTAGATTCATCCCCATTAGCTTCATGATCACTATAAACTTCATCTCTACTGGATTGGGTTCCATCTCCAGACATAATGAAAATAAAATAACAAACAAAAATGCCAATTAAGATATAAAAGAAGAATATTAATTTTTAGTTAGTGCAAACAATCACAAAGAAAAAAGATAAACATAGCAGGTATGTACTTGAGAAGAAAGACAATAGAAAAATTATTAGTATTACCCATCTGGAATCTGCAGATTTATTACCACGTCAGCTAGGATTAAATCTAGACTCTCTTTCCTTTAAATCTGGATACTCCTTCCTGATAAACATATACACTAGTCTGTAACTCAAAACATCTTGTATCCGCGGGAACTCAAAACATCTTGAATATGAAGATCCTGAAGCAAGTTTACCAGCCACAACATCACAAATGACCTTACAAACTAACTTAAACATGCAGATAACTGCATATGTATATGGAAAACTAAGTTCCCTAAGTGAACTCAATTAAATAAAGGTATATGTTATTCTTTCCTCTACACAACTATACAACTAGTTCTGAAGGAATGGGCACAGAAATTGACGTTGTAAACATGTGCCTGCATATTTTATTTTGTGGCTTCCTGTGGACTTTGTTTCTGATGTAAGCAACAACAGTTTGGCCTTTTCTTAAAAATTCTCTTATGAACTGAAAAATCAAGATATTTCAACACCAATACCAACAATACCAACCTAATTTGTCCTTTGTGAACTGGAAAATTCTCTGATGAACGGGAAATGAAGGTATTTCAACAACAAAATTCTCTGATGAACTGGAAAATTCTCTGATCAACAACAATACCAACCATTTCCACCTAATTTGTCATTTGTTAACTGAATGAATGATGCAACCACTACTACAAAAAAGGATAACAATGATGGCTAAATATGCTAATTGATGACATTTGTTTGGCCATCATCTATGAAGGTGTCATCTTTATTTTTAGAAATCAATGACGACTCAACGCACGTCATCTTTATTTATAAAAGATGACATTTATGTGTCATTTTTATTTAGAAAAGACGACTTCTATATGTCATCATTATTTATAAAATATGACTTTTAACTTAAAAAATCAATGACAACTAAACGCATGTCATCCTTATTTATAAAAGATGACTTTTATATGTCTTATTTATTTACAAAAATAACTTATGTGTCATCTCTATTTACAAAAGATGATTTTTATGCGTCATCTTTATGTACAAAAGATGACTTCTATGCGTCATCTTTATTTAAAAAAGATGACATTTATCATAAGAAATCAATGATAGCTCAACACACGTCATCGTTATTTATAAAAGATGACTTTTATGCGTCAATTAAGTGTTCATCAATTCTATACCAATTTTTGTATGAGTATTCCACAATTTGCATTTTGTATACAATATCTCGTACAAGAAAAACAAAGAAGAAAAATAATCTCTAACACCAACAAAAATCTTTAATTTCATATTATCGAAAGTGCCAACATTGAAATATAACCATATCATTTCAGTCGCAATCATTCTCAACATAAATTAACAATGCTTCCAAAAAATTTTGATGCATCATTTTTTACATACGGTCTTCATTAACTTTATCTAGGATAAATTTAGCCAGATCACATCTCATTTCATCAATTTCTATGATAGAGTAATCCTTTCTTCCAGCAAACTACAAAAATAAACATAAAATCAACTACTATAACATCATGTTATACCAATACAACCAATATTTTATATATATATATATATATATATATATATATATATATATATATATATATATATATATATATTACTTAATACATTTTCTGTTAAAGAAACCTAAATTAAAACTTACCTTCACACACTTCCATATTAGATTTTTCCACTTAATATCCCTTTGAACAAGCCACATCTTAAATGCCCTACAATAGCAAATGTGACATAATAGTAAAAGAAAAAAAAATTGCATGATACTAGAAGTAAATTATACAGTAAATTTACATAAAAGATAGCTACCAAAATCATGCTAGTCATGGATAACCTTCAACCTTGATATGTGAATTTTGAATATATATACACACACACACCTTCAACCTTGGTATTATTGTAAGAAGTTTCCAAAATCAATTAATCTTGATAATTATTATCATGAACCATTTTGAATACTCAAATCCCCTTGTATTGTTGTGCTCCTCTTCCTCATGTCCCCTTGTATTGTTGTTGCTTCTTCCCGTTGTTGTTGTCAGTGTGACGGGGCCAACCACCTTAGCCAGGGATGTCGCCGCCACAAAGGGCATACCTCCTCCTTCCTCCTTTACTTCGTTCTAGAGGATCTTCATTGCATGGCATTACGAGTATATGATACTAAAAGGTTTTAGGATATCTAGTATGCTTTAAATATCTAATCAGGAAACAATACAACAACAACCTCCTCCTTCCTCCTTTTCTTCGTTCTAGAGATCTTCATTGCATGGCATTATAAGTATATGATATTAAAAGGTTTTAGGATATTTAGTATGCTTTAAATATCTAATCAGGAAATAATACAACAACTACTGCATACTCCTATTAAGTTGAAACTTAGCACTGAACAAATATAATTGAAAAGTTACTTTCGATCTAGACACATTATGATAATATATCTATGATTTAGATAAAATCTTTCTATAAGAGCAAAGTATAAAGGTTAAGAATCACATCCGAAGGATGGAAATGCTTTGGAACAGTATAAATGCAGGCTATGTGGAACTCAGCCAGAACAAAATCCAACACCCCAGGAATCTGAATACAGAGTTAAATATTAGAAGATACACAAAAATCTTGAATGGTTCAAATTATATCATATCAACTATTAAATACATAGATACGAAAATTATGTGCTTAGAAACTAAATCATCATTTTAAGCAGCACAAAGACAAGGTAGTCAATTCTTAACAAACTCATTAGGGAACAAAGTCAACAAACTCAAATTTCTTTTTAACACTGAAAGCATTTGTAACCATGTGATGTGAAAACTAATCAAATCATAATTAGAATCAATGTATTGTGAGTTGTGTGCAATAAAAGTATAGTTTTCGGTTCGACCGATACAGATACGATACGGACAATTATTTGTATCAGTTTTGGCATGTCCCAATCCAATACCAGTCACTATTAATACTAACCAATACCGACTTTGGGAGTCTCTTTCCCGGTCAATTAGAAAAAGATAGAAGAATAAAAAAATACAATGATAGAGTATAACGATAATATTCTTTATCGATAAAATTAAAATGTAACCATTACCTTTGTCCAAGTTGTATACCTAAATTCACAACATTCATCCATGTGTATTATTCTGTTGTAAGCTATTAATTGTGGCTGCACAATGTCTAAAGGAACTAAATAAACAATAATATCTATTGCAAATGAAATATTATTTTATTTAAAACTATCTACAATAACAACATACAATTTATTAAAGTATGTCTAAATGTGTCAAATATTTTTCCATATTTTTAAAATATATTTTATTATTTTTGGCTTTTCGAAACAAAGAATCCGATACTCCACTATACCGATACTCATAGGAAGGGTCCAAAATCGATTCCTATATTTTCAAACCTTGAATACAACCAAATCTCCTCCCAAAGCAATAGAATATCAATCAGCCAAAAAGATACCTATCTGACACAAGAGTGTGAAGCATATGGAAATAATCCCCTAACTTACCAACTACCACTAGTCCTTACGGAACCAGATACAAGTTAGAAGGACCAATAGAACGAACAAAGATGAAATAAAACTAATAGACCCAAAATATATAAACAACTGCATGAATATACCATATGAAGGGTCCAAAACCAATATTAAACCATGTTTTTGAGCATTTCTTTCAAATCCGTCCCAACTACACTATAGAAAGTTTCATGATACAGAAGACATGAGTGCTTATCATAACAGTCATCTAAATCTTGATGTAATATAACCTTTTGTGTCATTTGAGGTTATTCCAATTTGGGATTTATTACCTCAATAAACTTCCATGGTTGTAATGTTTAAGCTGTCCCTTCTGGACCATTGATGTTAGGTTCTAAAATACTAAAGTTATCATATATTAGAAAATTGGAGATTCCAATTGTTTTCATATATTGGGAAATTGTTTCTATCAGTCGAAGGTTAATCAGCAAAGGAAGAACCAAACAACCTCTGCTTATGAATGCGGATATGCTCTCTACAGTCTGCAATGGAGAATCCAAATTGTTAGGCTATTCTCAGTCATGTCATGTTATACTGTGTGACAAGAAGTAGGTGTTGACAAAAGAAAAGCAAGACTGAAGGAATGAGGATAGCCAGAAAACTCAAAATAGTGGCTTACCTATAGTAACAAGTATCATAGGTACATTCTTTCTAGAAATTTTTTTATAGAGAACTAGCAATACATACAAGAATGACAAAGTTGGCATTGATAGAACCTTCTCTGGAGAAATTATTCATGGCTAGATGGGAACGTCTATTTAGGGGAGAGCTGAGCACAATGTGGAAACAACACAACGTTTAAATTCGGAATACCTTTATAAGCATATTATGTGTAGGAGACATGATTACAATTTTTCTTTAGGAATGGCACTCACCACCAGATATTCTTTAGATGAATCTGGACTCTGTAGGGCATCAACTAGCATCAATGCCAGAATGGAGGCGCATCCATCCATTCCTTACTTGGCTGCCGTCTGTGTCATCTATAAAGTGTCATTGTTAAAGATTTTTGTAGTAGTGAACACCTTCTAGATATACATCTGACAATGGAGGTGCATCCATCCATTCCTTACTTGGGTGCATAGAAGACATCTAATAAAATATAACATTATCATCAATAAACCAAATAACATTAAACATGAATTAAGAACAAAAAACTAACAAAAATGGATGAGGATGTTAGTAGTATGATACCCTCTTCCTTCTCAGCCTGCGGGGATTCAGCAGTACGACAAAGGTCAACAAATTCTTAGCAAGTGCCAAAATCTGAA
This sequence comes from Iris pallida, assembly GCA_029216955.1. Classification (NCBI taxonomy): domain Eukaryota; kingdom Viridiplantae; phylum Streptophyta; class Magnoliopsida; order Asparagales; family Iridaceae; genus Iris; species Iris pallida. Next base: position 6,345,342 of record JANAVB010023995.1, on the reverse strand, counting down.
ATTCAGTCATCTCATTAGCATAGATGTAGATAAATGCAACACAACCTAAGATTATGATGTAATGTTCATAAGATTTGACACATGCAGTGACAAAAATTGAGACAATGCTTATGGTTATGGTTATGGTTATGGTTACAATATTTTAGTCCTAGAAAGTAAAACCTCATAAATACCTCAGCAATTACAAATAAGATAACAAATGGCAACATATTGCAGTTCCCAACATTTTACAGTTCAAGGTATCAAAACACTATATGAGCATCAAACTATTCTCTTTGTTTCTATGCTGTTGTTCTTTAGATGAGAATTGTATTCGTAAAAAAAGAGCAAAATGTATAAAAAAATATGTTTAGTAAATTGTATGCTCCTGCTTGCAGATGCTTTATGAGATCATTCTTGTCTGGAATGTGAACAAAATTGTTACTTATAAGTCAGAGTTTAATTATATGCTTAGATTTGGGCAATCTGATGGAGGAAATTAGAGTATTAACTATTCCGAGTTGGACTCCTCAAACAGCCATCTGAGCTGAGATTTTGGCTTCTCTTGATGATACTGTCTCTAAGCATTCATAAACATAGAACGAGACATGCACATACTTGGATGGATGATGGAGGCATAAATAATCATAATTTTGGTACACTAAACGGGATATGAAATGGGACATGGACACATAAAATTGACATTAGTCTTAAACAAATACTATCTTTGCTGTATTGTCAGAAGCAAATGCATCAAGTAAATGCATACAGCATTGTCAAAAGCAAATGTGTTGGGAAAGAAACGCGAAAATCTTTTCCCAAACTAGAGAGTACCTGCGAGAGAACCGAGCAATACAACGCACGAACCAAAACACCAAAACAAACTACGCAGACACAGAGAATTTTTGACATAAAAAACCATTGCGGAAAAAAAATACGGGACGATCGGAGTCCAACCCTGAGAAGCCTTCACTAATGAAATAAAGGAGTACGCCCTCTACAAACTTCTCCCGATCCAAATCGGATCCCCATAATACTTAGAAGCAAGAATAATGATTACAAGGCTACGAAGAACAAAGACGACGAGTAGATATTACCGGAATACGATCTTCCTTCGAAAATGGCCTTCAATCCTCCTTCTTCTCTTCCAAAGTTGCAATGGCACTTTTGCCTCTTTTCTCTCTCTTGTTCTTCAATGTTGTGTTGTGATTATGGTTAGAAATAACCAAGTATAAACCCCCTAATCTACAGCAAAACCTGGACCGTAGGATACGATCCAATGGTGATCAATCACCCTGAAAAATGCTTCAGCCCCGACGATACAGAGTTCGGCCAGAACTCTGTGTGGGGGTAGAGTTCGGCCCGAACTCTGCCTCTCCTGTTCCAGTATGTAATCTGGTGGCTCCCGAGCTTCTGCTTCGTCTCCGAATGGCCTCGTCACCTCCCCGAGCTTCTCTGACACACAGACTGTGCACGTCGCACTCCGGGGTCTTCTCCACATAGGTTGGGAACCCCACCCACTCCAAAAAATCTCTCCCTTCATAACTAGGTGGAGGAGGTCGTCATTCCGACGATCTGCCTGCAGTACTCAAACTTCCTCCTCGGTAAAACCTTTGTGAGCATGTCCGCTCCATTGTCATTAGTATGAACCTTCTCAAGCGTCGTATCCTTCTTCTCAACCACATCCCGTATCCAATGATACCGAGTCTCGATGTGCTTGGACCGACTATAAAATGTCTGGTTCTTTACAAGGTGAATAGCACTCTAACTGTCGTAAAGCAAAGTATACTGCTCTTGCTTCAGCCCCATTTTCTGCAATAGCTTCTTCATCCATAGCAGCTCCTTGCAAGCCACTGTCGCCGCAATGTAATTCACCTCCGTCGTCGACAAGGCAACACACTTCTACAACCGCGACTGCCACGATACTGCTCCTCCGGCAAACATTATCACATAGTCCAAAGTCGATCGTCTCATGTCTACATCTCCAGCCATATCAGTGTCGGTATACCCAACCAGCTTCGGCTCGTCACCACCAAAAAAAGTTTCCAATCGGTAGTGCCCTGAAGGTATCGTAGAATCCACTTAACCGCACTCCAATGTACCCTTCCAGGATTTAAAAGATACCTACTAACTATGCCAACTGCATGAGCGATGTCTGGCCTCGTACACACCATAGTGTACATAAGGCTTCCCACAACTATGGCATATGGAACCCGCTCCATATCTTCGTTTTCATCCTCGGTAGATGGATACTGCTCCTTAGTGAACTTAAAATGAGCCGCAAGGGGGCAACTCACTTTCTTCGACCCGTCTATACTGAAACGCTGAAGTACCCGGTGAATGTACTTCTTTTAGGACAAATGTAGCAGCTTGGACTCTCTCTCTCGAATGGTATCCATCCCAAGAATAGTCTTCGCTGCACCCAAATCCTTCATAGAGAAGGCTGTAATGCCTGTGGTTCGTATTACTTATCTTGGTATATGTATACGTATATTGTATGTCTCATTTCATGATTGCTTGGTTCGGTTCAACTTGCTGGTTCGACTTGGTCTGGTTTGGATTTATTTTTCTTGAGAACCAACCCCGGGCACCTACCCCCACTCCTTTCCTTTAATAGCCGCCCAACCCTCTCTCTCTCCTCATTAATTCTTCTCTATTACTTCTTCTTCTTCACCATTACATCTTCACCTACCAGGGAGTAGGGCTTAGGCAAGTGCAGCTTGCTTCATGGAGGAACTCCATTTTTATTGTTCTACTCTTTTCCTTATGAGATTCTAACACACTTTAATACTTAGCATTTCTAATTTCCATGGTTCAATTTGTGTAGATCTAAGCTTATTATATTTTTGGATTTCTTGGGTTTTGATCTACTTAGCATGGCTATTTCTAAGTTTTGATAGTTCCATGTCGTAGGGAATTTCGTTCTGCCCCATTTTGACCAATAGAAGTCTGGATTCCGACTTCGGATGAAGGATTTATGAAGCTTTGAAGCCATGGACTTCATGGCTCTTCTTCTCGGACAAACAGAGAAGAAAAACAGTTCCGAGCCACATGGCAGCCTTAGTCGCATGGATTTTCATGCGACGAGTCTCTTGCTCAGCAGCATGGGACCCCACTTGAGCTTAGCCCCATGAACTGGCCCCTTTTCAGTCGCATATACTCATTTCCTTTTAGCCGCATGAACACCAACTTCTTAGCCGCATGGAGTTACTCCTCCGCAGCCGCATAGCGCTGCCGCATGAAGTCAACTTTTCAGCCGCATAAGACTTCATGATTTTCAGCCGCATGAATTTTTGTCTTCCCGCTGCCGCATGAGTTCCAGCCCCATATACCCATTTCTTTTCAACCGCATATGGCCTTGGCATAATCCAGCCGCATGAACTTAAATACCCGCAGCCGCATATGCTAGACTGTTCCGCAGCCGTATAAGCTGCTCTTGGTTCTTAGCCGCATGAACACTAGCATCCTCAGCCGCATAAGCCAACATGCTCCTAGCCGCATGTCACCGCATCTCCTAAGCCGCATACACCTGTTTTCTATCCGGCCGCATGGAGTCTTTTCCCTGCAGCCGCATATATGCGCAGTACTTGAGCCGTATGGCATCCCTCCGCTGCCGCATGAAACCCCAACTCCCCTCAGCCGCATAAGGCTCTGCTTCCTTGAGCTGCATGCGCCTGCCTCTTTTCAGCCGCATAAGCTGGGGTTTCTTGAGCCGCATGGCTCCTTCCATAGTCCTCTTTTATTATAATATTATATTTAATGCTACATTATGCTCATATTTCCTGGCTCTTTGTAAAGGCTTGTACTCTGTAGATTTGCACATATTTCCTGAACACGATAGTGGCCCGCCGTGGCACACTCTTGACAAGTAAACTGACATGATCTATCTCGATAAGCTGTTACGACAACTTGTCTGACATAACAAGTATGAAGGACCTGGACACCGTGGGCGATTGTGTTTATACAAATAAACCAGTACTGTCTTGCATCATATCTAGGATAGGGTTCCCTGAGTACCACGATCAGGGATACCTACCGCAATTGACTAAGGCTAATAAACTAGAACAACTCAGTAGACATGAAGAGATTTCCCAGCTACAGACAATCCTGTTATCTGGGTGCATTAAGTGGACTTGTAGCCTACCGACGAGTAGGGCACAATTCCAGCACACAGTAACGTGTTGTATCCTTCATAAACGAACATTCGACCTGGATAACCGGATGGTCTGCAGGGCTTGTGGCTGTTGGGATAATCTCATTGCATCTTGCTAGTAACTAGGCCTGTGATAACCCTAGTTAGTTAAAGTATCAAGCCGTACTCTTGCTTGGCCGTGATTGATTGGATGGAGTCTAGCCCAGCTTAGTCTCGTCCTGATCCTGTACAAGATTGTGACATGACATGATTAATTATGCTTGCCTTCACAATAACGATTAGGGGTCTAGTTCTGTTCAGGCGAAGGGTTACAACTCTGGTCCTTGTTTGGTTTAAGGGTTGTAACCTGGCTCCCGGAGCAGTTCTGTGTCCTCTCTTTGTTTATTATCTTATTGTACCCCATGCCATGCTTGTCATGTTTTACCTTACTTCAATAGCATGATTATTTATATTGGCCTTAACAATAAAGATCAAGGGTCCAGTTCTGTTCAGACGAAGGGTTACAATCCCGATTCTTGTTTGGTTTAAGGGTTGTAACCTGGCTCCCGGAGCAGTTCTGTGCCCTCTCTTCGTTTATTGTCTTGTTACCTTACCAATAGTATTTGAAACGGGTTTCTATTCAGGTGAAGGGATGCAACCCCGGTCCTTGTTTGGTTTAAGGGTTATGACCTGGCTACTTGAATGGTCTCCTCGTACTCAGTTTACTGTTGTTATCTTTATTATTATCAGTTTCGTTTATAATCATCTTTAATACTCAGTTGTGATATGATGGTTTTAGTTCCTAAGTGAAGTCTCCTTTGTGGCACTTGCTCTTTCTGGGGTCTGACCCAGCTGGTTTTGTATGGCCAGATATCGAAGCAGCACCAGAGGATCTACCTATCTTCCAGCCAGATGGTGACCACCAGGCGTAACCCTGGCAACGAGTGGATTCCTTTTTGTCCTTCCACTTTATTGTAAAATTATTTTTTGTGGCGTTTAGCCGACGAGCACGTGTTAGCTCGTATTGCACCTTTATTTACTGTCTGCCTACGGGCTGCAACATGATTGACAAATCCTAGGGTTGATCATGTATGACTGAAACTCTTGCTAGTCTTGATATTTTGTATGACTAGCTTCATGATCATCCGAATATGTAATGTATGGGATGCCTTACTATTGTATATTTGGTGTTCTGACATCTTGTGACTGTTATTGCTTGCTTGAGATTGAGACAATATGCTTATTCATGACCTTAGGAGGCTGATGGCTTGTAGTTAAACCCTCATGTATCTAGACAGTCGAGACCGTATAGCGAGGTGGGTTGCACTTTAATATACGTAGCTGGCTATGTATGCCCCCGCTCTCCAGTATTCTGGTTCTGGGGCGTTACAAAGGCCGCGCCCAGTTGGCGCTTCAACTCCGCTATCCTAGTGGTATTTCGACCCACTAATAGCATGTCATCTACATAGAGCAATAAAATAATGAAATCATCATCGGCAAAATATCTCACAAATATACAGTGATCCGACGTCGTCCGTGCATAACCATGCTCCCCCATAAATGACTCAAACTTCCTGTACCACTGCCTCGGAGCCTGCTTCAGACCATACAAGCTCTTCCTCAACCGGCAGACCAAATATGACTTGCCCTTCTCACAGAATCCCTCTGGCTACTCCATGTATAACTCCTCCTCAAGATCACCGTGGAGGAATATCGTCTTCACGTCCATCTGCTCGACCTCCAAGTCGAGACTGGCTGCCAATGCTAGCACTACCCGAATAGACGAATGCTTGACGACAGGCGAAAAGATCTCATCATAATCTACGCCTTTTTGCTGACCGTAGCCATTAACTACCAGCCTCGCTTTGTATCGAGGGCGAGTAGCATCATCCGTCTGCTTCACTCTAAACACCCATCGATTCTTCAAAGCCTTTTTGCCCTTTGGTAACCGCACCAGCTCATAAGTGGAATTGGCGTGTAAGGAACTCATCTCCTCCTGCATAGCCTGCATCCACTCCTGCCTTTGTTCGTCTTCCATAGCCACTGCAAAGCTTTCGGGCTCTCCCCCGTCAGTCAATAGCATATACTCACCCGGTGAGTATCTCGTAGATGGTCGACGCTCTCTGTCGCTCCTTCTCAGTAGAGCCACTGGTGTTGGCTGTATACCAACAACCACCTCTCCTTTAGGAACTGCACCCCGGCATGCTCATCCTCCTGAGGGATACCCTGACCACCATCAGCAGGCTGATGATCAAGGTTGGGAACAACTCCATGTACTGTCTCCCCCATAATTGGATCCTCTGTGATGTCGTCTGGAAACTGCTCGAAGCAAAATGACTCTAACTCAGGCAATTCCTTAGCCTCAGAAGGCATCTTAGAATCCTGAGTGTTGGTCATGGTCTGGTCCTCGACGAATACCACGTCCCTGCTTCTGTAGAGCTTTCTTCCCACCGGATCGTAGAGTCTATAGCCAAACTCATCCCGACCGTAGCCGACAAAGACGCATCGCCTCGTCTTCGGCTCAAGTTTGGACCTCTCGTCCTTCGGTACATGTACGAAGGCCTTACAACCAAACACTCGCAGATGATTGTATGACGGCTCTTTGCCGTACCATACTTTGTCAGGCACATCACCCTGCAAAGGAGCACTAGGAGATAAATTAATAACATAAGCAGCTGTGAGAAGAGCCTCACCCCAATAACTGCCTGACAAGTTTGCTTCTGACAGTAAACACCACACCATCTCCATCAGCATCCTGGTCATGCACTCCGCTACACCATTGAGCTGAGGTGTCTTGGGCGGAGTCTTCTGGTGTCGTATCCCCTCATCTCTGTAATAAGCATCAAAGGGGCCAATGTATTCGCCGCCATTGTCGGACCGAACACACAATAACTTCTTGCCCGTCTCTCTTTCAACAGAGGCCTGAAACTCTTTGAAAGTAGGCAGCACCTGATCCTTGGTCTTTAAGGCATAGACTCAAACCTTCCTGGAACAGTCATCAATAAAAGTTACAAAGTAAAAAGCACCACCAATAGATTTTACCTTCATAGGACCGCAGACATCCGAGTGAATCAACTCGAGCAACGCCGGCTTCCTTGAACTTGGGTGACTTTGGAACGACACCCTATTTTGCTTTCCAGCTAAGCAGTGCGTGCACTTCTCCAACTTTGTAGACTTGAGCCCTGGAATCACTTTCCTGTTTACCAAGTAGCTCATCCCCTTCTCGCTGATATGGTCGAGCAGCCTGTGCCACAATTCGGTAGACGCATCACTGACGGCGTTCACCTCCTGTGCCCCCTGTGTGCTCCCCTCCATATAGTAGAGACCGGACTTCTTGCTTCATCTGGCAATCACCATCGAACCTCTGGAAAGCTTCTACTGACTATTCCCAAAGAGACTGAAGAATCCATCGTCATCTAACCTTCCAACCGACACCAGGTTGAAACGGATATCAGGGACATGACGAACATCTTTGAGAACAAGAACTGCACCCGTCTTCATCCTCAAATGCACATCTTCAACGGCAACCGCCTTTGACACATCTCCATTGCCCATCTTCAATACTCCATAGTCGCCTGTCGTGTAAGTAGAAAATAGTACCCTATTGTGAGATACATGCGCTAAAGCCCCTGAGTCCACCATCCAAGAATTATCATCGCAGGCGAGGTTTGTGATAACCTCATCACCTACGACGATCACATCGCCTCCATGTATCGAGGCCACCGATGTAGTATTCTCATCTTGCTTCCCCTTGTCGCCTTTCTTCTCTCTCTTCCAAGCGAAACAGTTCCGCTTGATGTGGCCCTTCTTGCCACTATGGTAACACTTCGAGTCCTCGTAACGACCCTTGGACTTCCCCCTGCTCTTGTCTCTCCCACCACCTGGACCCCTGCTTTTGCCCCTTCCGCGGCTCTCTGAAACCAATGCCTCTGAGTGGTAGGATGTGGATGAAGTGACCAGAAAACGTCTCCGCATTTCTTCATTCAGCACCCCGCTCTTGGCAAACTCCAGACTGACCACGTCTTCTGGAGTAGAAGATATCATAGATACTCGTACGGTCTCCCACGAGTCTGGCAATGTACACAACAGCCATATTCCCTGAACCTCGTCGTCGAACTTGAGTCCCATTGAAGTTAGCTGGTCAACAATGCCCTGGAAATCACTCAAGTGATCTGTAATAGACGTCCCATCTTTGTACCGCAGACCCATCATCGTCCAGATCAGGAATAACTTGTTTACCCCGATCTTTTTCGCATACAAAGATTCTAGCTTATCCCATAGCGTCTTCGCGTGCTCAATATTGGCAACGTGGTTGTACACGTTCTCGTCAACGAACTGCCTGATATATCCGCACACCTGTATATGCTCGAATTTCCAGTCCTCCTCGGATTTATCACTGGACTTCTCGGATGCAAATACGGACAGATGCAACTTCTTGACAAACAACAAATCTTTCATCTTGCTCGACTAATAGTGATAGTTGGTGCCGTTCAGGTTCACCATGTGCACCGGCCTTGCGTCCATCTCTCCTCTCTAGTTTTCCTGTCAACTCCTGACACGCTTCTGAATTCTAGAACCTGTCTCTGATACCACTTTGTTGGAAAAGAAACACGGAAACCTTTTTCCAAACTAGAGAGTACCTGCGAGAGAACCGAGCAATACAACTCATGAACCAAAACACCAAAACAAACCACGCAGACACAGAGAATTTTTGACGTGGAAAACCCTTGCAGGAAAAAAAAACCACGGGACGATCGGAGTCCAACCCTGAGAAGCCTTTACTAATAAAATAAAGGAGTACACCCTCTACAAACTTCTCCCGATCCAAATCGGATCCCCACAACACTTAGAAGCAAGAATAATGATTACAAGGCTACGAAGAACAAAGACGATGAGTAGATATTACCCGAACACGATCCTCCTTCGAAAATTGCCTTCAATCCTCCTTCTTCTGTCCTAAAGTTGCAATGGCACTCTTGCCTCTTTTCTCTCTCTTGTTCTTCAATGTTGTGTTGTGATTAGGGTTAGGAATAACCATGTATAAACCCCCTAATCCGCAGTAAAACCTGGACCGTAGGATACGATCCAATGGTGATCAATCACCCTGAAAAATGCTTCATCCCCGACGACACAGAGTTCAGCCCAAACTCTGTCTCCCCTGTTCCAGTATATAATCTGGTGGCTTTTGAGCTTCTGCTTCGTCTCCGAATGGCCTTGTCACCTCCCCGAGCTTCTCTGACACACAGACGGCGCTCGTCGCACTCCGGGGTCTTCTCCACATAGGTTGGTAACCCCACCCACTCCAACAAAATGCTCTGACGGAAAAACCAAAAAGAAGAATCTAAGAGTGATTAATTCAGTTCCAAAAGGATAAAAAAAGGTATAAAAGAAAAACCCTTGAGAGAATGCTATAGAGCAAAACCATCTTGTTTTAGCTGCATGTGTAAATCAAAAAGTATGAACAACAAGATAGAATTCAGTATAGCGAGCTTATAAAAATTAATAACATGCATATGAAAATTGATGATAGGCAGACACAGTAAACTCTACAATAAGAACGATAAGAGCTAATAATAAAGCATTTATATTCTCACTTACTAAGCGCTCATATCTCATATCTTTTGACATTCATCAAAGGCTTATGCATTGCTTTTCCTCGTGGGCATATTCACAAGCATACGCCAGACAATGGTGATGCAGACAATAACAAGGGAAAAGTGGTGGTGGTGGTGGCGGTGGCGGTGGATATGATAACACATTAATGCTCAAAAGGAAAAAAACCCATGGAAGCCTCTCCATCATTACAATTTTTCTATCATTTGGCAGCATTCTTATTTATTATGCTTACAGAAAAAAAACCCTAAAAAGTAGTATGTGCGAACCTAAATGCAATAAATCCTCATAACCAGTGGCAAATCATTCGATGGATCACAACCTATGACCAAAATCAAGAATTGTTTTTGTTCTTTGCTAAGAAGAAGAAGAATAATAATGTCTTACCTAGAGCAAGAAATCGATGGGCTCCAGCTCCAAAATTTTGGGGAAAACTGAGATGAGAGAGATATGGGAGAGTGATGAGAGAAGATGTAAATAGATTTTAGGCTCCAGCGGCAAAAAGTTGGGGAAAAGAAATTTTAGACTCTGGCGGCAAAAAATTGGGGAAAATTTTGAGAAAAGAGACATGAAAGAGATGAAAATTTAAGTTTAGGCTCCTGCAGCTAGCGGGAACACTTTTAGAAAAAAGAGATCGGTCCTCATTTTAATATTTTAATAATTTTAATAGAAATTGACTGATTTCATCTGTCGAAAATAGAACTACTGTCATGGCCAGTCATTATTTGCGAACCTCAAGGACAAAAACTGCTTGTTTTGACGTAGTGACTGAATTCTCTCCCCTACTTCGGCAACGAATTTACTTGGACTAACAATTAGGATGGTAGCAGATGCATCCACTCCCGTCTGGACAGGATCATGGTGAACAAGCAATGCCTCGACATGTCGTACAGCTTGGTCGTCACCCATCTCAACCGTCTCACTTCCGACCACAGCCTCCTTCTCTTGGACATCTCAGTTCACAAGCCAGCCTATCAAAAGAAGTTCAAATTTTAGAATTTTTGGTCTGCTCATCCCGACTTCCTGTCAATGGTGCAAGGTGCGTGGCTCCCGACCCTGCTTTCTAATCCGTTGATCAACTTGGCCAAGAAGCTCAAGGCGATGAGTTGCGCTCTGGCGGCATGGGGTAGAGAGGTCTACGGCAACATTTTTCAGGCTGTTAGGGAGGCAAAAGATGCGGTGAACCGAGCGGAGCTCTCCTACGACACTCAAAGGTCGAAAGTTAACCGCAGGGCATTGCGCTAGGCTCAGGAGGCGCTGAAAGTTAGAGCTAGCACAGAAACGAAATTTTGGAGGCAGAAGGCTAGAGTCAGATGGGACGTCGACGATTATAAGAATTCTAAGTATTTTCATGCCTGCATGAAGAATAAACGGAGCAACCTCTTCATCCACCAAATCCGTAACTCTCACGACAACATCAAGACTTCCCCCGACGACAACCGCACCGCGGCGATGGACTACTAATCGAATCTATTCACAAGGGAAGCTGTTACAGCTAACGAGGAGCTCTTGGATGCCATTCCACAGTTGGTTAATGATGCAGACAACAGGGATCTTTTCGATGCCTATGATCGAGGACGAGGTTTGGTCCACGATCAAGTCCCTCCACTAGGAGAGCGCGGCGGGGCCGGACGGTTTCAGCGGGAGATTTTTTCGTGCTTGCTGGTTGATTATCAAACATGATGTGGTCGAAGCGGTGCATGCGTTCACCGAAGGTCTTCAGTACCCGAAAGACATTTTGAGAACCCATCTCATTCTTCTTCCCAAAGTCCCCAACCCGACTGGTTTTGCAGAGTTTCAGCCAATCAGCTTATGCAATTTCTTCAACAAAGTGATCTCCAAACTTCTTGCGACGCGGCTTGCCGTCATGCTTCCCAAGCTGGTTTTGGTTGAGCAAAGTGGCTTCATTCACGACAGGGAGATAGTAGACAACATCGTCTTGGCCCAAGAGCTCATTGCCAGCATAAAGGCTCCAATCCGTGGTGGCAACATCGCCATCAAGCTTGATCTGGAGAAAGCATTCGACAGATTCGATTGGCAAGTTATGATCTGGATCCTGAGACGATTTGGCTTATCGGAGACGTGGATTGATATCATGTGGAGATCGGTGGGCAGTGTATGAATCGCTCCGATGATCAACGGGATTACGACGCGCTCCTTCCACAGTCACCGAGGGGTACGGCAGGGCGACCCCCTATCGCCATCGTTGTTTGTTCTCGCCGTCGAACTACCTGGCCGCAACCTCAAGAAGTTGGGAGAGAATCACCCAAACTAAAGATTAATCAGAGCTACTAGTGGTTGCCCTCTTATCTCTCACCTCGCATATGCCAACGACGTCCTTATCTTCGCTAATGGAGATGTTCGTGCGGTAAGAAGGATTGGGAGGCTCCTTCGAAAATATGAAGTTTCTTCGGGTCAGAAGGTTAGTAGCCATAAAAGTCATATTTATGTTCCTGACAACTTCTCTCCTTCATCCATCGCTGTTATCGGTCGGGCATCTGGTTTCAAGGTTAAAACCCCTCCCTTTGTGTACCTTGGTTGCCCATTGGGCTGCGACAAACGGAAGTCCGTCCTCTTTGAGCCGCTGATCGATCGGATTTGTAAGAAGATTGCTGGGTTGCATAACAATCTTCTCTCCCTCGACGGCAAGCTTGTTCTCCTGAAGCACGTGTTGGCGTCGATGCCAATCTACACTCTAGCAGCCTGCAACCCTCCTAAGAAGGTGCTGGCCATCATCGAAAAAACTGTTCGTTAGCTTTTTCTGGGGGAAGGCAACGATCGATGCGCATAGGATATAGGCAAGGTGGAAGACTATGGCCAAGACTGCGGAGGAGGGAGGGCTGGGCATCCGCCGTTTATCGGAGATTATAGACTCCTTCTCGATCAAGTTGTGGTGGAGATTTCGTTCGAAAGAATCGCTCTGGGAAGTTACCTCAAGGCTCGTTATTTCCCAAACTTGCACCCGGTTGCCGCGAGCGCTAACAACACAGCCACCCACATCTGGAGGAGGATGCTCAGAGGGAGAGCTTTAGCTGAGCAGCACATATGGTTGGAGGTGGGGGACGGGGGTTCCAAGGCGGTCGTCGAGCAATGGCTGATGGAGGGAAGACTGTAGGCTAGAGAGCCGGTCGGCGAGGTCTTATGCATTAGGAACCTTTCGTCGGAGGGCCGCTGAGATACCAACTTGATTGGCTGCGCTTTCAGGCCGAGGGCGGAAGAGGAGGCCAGGACCTCTCGTATCTCTCTAGTGGCGGGGATTGCGGATCGGTTAGCGTGGCGTCCGGGCTCTGGTGGGCATTTCTCGATGGCATCCGCTTGGCGGGAAGTGCGGGTCAGGCACCCTATCGATCCTATCCTTGGTCAGATTTGGCACAGCTCGATCCCATCTAAATGGTCGATTCTTCTACGGCGAGTGATTAAAGAGGAAGCTTCCGACTGAAGATTGTTTGTAGGACATCGGATTTAACATCGCCTCTAGACATTTGGTTCAAGTTTTTGAGACTTGGGAATGGGATTTGAATTTCTTACCCATGTTTGATATGTTTAGGATTGGGAATGAGGAGGGAATAGGAGAGGGTTAGGTGGGAAAGCTATTTCCATGGATGTGGGAAAGCTTCCCATGTTTGACTATTTTGTTTGGACGGTTATACCCTCGCTTTATTTTCAAATTTTCAACTCTCATCCCAAACATGTGAATCATCATGAAATTAGTGAAAGGGTATTAAAGTAAAACTAAATAAATTAAGATTCCTATCCATGTGTGAACCAAACATGAAAATAAATTTTTTTTAAATTTTGAACTACCTATTCCCAACCTAACCAAACATGGGTATGGAAATGTTGAATTCCTTTTCCATGGGAAAGAAATTGAAAATCTATTCCTAGGAATCCAAAAACTTGATCCAAACGAGCCCTAAGTGCTGCTGCTGCGAGGATGGGGATGGGTATCGGGAGACCATTTCTCATATGTTTTGGGACGGCTCCTCGACGAAAGCGCTTTGGGATGGCGTTCATAGGCGACTCGGGAACCCGGACCTCCTTTCTCTCATTCAAATGGATTCGGTGGGGCCTAAGTTCTCTCTCGAGCATATGCAGATCGTTGTGGCTACGATCTGGATTATTTGGAAGAATCGAAACAAGACTAGTTACGAAGGGAGAGATTTCTCGTTAAGTCAGCGGTTGGCGGAGGTGGATAGGCAGCTGCTCAAGCATTCCTTGGCGTGCTCGTAGGGGAGGACTGATGGGAATGGCGGTATGGGTCCGCATTCAAATGGGGGGAGCGTTGGTTCTTAGCGGCTGATGGGGATTTGGAGTGTAGTTTTGGTCTTCGGAGCTTCATCTACTTTTTGTTGTTTGCTCTTTATTCTCAATTTCTCTTTCATTTTCTCCTCGTGTTTGCCTCCGGTATACGTTTTGTCTTGGGTATACTTTTTGATTTTTGGGAGGGTGCGTCCTTCCGCTTGTGGTTGGGCGAGCCGCTGTGACTCTTGTCGGCAGTTCTTATACTTATGTTTCTTCGCGGCTGGTCCGATATGTGTATATATATATATATATATATATATATATATATATGAGCCATTCCGTGTGGCTTCCATGTGGACCAATAAAAATATAGTGACTTGGAAGAAAAAATTTACTTAAATGAAAATAAAAGACCTCATAAAAGATTTCATAAATGATAACTTACCATATCTTTCCTTAGTAACTTACCAAATAAGTTTGCCTAGGAATTTAAATAAGAATAATGTCATTTGTCCCTCCAAACTAAAATTAAAATTAAAATTAAAATTAAAAATATTATTAATATTAACATTAAAATGAATATTAACATGAATATTAACATTAAAATTAAAATTAATATTAACATTAACATTAACATTAATATTAACATTAACATTAGAATTAATATTAAAATTAATATTAACATTAATATTAACATTAGAATTAAAATTAAAATTAATATTAATATTAACACTAATATTAACATTAAAATTAATATTAACAATAATATTAACATTAACATTAACATTAACATTAACATTAACATTAACATTAACATTAACATTAAATTAATAATAATAATAATAATAATAATAATAATAATAATAATAATAATAATATTATTATTATTAATATTAATATTAATATTAATATTAATATTATAGGATATTTTATTTCCATCTATTTAAATTTTTAGGTAAACATATTAGGTAAGTTTCTAGGCAAAGAAATTTTCTTTTTCAAGTCATTATATTTTATTGGTCCACATGGAAGCCACATAGAATGGCTCATATAAGAGTATGGGCCTTTGGCTCATATCCCTTTTTCCTATATATATATATATATATATATATATATATATATATATATATATATATATATATACACTAAATATGGTCTTTTACGGCTCGTAATATGTGCCGTAAAACTAAATTTACGGCTCACAGGGTCATGCCGTAAAAGCTCCAGCCGTAAAATGGTATGAGTATTTACGACGTACGAAAATATGCCGTAAATGAAGTTGCTAGAAAACTTTGGATCTTATTTATGGCCCATAATGTAGGCTGTAAATACTAAGGTTTTACGACTCGAAGTGATGGCCATTAAAGTATTCAATGTATTCAATATATGGCACACGTAGCAAGCCATAAATACTCAAAACGGAACATACAATCTCACTTTAATGGCATTGCAAAGCAGGTCGAAAAAGCTATGTGTTTATGACTCAAAATGAGGGCTGTTAAAGGGTTAATGAGTTTCATTTTTGTGGCTCACAATGCGTGCCATGATAATGGTTTTTTTTAATATCCAAATTTGAATAGCTACAAATATAAATTAATCAACCAAAATCAAATATGACAATAATATAGTTCTCACAGTATTTCCAACAGAAATCAAACTAATTGCACATCTGCACATCTATTGTCACGTCCCGCTTCCCAGATTTGAACGGTGACGTCAAAACACATCCCCAGGCTACGCGCCAAAATCGCGATTGTCGTCCGTAAATCAGCAGAATGAAAAGTACAAGGAAATTTACATTGTATTACACATGGTAATTCTAATACAGGAAACTTATCTAACAGTACATTGTCTTACAGATTTATTACAAAAAGTAATTTACAAAAGTAACTACGACAGCACTAGTCATAAACTGAAAGTCTTCAGGTCACTACTCCTCGACGTACAGTGGCAACGCCTCGGCAGGATTGTCTTCTTCTTCTTCTCCTAGTGAACAAATACTAGGTCGTTTAGAAACGACAAGCAAGCCCTCGGCCAAGAATGGTGAAAAACAAAGGAAATGTGAAATAAAATGATACAAATAGTTCTTGTCAAGTAGCCATATTTAATGAAATATTTTATTAATGTGTGAGTGTCCTGTTCCTCTTATCCAGATAGGCGTGATGGCAACATGCAATGCAGTATTGGAGAACAACCCCTGAATATCCTTCTAAATGATTTTCCATCAACAATCCCGTTAACCTGGGATCAGGCTGTGAATTCGGCGGCACGGTGCTTAGTATCCGGCCTGGAGCCTCCCTTGGGCTTAACAATCATCTATTCGATGTTACTGTCGTAATAGATGTAATAATCTGGAGCCTCCCTTGGACTTAGTTTGCCTCCCTTGAGCAAACGAAAACAGGAGCCTCCCTTGGGCTTAGTTTGCCTCCCTTGAGCAAACGAAAATACGTGAGCTAAGCCTCACAAACTCCATTCGCATGGTCTTACGAATGAGTAGAAATTTACTGATCAGCTTTTTAATTTATTATGCTATGGGACTATTTAGGAATATCCAGGTTGTTCTCCCCCGCCCAATGCTTCCTAGTTGTTTTCTAAGTATTTTTCCTAAATGACTTTTAGGTCTTAGGGAATATTTTGATTTTTCAGAAAGTCGAAAATTGACTATCTCTTGAAATTTTTAAAAATTTCGGCAGAGTCTCCTCTGTTTTTAGAGACTCCGAAAATTTTGCAAGAGACAATATATGATAAAATAAATTCCGGGTTCGCCGACCCCTTCGGTGGAGCAACTCTCAACACCGGAACCACGCAAGTATATATCGGGTTCGCCGACCCCTTCGGTGGAGCAACTCTCAACACCGAAAATCCACAAAACATTATATATAGTGTTGTTTGAAGTTCTTACCTTGGCAAGCAATTTATTTATATATATGTGCCATTGCCCTTTTTTTCATACTATTTGAATCCGAGAATCACAATTTGCAAGTGCACTCTATAAATGCTATTCAAGTCTAAGAATCAAAAATTTGTTAGTAAAATAACAATAATCATACCCAAGGTTATAAAAATTTACACAATTACCAAATTAGCAATTTTACTCAAGGTATTGGTTATTAAGGATAACTAATGCTTTGATTCCCAATATGGGATGCTTACTCAACAATACTTATCCGCTAATCAAATTGATATTGCCAAGTACAATTTCATTTGCTAAAGAAATAGGATATATATGTAACTTTGTGATAATTCCAAGACTTAGACTCAAAAGGATCCACTAAGAATGTACACAAATTCAAGATTGAAGGTATCACAGTCCATCCTTAGGAATATATAGTCTATAGCTACGCTTAGGAATTTGGTACTAAGTTCCCTAGTATCCATGTATCCATAATTACTCAAATTAACCACAAGCAAAGGAATTAACTTAAATAATTTATATATTTATTTAATTTATTTGGAGTGATGTTTTTTGCTTACCAGAATATTAAAGTATTTAATAATTCATAAAAGAAAAACTATATAAACTAGACTATTATCCTTAAGATGTATCCATAGGCGATGCAAACAATATTAAGATATAAGATTTATAGGTTCAAGTCAATATTATATGTACTTAAAATACCTTTGAGATACGCAAGAATTATTTCTTAATACTTTACACGTTTTAACTCAAAGCAAATAATTGCAATTATTAATTATATACTCATATACCATACTATGTTGCCAATCTTACCAAAACTTTCCTCTTCATAATGAATAATATTTTTATACGAATTATACACGTACGTCAACATAGAATTAATTCGACGACTATGTACACGTATACATTCATATACATACACTCACATATATGTATTTAAGAAAAGATTTCATATTTAAAGTAGCACTTTCATTTAATAAGATGAGGATTATACCTGAACCAATCATGCTAGTAGTCGAAACCATTCCTCAAAATCTCTAAATATTCGATTTAAGCAATTTAACATACACCTTATGTTCCTATAATTATTCCAAAACACCAATTCCATACTCATATGTCCTAGGTTCCATGTAAATTCTAAAAAAATCAGAATGCAATTGTCAAATTGGACATAAAGGAAACATTTGTAGAATGGAATTCGAAGTTGAGAGGAAAATGGGTGAGGACTTGTCTTGGGTTGGGAATTGACCTAGCTTTCTCCACAAATTCCTAATTTTAAACCCAACCACAATAAAAGAAAACTTGTTAGCAACTCTAATCCTAGGTTAAAGTTGAATTAGAGATGGGGAAAAGTAGCTTAGAATTTACCTAGGTTTTCTTTCCTTTCTTTTTTTTGAAGTGGAAGAGGAGGAAGAAGAAGGATGAAGAGGGGGTGGCCGGAGAGAGGTGGCCGGCGGCGGCGGCGGACGGCGGCGGGCGGCCAGCAGTAGCAGGAGCACTTGGGAGAGGGGTGGTGGGGTGGTTTGTGTGTTGTTTGTATGTGTAGTTGTGTGTGTGTGTGTGTGTGGATTTAAATGGGAAATTAGGGTGAGGTGTCCCCCCCCATTTAATGCAAGGGGACACATACTCCCCTTCTCTACTCTTCCATGGGAACACATGGCATGACATGTGTCATGCCATGGAAAATCCTTCTCCTTTTTTTTCTTTTAATAATAATAATAATAATAATAATAATAATAATAAGAGTATGACAAGTCTATTCCCCTTAGAAAAAATTTCGTCCTCGGAATTTGAAATAACTAGTACAACAATTGATTGCTAACCTGGCTTAGGGAATAGATACGGATATTGCCTCCGTATATCTTCTTCTTTCTTCCAAGTTGAATCTCCAGGCGAATCCTTGCTCCACGCGACTCGTACTAATGGAATGATCCGATTGCGGAGTACCTTTTCCCTTCGATCCAAGATTCCAATGGGTTTCTGTTCTATCCGTAGTGTAGGTCCGACGGTGATTTCTGAATGGTCGAGTATATAGCTCGGATCCGACACGTATCTTCGTAGTTGGGAAATATGGAATACATTGTGAACTCCTTCTAGAGTTGGTGGCAAGGCAAGCCGATATGATACATTTCCTACTTTTTCCAATATATCGAAGGGTCCAATGTATCTCGAACTCAGTTTTCCTCTGGTCCCGAATCTGATGGTTCCCTTAGTTGGTGAAATCTTCAGAAACACGTGATCTCCAGGTTGGAACTCTAATATTCTTCGATGCTTATCAGCCCACATTTTCTGTCTATCCTGGGCTGCTTACAGGTGACTTCTTATTGCTTTGACTATATCCACAGTTTGTGTTACTATTTCTGGCCCTAGCAATTGTCTCTCTCCTACGTCAGTCCAACATACCGGCGATCTGCACTTTCTATCATATAGTGCTTCAAAAGGAGCCATTTTGATACTATCATGGTAACTGTTGTTATATGAAAATTCTACTAAATGTAGATGATCATTCCAAGATCCTCCAAAATCTAAGGTACACGCTCTCAGCATGTCTTCTAGGGTCTGAATGGTTCTTTCCGACTGACCGTCTGTTTGGGGGTGGTAGGCGGAGCTATATTTCAATTGAGTGCCAAGATTTTCTTGTAGACTTCTCCAGAAATGAGAAGTGAATCTGGTATCTCTATCCGATACTATACTCACTGGCACTCCATGTTGACTGACAATCTGTTTCATGTACATTTCTGCCAGTGCCTCTGTCGACTGTCCAACTCGAAAGGAAAGAAAACGAGCGGACTTCGTAAGTCTATCTACAATGACCCAAATAGCATTATTACCCCTTTGGGTTCTAGGCAGTCCTGTCACAAAATCTATTGTGAGATGCTCCCACTTTCATTCGGGTATGGGCAAAGGCTGAAGAAGTCTTGCTGTCCTTTGATGTTCTGCTTTCACTTGTTGACAGACGAGACATCTGGATACAAATCTGGCGACTTCTCTTTTCATCCCGTGCCACCAAAATGTTTGTCTCAAATCTTTATACATTTTAGTGCTGTCCGGATGAATGGAATATTGTGAGTTATGAGCCTCTGACATAACCTCTGTTCTTAAATCTCCACTGGGCACACATAATCGATCTCCGAATCTTAATGATCCGTCCGGATGCTTTCTTATCCCGGTCTGGAGCCCTGCTTCTGTTTGTTTCCAAATCTTCTGAAGTTTTGAGTCATTTTGTTGAGCCTCTTTAATTCTATATATTAAGGAGGATTGCACTTGTAAGTTTTGCCACATTCCTTCCGTTATCGGGCATATCACTTCAATTCCCATTTTTCTTAAATCCTCAAGGATCTCCTTGGGTGTATTCATAAAGAAGGCTTCGGGTCTTCTGCTTAGAGCATCAGCCACCTTATTAGCCTTGCCTGGGTGATATTCCAGCTCCATATCGTAGTCCTTCAGTAACTCCAACCATCTTCTTTGTCTCATATTGATCTCCTTTTGTGTGAAGACATATTTTAAACTTTTGTGGTCTGTGTATATTTTGATTCTCTCTCCATATAAATAATGCCTCCATAACTTGAGTGCGAATACCACACCTGCAAGTTCGAGATCGTGAGTTGGATAATTCCTTTCATGTATCTTTAATTGTCGGGATGCATAGGCTATGACTTTTCCGTGTTGCATCAGTACACATCCCAGACCCTTACCTGATGCATCACTATATATCTAATATCCACACGAACCAGATGACAATGCCAGTACTGGGGCCGAAATTAATCTTTCCTTCAATTTGTCAAATGTCCTTTGACATTTCTCTGTCCAATTAAACCTTTCTTCTTTTCGGGTAAGACGGGTTAAAGGTTCTGTAATTCTTGAAATTTTTTTTACAAATCTTCGGTAGTAACCAGCTAGTCCTAAGAAACTTCTGATTTCTGCTACGGACTTAGGTGTTGGCCAAGACTTAACTGCTTCCACCTTTCTCGGGTCTACATAGATGCCTTCTCCGCTGATAATATGCCCTAGAAAGGATATTTGGTCCAGCCAAAATTCACATTTACTAAGTGTAAGCCCCTATTTTTCAAATTCGTTTTAATTAGTGTTAATTAATTTTTTATGTCATTTATAGCCTTAAATGATTTTTAGGAATTTTTAGGAATTTTTCTGGAATTTTTAAATGATTTCAAATGAGTTTTAAAATATAAAAATATTAATTTATAATTTTCTAAATTGTTTTAATTATAGTTTGTGTCACGCCCCAGAACCAGAATACTGGAGAGCGGGGGCAGACATAGCCAGCTACGTATAATGAAATGGAATCCACGTCACTATACGGTCACGGATGTCTAGATATATGAGGGTTTACCTACAATCCATCAGTCTCCTATGGTCAAGAACAAGCCTATTGTCTCAATCACAAGCAAGTAGTAACAGTCACAAGATATTAGAGCATCAATATACAATAGTAAGGCGTCCCATACATTACATATTGGATGATCATGAAGCTAGTCGTACAAAATGTCAGGACTAGCAAGAGTTTCAGTCATACATGATTAACCCTAGGATTTTTCAATCATGTTACAGTCCGTAGGAAGACAATAAATAAAGGTGCAATACGAGCTAACACGTGCTCGCCGGCTAAACGCCTCAAAAGAATAATTTTACAAATAGAGTGGGAGGACAAAAGAAACCCACTCGTTGCCCTGGTTACGCCTGGTGGTCACCATCGGGCTGGAAGACAGGTGGATCCTCTGTTGCTGCTCCGATATCTGGCCACACAAAACCAGCTGGGTCAGACCCCAGAAAGAGCAAGTGCCACAAAGGAGGCTTCACTTAGGAACTAAAACCATCATATCACAATAGAATATTAAAGATAATAAATAAAGAACTGATAATAATAGAGATAACAACAGTAAACTGAGTACGAGGAAACTATTCAAGTAGCCAGGTCACAACCCTTAAACCAAACAAGGACCGGGGTTGCAGCCCTTCACCTGAATAGAAACCCGTCTCAAATACTATTGGTACAGTGAAGACAATAAACGAAGAGAGGACACAGAACTGCTCCGGGAGCCAGGTTACAACCCTTAAACCAAACAAGGACCGGGGTTGTAACCCTTCGCCTGAACAGAACTGGACCCCTGATCATTATTACTAAGGCCAGTATAAATAATCATGGTATTAAGGTAAGGTAAAACATGACGAACATGGCATGGGATTGTAATAAGACAATAAACGAAGAGAGGACACAGAACTGCTCCGGGAGCCAGGTTACAACCCTTAAACCAAACAAGGACCGGGGTTGTAACCCTTCGCCTGAACAGAACTGGACCCCCGATCGTTATTGTTAAGGCAAGCATCAATAATCATGTCATGTCACAATCTTGCACAGTATCAGGATAAGACTAAGCTGGAATAAACTACATCCAATCAATCACGGCCAATCAAGAGTACGGCTTGATACTTTAACTAACTAGGGTTATCACAGGCCTAGTTACTAGCAAGATGCAATGAGATTATCCCAACAGCCACAAGCCCTGCAGACCATCCGGTTATCCAGGTCGAATGTCCGTTTAGGAAGAATGCAACACATGACTGTGTGCTGGAAATGTGCCCTACTCGTCGGTAGGCTACAAGTCCACTGAATGCGCCCAGGTAACGGGATTGCCTGTAGCTGGGAATCTCTTCATGACTACTGAATCATTCTAGTTAATTAGCCTTAGTCAATTTCAGTAGGTACCCCTGACCATGGTACTCAGGGGTCCCCATCCTAGATATGATGCAAGACAGTACTAGTTTATTTGTACAAACACAATCGCCCACGGTGTTCAAGTCTTTCATACTTGTCATGTCAGGCTAGCTGTCGTAACAGCATGC
Organism: Iris pallida; assembly: GCA_029216955.1. NCBI lineage: Eukaryota > Viridiplantae > Streptophyta > Magnoliopsida > Asparagales > Iridaceae > Iris > Iris pallida. The sequence continues at coordinate 6,322,597 of JANAVB010023995.1, read as the reverse complement.
CGAGATATATCATGTCAGTTTACTTGTCAAGAGTGCGCCACAGCGGGCCACTATCGTGTTCTATTCTTACAATATTATGAATGAGAAAAACTTGCATAAAATAACTAGTGACATATTATTGATGCCAAGAAAATGATCTACAACTTCCACGTTAGGAGTTGGGAGAAATTCGAGCCATAATTCAGTCAATTAGGACATATAACAGTTAGAAATAGTCAAAATATGCATTATGTGGCCTATTCTGCGACACCATAAGCGGCCAACTGCGACATGCGGCTTATGCGGCTCAACTGCGACATCATATGCGGCCTACTGCGACATACGGCTCATGCAGCTCAACTGCGGCATGCTATGCGGCCAACTGCGACATGCAGCTCATGCGGCTCGACTGTGACATGCTATGCGGCCAACTGCGACATGCGGCTCATGCGGCTCCACTGCGACATCATATGCGGCCTACTGCGACATGCGGCTCATGCGGCTCAACTGCGACATGCTATGCGGCCAACTGCGACATGCGGCTCATGCGGCTCCACTGCGACATCATATGCGGCCTACTGCGACATGCGGCTCATGCGGCTCAACTGCGACATGCTATGCGGCCAACTGCGACATATGTCTCATGCGGCTCAACAGCGACATGCTATGCGACCAACTGCGACATATGTCTCATGCGGCTCAACAGCGACATGCTATGCGGCCAACTGCGACATATGTCTCATGCGGCTCAACAGCGACATGCTATGCGGCCAACTGCGACATATGTCTCATGCTGCTCAACAGCGACATGCTACGCGGCCAACTGCGACATATGTCTCATGCTGCAGATGAACATAGAAGTTTGACCAAAATTGTTTTGGCCATAACTTCCTCATCCGAAGTCGAAATTAAGCGAAACAAAAGCCAAAACTGCATGAAATTGAATTCTCTACAACATAGAACCATTAGTTTTCGAAAATAACCAAGTTTTAGAGATCAAAACCAAGAAAACCAAAAAGTTATAAACTTAGATCTACAAGAAATTATCCATCAAAATGAAAAAGGCCAAGTTCTAAAGAGTCTTAAAATCAAGTAAGGAAGAGAATGGAACAATAAAACTTGAGATCCAACATGAAGTAAGTTTACACTTGCCTAGCTCTCTTCCCTGGTAGGTAGAAGAGTAATGGTGGAGAAGAAGAAGTGAAGGAGAAGAATAAATGAAGAGAGAGAGAGAGTTAGGTAGAAATATAAATGAGGGTGGTGGCGGTAGGTGGGGTTTTTCTTTTGGTTCATGGTGAACCCAAAAGCAAACCAAACCAAGCTAAGCCGAACCAAGCTAAGCCAAATAACCATGCAGGAAAATACGCAATACGAGTCAAGAATATGTACACGTATACCAAGATACGTAATACGAACCACAGGCATTACAACTCTACCCACCTTAAAAGAATTTCGTCCTCGGAATTTAATCAAGAGGCTAGAATTGCAAGGACAAGCTATACTAATCGTAAGCTATAACAAGCAGTCTATCATGCAGTCATTTATTCAAGCAAGAAATTGAAAGCATAAGGCATAAGGAAGACATTATACCTTATGAGTCAAACAGGTCGGGATATCGCGATCGGATATCATCCTCACGCTCCCACGTCGACTCACCCAAAGAGTGATGACCCCAAGCAACTCGGACTAACTTGATAGTCTTGTTCTTGAGTGTCTTCTCTCTTCGGTCCAATATAGACACGGGCCTCTCCTCATACGAAAGGTTGGTACCAACAACCAATTCTGAATGATCCAGGATGTGGCTCGGGTCCAGGATATACCGTCGCAGTTGGGATACATGGAACACGTCATGCACCTCACGTAGCGACGGCGGAAGAGCGAGACGATAGGACACATCACCTACTCGCTCCAGAATATCGAACGGCCCTATATACCTAGGACTAAGCTTTCCTCGTACGCCAAAACGAATGACGCCGCGGTTAGGCGAAATCCTCAGGAATATATGGTCGCCGACAGAAAACTCAAGAGGGCGCCGATGAGAATCGGCCCAATGACGCTGGCGATCTTGGGCAACTCGAAGATGATCTCTGACTCTCCTGACCACCTCAACGGTCTGAGCAATCATTTTCGGACCAAGCATCTGCCTCTCTCCAACATCATCCCAGGCTAGCGGGGATCGGCACTTCCTACCATACAGTGCCTCGAACGGTGCCATCTGGATACTGGCCTGGAAACTGTTGTTGTACGAGAACTCTACCAGGTGCAGGTGATCTTCCCACGAACCATCGAAGTCGAGTGTACATGACCGCAACATATCTTCAAGAGTCTGGATCGTACGTTCTGACTGGCCATCTATCTGTGGGTGATATGCTGAGCTGAACTGGAGGCGAGTCCCCAAACTCTCTTGCAGGCTACGCCAAAAGTGCGACGTAAACCTGAAATCTCTGTCCGAGGTGATACTGACTGGTACACCATACAATCTGACAATCTGATGGAGATACATCTCCGCTAGCTGAGCCGTCGACTGACCAACTCTGAACGGAAGAAAGTGAGCCACCTTCGTGAGCCTGTCTATGACAACCCAAATAGCGTCTCTGCCAGCCGGGGTTCTAGGCAATCCAGTCACGAAGTCCATGGTTATATGCTCCCATTTCCACTCTGGAATTGGCAATGGTTGAAGTAGTCCAGCTGGTCTCTGATGTTCAGCCTTAACTTGTTGGCAGACTAAACAACGAGAGACAAACCTGGCTATCTCCCTCTTCATGCCATTCCACCAAAAGTGCTGACGAATATCACGGTACATCTTTGTGCCACCGGGATGAATAGAATACTGCGAACTGTGGGCCTCTGCCATGATCTCCTGTCTGATATCTCCCCTGGGTACACAAAGATGCTTACCATGTCAAAGCGTACCGTCTTCATGAATGCATAACTCTGGTCTTCGTCCTGCCTCACACTCTGCTCTGAGTCGCTGAAGCTTGGAATCTGCTGACTGTGCCATCCGGATCCTCTCGACTATAGTGGATTGAACTTGCATGCTGGCCATCAATGCCACACTGGAAGGGAGGACAACTTCTATTCCCATCTTCTGAAGATCGGCTAACAGCTCTGGTTGCGCTGTTAGAAAATAAATTTCGGCTCTCCTGCTTAATGCATCTGTAACAACTTTAGCCTTCCCTGGGTGATACTGCAGGTTGACATCATAATCCACAAGCAGCTCCAGCCATCTCCTCTGACGCATGTTGAGATCCTTATGGGTGAAAACATACTTCAGGCTCTTGTGGTCGGTGAAGATCTCCACCCTATCTCCGTACAAGTAGTGCCTCCACAACTTAAGTGCAAACACTACTGCTGCCAGCTCTAAGTCATGGGTTGGGTAATTCCTCTCATGATCACGAAGTTGTCGCGATGCATAAGCTATTACCTTCCCATGCTGCATCAGAACACATCCTAAACCTCTACCCGAAGCATCACAATACACTGAGAATCCTCCAGTTCCATCTGGAAGCGTGAGAATAGGAGCCATCATCAAGCCTCACTTCAACTTGTCAAAAGAATCCTGGCACTCTGCTGTCCAAGCAAACTGCACATCCTTACGGGTCAACTGGGTCAATGGTGCAGAAATCCGAGCAAAGTCTGAAACAAATCGCCGGTAGTAGCCGGCCAAGCCAAGAAAACTACGAATTTCTGCCACTGTGCTATGTACCGGCCACGTTTCAATGGCCACAATCTTATGGGGATCCACTTCAACTCCTCCTCGGGTGATGATATGACCCAAGTACGAAATGCGATCGAGCCAGAACTCGCATTTACTAAACTTGGCATATAACTGGTGCTCTCTGAGAATCTGGAGGACAACTCGGAGATGCTGCTCATGCTCCGCTTCACTCTTGCTGTAGACCAGGATGTCGTCTAGGAACACAATCACGAACTGATCCAAATAAGGCATAAAGATGCGATTCATGAGGTCCATGAATACAGCCGGCGCATTAGTTGCTCCAAATGGCATCACAAGGAACTCCCAATGCCCATACCTAGATCTGAAAGCAGTCTTCGGGATGTCCTGCTCTATGACTCTGATCTGATGGTATCCTGACCGCAAGTCAATCTTCGAAAATACTGACGCCCCTTTGAGTTGATCAAACAAGTCATCTATCCTCGGGAGAGGATATCTGTTCTTGATTGTCACTGAGTTCAAGGTACGATAATCAATACACAATCTGGATGTACCATCCTTCTTTTTCACAAGAAGCATCGGGGCTCCCCAAGGCGATCCACTAGCACGAATGAATCCCTTGGTTCTGAGTTCTTCAATCATCTTGTACAATATCTCTAACTCTGACGGCGCCATCCTGTAGACTCTCTCTGACACTGGGGCTGTCCCGGGAATCAAGTCGATGGTAAACTCGATCTCTTGCTCTGACGGCATCCCTGGAAGCTCTTCTGGGAAAACATCTGGAAACTCTTCGACTATTCGAGGTAACTGCACTGCTGCTACTTGCCATCCGCAATAATGGAGGAGAAGGTTCAACTTCGCCTCGGGAGAAGAAAAACTCCGGCTCGCCTGGAATGCTAAAAATAACCCTGCCAATGTGGCAGTCTATCCTAGCATACTGGTCCCTCAACCAATCCATCCCTAAGACCACATCATAATCGGCCATCGGAAACTCTATCAATCTAGCGGGGAATTCTCTACCGCTAACTACGATCCGACACGAGGAAAACACTCTATCTACTCCCACAAGTCCATTACCAGTAAGTATATTGAGCCTCACTGATAATGACTCGGGCTCCAATCCTACCCGTGTCGCAAATCGTGCAGACATAAATGAATGCGAGGCACCAGAATCAAATAATACTGAAGCTGGAAAGGTGTTGACGAGAATAGTACCTGCCACCACCTCACCTGGTGCTATTCCTTCTTCTCCTATGGTCAAAGCCAGCACTTGACCAAGTCCTCTAGGTGCGGGTCCCCTCTGCTGAAAATTCCTCTGCCTGCTCTGGATCAGGGCTTGGGCTTGGGCATACTGTTGCGGTCTCTGCTGCTGGAATGCCTGGGCCTGCGTCGACAATGGCCTCGGGAACGGGTACTGCAGCTGCTGCTGCTGCTGGAATGGTGCTAGTCCTCTAACTGAAGGACTAGAGAAAGCGGATGAACTCCCCCTGTTTGGGCAGTTCCCAACCCTGTGGTCCAGGGCACCACAAACCAAGCACAAACCCTGTGCTCTACGACACTCTGACACCACATGTCCTGGCTTCCCGCAGTGTGAACATCCCACTGCGGAAGACTGCTTCTGCTTCTGCTGCTGAGGGTGCATCGGGGTAGAATGCTGAACCGACGTCACTGAGGCCGCCCGCCTCGGAGCTCCAATGGTCAAAGCCCTGGCTGCCGGGGCTGGTGCTGATGACTGATTCATCTACCCGTGAGATCGCTTCCGACCTCCGGTCCTATCCACGATCCTCTGGGAGGTATACTCATGCCTCCGGGCTGCTCTCAACACTGCATCAAAAGTCTGATGCTCAAACTACTCCACCGCCAATAAAATCTCTAGGTAGAGCCCCTGCTGGAACCGCTGGGCTCTATCGAACTCGGTCGCCACCAAGGTGGGAGCAAACCGACTAAGCCTGGAGAACTCGGTCGCATATCCATCGACCGTCCTGTCCATCTGCTTCAGATTGGTGAACCTCGTCTGTAGATTATACCGAGCTACAGTATCAAAATACTTGGTCTGGAATCTCTCCCTGAATACTGCCCATGAAATAGGGGCCACTAATCCATCGGCCTGCGCTGCCCACCAGCTGCGAGCAAGATCCAATAGCTGCAGGCGCACCACGGCCACCTTTTCGTTCTCTGGAGTCCTGGCTGCTTCTAGAATTACCTCTGTGTCCTGAAGCCATGCATCTGCAGCGATCGCATCCTCACTGCCGTCGAAGAAGGGAGGGTTCAAGCGCTTGAAGCTGTTGGCCGTGCTATTACCCTGATGACCTCCTCTGGTCAAAGCGTCTGCCACCGCCTGGTGCAAGGCATCTCCGCGACGATTTTGGGAAGCTAATAGGGACCTGATGAGACCCACCAAAGTGCCATCATCAGGCTCTGCAGGCTGGACGGGCTGAATTGGGGGTTCTCCTTCGGTAGGCATGACTCTGGAGGCTACTCCTGAATGCTGGGCTTGATCTCCAGGTTGTTGCTGGTCCGCGGGAGGTGTACCGCCTTGCTGATCGGCAGGTCCAGAAATAATGCCACTGAAGAAGACGACATAGGGAACAATAAGGAAGGACCATGACAGATCAACGATACAAGCATGTGATCAGGTCAAGATTCTCAGGGATTCGAAGATACAAGCAGAGATCAAGGGTGAATACTGATTGAGACATCTATTCGGTAAACCCTCACATATCTTATTTTACAATACCTGCATGGGCCACCACTAAAACCATGTCACACCCCAGAACCAGAATACTGGAGAGCGGGGGCAGACATAGCCAGCTACGTATAATGAAATGGAATCCACGTCACTATACGGTCACGACTGTCTAGATATATGAGGGTCTACCTACAATCCATCAGTCTCCTATGGTCAAGAACAAGCCTATTGTCTCAATCACAAGCAAGTAGTAACAGTCACAAGATATTAGAGCATCAATATACAATAGTAAGGCGTCCTATACATTACATATTGGATGATCATGAAGCTAGTCGTACAAAATGTCAGGACTAGCAAGAGTTTCAGTTATACATGATCAACCCTAGGATTTGTCAATCATGTTACAGCCCGTAGGCAGACAGTAAATAAAGGTGCAATACGAGCTAACACGTGCTCGCCGGCTAAACGCCTCAAAAGAATAATTTTACAAATAGAGTGAGAGGACAAAAAAAATCCACTCGTTGCCCTGGTTACGCCTGGTGGTCACCATCGGGCTGAAAGACAGGTGGATCCTCTGTTGCTGCTCCGATATCTGGCCACACAAAACCAGCTGGGTCAGACCCCAGAAAGAGCAAGTGCCACAAAGGAGGCTTCACTTAGGAACTAAAACCAGCATATCACAATAGAATATTAAAGATAATAAATAAAGAACTGATAATAATAGAGATAACAACAGTAAACTGAGTACGAAGAAACTATTCAAGTAGCCAGGTCACAACCCTTAAACCAAACAAGGACCGGAGTTGCAGCCCTTCACCTGAATAGAAACCCGTCTCAAATACTATTGGTACAGTGAAGACAATAAACGAAGAGAGGACACAGAACTGCTCCGGTAGCCAGGTTACAACCCTTAAACCAAACAAGGACCGGGGTTGTAACCCTTCGCCTGAACAGAACTGGACCCCTGATCTTTATTACTAAGGCCAGTATAAATAATCATGGTATTAAGGTAAGGTAAAACATGATGAACATGGCATGGGATTGCAATAAGACAATAAACGAAGAGAGGACACAGAACTGCTCCGGGAGCTAGGTTACAACCCTTAAACCAAATAAGGACCGGGGTTGTAACCCTTCGCCTGAACAGAACTGGACCCCCGATCGTTATTGTTAAGGCAAGCATCAATAATCATGTCATGTCACAATCTTGCACAGTATCAGGATAAGACTAAGCTGGAATAAACTACATCCAATCAATCACGGCCAATCAAGAGTACGGCTTGATACTTTAACTAACTAGGGTTATCACAGGCCTAGTTACTAGCAAGATGCAATGAGATTATCCCAACAGCCACAAGCCCTGCAGACCATCCGGTTATCCAGGTCGAATGTCCGTTTAGGAAGAATGCAACACATGACTGTGTGCTGGAAATGTGCCCTACTCGTCGGTAGGCTACAAGTCCACTGAATGTGCCCAGGTAACGGGATTGCCTGTAGCTGGGAATCTCTTCATGACTACTGAATCATTCTAGTTAATTAGCCTTAGTCAATTTCAGTAGGTACCCCTGACCGTGGTACTCAGGGGTCCCCATCCTAAACATGATGCAAGACAGTACTAGTTTATTTGTACAAACACAATCGCCCACGGTGTCCAAGTCTTTCATACTTGTCATGTCAGGCTAGCTGTCGTAATAGCATGCCGAGATATATCATGTCAGTTTACTTGTCAAGAGTGCGCCACAGCGGGCCACTATCGTGTTCTATTCTTACAATATTATGAATGAGAGAAACTTGCATAAAATAACTAGTGACATATTCTTGATGCCAAGGAAATGATCTACAACTTCCACGTTGGGAGTTGGGAGAAATTCGAGCCATAATTCAGTCAATTAGGACATATAACAGTTAGAAATAGTCAAAATATGCATTATGCGGCCTATTCTGCGACACCATAAGCGGCCAACTGCGACATGCGGTTTATGCGGCTCAACTGCGACATCATATGCGGCCTACTGCGACATGCGACTCATGCAGCTCAACTGCGGCATGCTATGCGGCCAACTGCGACATGCGGCTCATGCGGCTCGACTGCGACATGCTATGCGGCCAACTGCGACATGCGGCTCATGCGGCTCCACTGCGACATCATATGCGGCCTACTGCGACATGCGGCTCATGCGGCTCAACAGCGACATGCTATGCGGCCAACTGCGACATATGTCTCATGCGGCTCAACAGCGACATGCTATGCGGCCAACTGCGACATATGTCTCATGCGTCTCAACAGCGACATGCTATGCGGCCAACTGCGACATGCTATGCGGCCAACTGCGACATATGTCTCATGCTGCAGATGAACATAGAAGTTTGACCAAAATTGTTTTGGCCATAACTTCCTCATCCGAAGTCGAAATTAAGCGAAACAAAAGCCAAAACTGCATGAAATTGAATTCGCTACAACATAGAACCATTAGTTTTCAAAAATAACCAAGTTTTAGAGATCAAAACCAAGAAAACCAAAAGTTATAAACTTAGATCTACAAGAAATTATCCATCAAAATGAAAAAGGCCAAGTTCTAAAGAGTCTTAAAATCAAGTAAGGAAGAGAATGGAACAATAAAACTTGAGATCCAACATGAAGCAAGTTTACACTTGCCTAGCTCTCTTCCCTGGTAGGTAGAAGAGTAATGGTGGAGAAGAAGAAGTGAAGGAGAAGAATAAATGAAGAGAGAGAGAGAGAGAGAGTTAGGTAGAAATATAAATGAGGGTGGTGGTGGTAGGTGGGGTTTTTCTTTTGGTTCATGGTGAACCCAAAAGCAAACTAAACCAAGCTAAGCCGAACCAAGCTAAGCCAAATAACCATGCAGGAAAATATGCAATACGAGTCAAGAATACGTACACGTATACCAAGATACGTAATACGAACCACAGGCATTACAGTTTGTAATAATTAGAATTGATTATATATCAGTTTGTAATAAATGATTTGTTTTTAAATATGGAATGCAAATTATATTTGCGTTTATATTCTGTTGGGGGCCTAGTGTAATAACCTAAACCTTGGGGGCCTATTTGCTAACTACCCGAACCCTCCCACGACCACACACTCTCTCTCTCTCTCCTCTGCCTCATCCACCCCGACAGCCCTGACTGCCCCGAGCTGCCCCGCCGACTACCCCCGCCTTTCCCGGCCAAATCTACCGCCTCAACCCCCCTATAAAAACCCCCACAGACCCCCCGACCCATCTACCACCACCACGACGCACCACCACCGACCACCGCCCTGTTATTCCCCTTTTTCCCCAAACCCTAACCCTAGCTCCGGTCACCACCTTCGCCCAGCGCCACCGTCGACTTCCACAGCCCCCAACCGCCATCCACCGACGTGCCTCGACGAGCCGCGCCCAGCGCCACTCCTCCGCCGCCGTCACGACGCCTCCACCGCCGTCCAGCTCCTTCGAAAACCCTTCCATCGTCGGACACGTAGGTAACACGACTCAAATCGTGTCGTACGTGTCTCATTTTCACGCACGAGACTCGCCAGGACACGACGGACCTAGTGCTATGCTCGAACACGCGAGACTGAGCTCGTACGTGTCGTGCATAGCACGGACACATTGATACCTGTGTCCTTAACTGTCAGGACACAGGACAGATATTTATATTTTTTTTATTATTAACCTAACCTAAACTAAATAAAATAAACGAAACCCTAACTCTAACAAACCCAGCGGACTGACCCCCTGGTCAGCCCGACCCGATTAAATCCCCCCCCCCCCGCTGGCTTGGGTTCGAGCCCCCCTTTCTGTTTCCTTTCTTTTCTTTTTTCTGTTTCTTTTCTTTTCTTTTTCTTTTATATATATATACTTATATATATATATGTATATGTATATTAGTATATATATAAGTATATACTGTATTTTAACAGTATTTTATATATATGTATATATATTTTATAGTTAGTAAGTTTCATATATATATATATATATATTTTATATGTATATATATGTATTGTTATACATACTACTTTATATATATAAACTGTTATATATATATATATATATATATATATATATATATATATATATATATATATATACTCCACTTTAGTATTTTATAAATATATATATATATATATATATATATATATATATGTATGTATATATATGTATTTATGTACATATAGGTATATAGGTATATTTTTCTTGTGTGTATATTTTCATAGTTAGTAAATGTTATGTATATATTTGTATACATATATGTATATATATATTTTCATATATATATATATATATATATATATATATGTATATATATATATATATATATATATACATATACATATATATATATATATATATATATATATATATATATATATATATATATATATATATATATTATTATTATACACTTTATAATTTAATGTCTCCTTATATATATATATAAAAATATATATATATATATATATATATATATATATATATATATATATATATATATAAAATATATATATATATATATATATATATATATATATATATATATATATATATATATATATATATATATATATATATATATATATATATATATATATATATATACTTTATAAATTAAGTATTTTCCTTATACATAGATATATGTACCTTTTTCATGTGTAGGTATATAATTATTTTGTATAATTTTACCATATTAAAATAATAATATTTATTTTGCACTATTACCAAATTGTATTTTTTTGTGTATTTAAATTACTGCAACCATTTGGTGTCCAAGCCTAGCATGGGTATTTGGGCCCAAATGTGTTTTCACACATTCAAGACCTGTACAAGTCATATTGGACTTGATTCATGGCCTTGGATCCTGTATTTGAACTTTGGTTCAAATTATATATATGGACAAAATACGCAGATAATTAATTATTGTGTGCAATGCTGTTTTTAATTTTCTAAAAATACTTAAAGTACTGCTAAAATTATGGAAAAATAGTATTTAGATACTATGTTACTTTAGCTAATTTAATATAATTTTTGTAGTATTTAATTTACTTTTTTGCCACTAGTTTGGTATATGAAACCAAAACTCATTTTCTGTATACTTAGGAAAACTGATTTTTATAAAATACTTGTACTGGTTAATAAATTCCAGAAAATTATAATAAATTTCTATGATTAACAAGGATCACTTTGATACTTTACTTTAAGAAAAACTAGGCTTTTTGTCTATTTCTAAAATTGTTAGAACATAAAGATCATTTAATTTATTTATTGATTAATTACGACTTGTAGCTTTTTGTGTTATTTTGAGTTTTAGCCGTGTTGAACCCCACCCCTCACTAGTGTAAAGACCCCAGAAAGTTAGTTAAAGTAGTGTGTCACCCCACATTTGTCTCCTATGCCAAAGTCATCATTTTGGCTAGGTACCCAGTCACAAGTCGTGTTTCACCAATTAGTGTCCTAGTGTTTTAACTTAGTGTAAAAAGCTAAGTTATTGTATTTACTTTGCTAGAGGCAAGTACTTTCTACGAACTTTACATACTGCTAGAACAATAAACTGCGACTTACCAACCATGTTAAATGCTGATCCTTGGGGTAGCAAGTTAGAACTTTACATGTTGTATTACTTTCAGTCTCTATCATGTTTAGGACAGTATCTCATATCTCTCACATGCTTTATATCGTTCTCGTATCTCCCACATGTTATTACTGTTTTCATATCTCTCACATATTTAAAATAACGGGTTAAGGGGAAACTGCTAGTAATGTACGTGATCATGACCCCCTTCTCCGTATGTATTTACCGCGCTCGGGGACATTCTATATGTAACCTTGCCGTAGGTTCTGATCTCGCATTTGTGTATGGATATACACCGATGTCGTTCGTGCACGTATGTGCATGCCAAAAAAACTTGATATGTGCCGCTGTACATCCTATTCACCTATTGACCGATTCACGTACATGCTACAGTTTTAAACTTTTAAACGATATGTTATCATTCCTAAAAAGAACCAATTAAACCATGATATGCCATGATTCCAGTTTATTACCTTCCTGTTCATGCTTTGTATATTCAGTTTGCTAGAAAATAGTACTTGCTCCCGTCCTGATAGGATAACGTTGTAGGTATACTTACTGAGGAGGAGTTGCTCTGTGATTCGTATTATGGAGTCACTGCCGAGTGCCGAGGACCCGATTTTGCCATACGAGGATGTTCCTGCGGGGAACCTCGCCTAGTTGTCTTTTGTTCACTTAGACTTTTGAGAGTAGTCATGTATTAGACTATACATTTTGTAACTGGACATGTATCCAATTTTACATTTCAGACTTGTACTTTGGACTTATTTCTATATATGAGATAGCTTTTGTGTTTGGAGCATTTATGATTCTTCTTCACTTATAGAACTGTTAGCACATTTAGTCTTATCTTGTTATCTCTAGAACAGCTTACTGCACTTTATCTTAAGCGTAGGCTGAACATGGCTCGGCCCGGCCCAACAATTTGGGTAACGGGTCATGACATGTTTTTAGTGGTGGCCCATGCAGGTCCTGATTAAACTGTTTGGTTACGTTATTGTACCAAGCATGCCTGCAATTAGAAAATTAAGGTAATTAGACAACATTAGGAGAGATGCTTAGAACACCTAGAGGAATGCTAGGATTGCAACATAGGAATACATCACATGTTTGCTATTATAATTAGATTTCCTTGCCTATGATTGCTTACTTTAAATAAGTCCTTATAAGTCCTTTTATTTTGTTATTTAGATGGTGCTTACTCGTTCATCCCAGTATGTTACCCCCGAGAATGGGGCCCTCCATATCCAGTCAGCTGACCAGTTGACTGATACACCTTCACCTACCACATTTCCCCACTCCACAGATCCACAGACCCAGATACCACCTTCCACATCACAGGCCCGGCAGGACCCGATACCTCAACAACCCCCTATCACTATACCCACCCAGGCTTCCGTCACACTCGACGGGAACCAGCTGCTCATACTGATTCAGGGGTTCCTAACAACCCATCAGGAGCAGACTACCCTACTCCGCCAGAGCATGGAGCGTTCTGAGGGACGTCCCGTGGTCCCACCACATGCAGAGCCACGGCAGAGAGCGGGGACGATCAAGGACTTCATGGGTCTGAATCCCAAGGAATTCTCAGGGACTGAGGGCATAGTAGTAGCAGATGACTGGCTAGATTCGGTAGAGAGGAAGCTTCTGGAAGTTAGGATGCCGGATGACCTTCAGGTCGAGGCAGCGGGATTTCTGCTGATAGACTTAGCCGGAGTCTGGTTCAGGAATGAGCCGTTGTTTGCGAGAGGGAGAGCCACTTGGGACCAGTTCAAGACCCAGTTCAAGAAGAAATTCTTCTCGACCACTGCTAGAGTAGCCATGGGGCTACGATTCCAGAACATCCAGCAGGAGAACCGTTCTGTTGATGAGTATGCGGCAGAGTTTAGTCGCCTGAGCCGTTTCGCTCCTAGTCTGGTTGCAGATCCAGAGGAGATGACCCGTAGGTTTTGCCATGGTCTAGTTCCAGACATTGGCATTCTTATAGTGGCGAACGGTACGACTGACTACTACCAGAGCCTAGAGTTGGCCCGGAGCATTGAGGAGCGTCTTCTGTCTAGCAAGAGGTCGGCTTCTGTACATCATGAGGGACCGTCCAAGCGTCAGGCTTTCCAGCAGAGAGCACCGACGCCGCCCCAGCAGACTTACCGTCCCCCTACACCACATCACCCGACCCAGCCAGTTAGAGCCCCGGGACCTCAGCAGCAGCAGAAGGGGACTGTGTGTTCATTCTGTAGAAGGGTAGGCCACGACGCTTTCGTTTGTAGGAAGAGGTTGGGGCAGTGTTTAGCTTGTGGGTCTGCCATCCATCAGATTCGGGACTGCCCAGTAGCCAAGGGACCCCAGGGGAAGACTTATAGCCTAGTCCTTGAGCTGGAGCCGGAACAGGTTTCGGGAGGTTAGTTTTGATCGTAGCCTTAGTCATTTGTTGCATTGCTTGCTATGTTAGAATATTGTCGGGTCTTCAATCCTTGTAAATTTCGAGGACAAAATTTTTCAAGGAGGAAAGACTTGTAAGCCCCCTATTTTTCAAATTCATTTTAATTAGTGTTAATTAATTTTTTTATGTCATTTATAGCCTTAAATGATTTTTAGGAATTTTAGGAATTTTTTTTCGAATTTTTAAATGATTTTAAATGAGTTTTAAAATACAAAAATATTAATTTGTAATTTTCTAAATTGTTTTAATTATAGTTTGTAATAATTAGAATTGATTATATATCAGTTTGTAATAAATGATTTGTTTTTAAATATGGAATGCAAATTATATTTGCGTTTATATTCTGTTGGGGGCCTAGTGTAATAACCTAAACCTTGGGGGCCTATTTGCTAACTACCCGAACCCCCCCTCCCCCCGACCACACACACTCTCTCTCTCTCCTCTGCCTCACCCACCCCGACTGTCCTGACTGCCCCGAGCTGCCCCGCCGACTACCCCCGCCTTTCCCGGCCAAATCCACCGCATCAACCCCCGCTATAAAAACCCCCACAGACCCCCCGACCCATCCACCACCACCACGACGCACCACCACCGACCACCGCCCTGTTCTTCCCCTTTTTCCCCAAACCCTAACCCTAGCTCCGGTCACCACCTTCGCCCAGCGCCACCGTCGACTTCCACAGCCCCCAACCGCCATCCACCGACGTGCCTCGACGAGCCGCGCCCAGCGCCACTACTCCGCCGCCGTCACGACGCCTCCACCGCCGTCACGACGCCTCCACCGCCGTCACGACGCCTCCACCGCCGTCCAGCTCCTTCGAAAACCCTCCCATCGCCGGACACGTAGGTAACACGACTCAAATCGTGTCGTGCATGTCTCGTTTTCACGCACGAGACTCGCCAGGACACGATGGACCTAGTGCTGTGCTCGGACACGCGAGACTGAGCTCGTACGTGTCGTGCATAGCACGGACACATTGATACCTGTGTCCTTAACTGTCAGGACACAGGACAGATATTTATATTTTTTTTATTATTAACCTAACCTAAACTAAATAAAATAAACGAAACCCTAACTCTAACAAACCCAGCGGACTGACCCCCTGGTCGGCCCGACCCGATTAAATCCCCCCCCCCCCCCCGCTGGCTTGGGTTCGAGCCCCCCTTTCTGTTTCCTTTCTTTTCTTTTTTCTGTTTCTTTTCTTTTCTTTTTCTTTTTATATATATATATTTATATATGTATATATGTATATGTATATTAGTATATATATAAGTATATACTGTATTTTAACAGTATTTTATATATATGTATATATATATTTTATAGTTAGTAAGTTTCATATATATATATATTTGTATATGTATATATATGTATTGTTATACATACTACTTTATATATATAAACTGTTTTATATATATATATATATATACTCCACTTTAGTATTTTATAAATATATATATATATGTATGTATATATATGTATTTATGTACATATAGGTATATAGGTATATTTTTCTTGTGTGTATATTTTCATAGTTAGTAAATGTTATGTATATATATTTGTATACATATATGTATATATGTATTTTCATATTAAAATATATATATATATATATATATATATATATATATATATATATATATATATATTTATATATATATATATATATTTATATATATATATATATATATATATATATATATATATATATATTTATATATATATATATATATATATATATATATATATATATATATATATATATATAAATATGTATATATATATATATATATAAGGAGACATTAAATTATACACTTTATAATTTAATGTCTCCTTATATATATATATATATACATATTTATATATATATATATATATATATATATATTTTGTCGATATATATATATATATATATATATATATATATATATATATATATATATATATATATATATATATATATATATATATATATATATATATATATATACTTTATCAATTAAGTATTTTCCTTATACATAGATATATATACCTTTTTCATGTGTAGGTATATAATTATTTTGTATAATTTTACCATATTAAAATAATAATATTTATTTTGTACTATTACCAAATTGTATTTTTTTTGTGTATTTAAATTACTGCAACCATTTGGTGTCCAAGCCTAGCATGGGTATTTGGGCCCAAATGTGTTTTCACACATTCAAGACCTGTATAAGTCATATTGGACTTGATTCATGGCCTTGGGTCCTGTATTTGAACTTTGGTTCAAATTATATATATGGACAAAATACGCAGATAATTAATTATTGTGTGCAATGCTGTTTTTGATTTTCTAAAAATACTTAAAGTACTGCTAAAATTATGGAAAAATAGTATTTAGATACTATGTTACTTTAGCTAATTTAATATAATTTTTGTAGTATTTAATTTACTATTTTGCCACTAGTTTGGCATATGAAACCAAAACTCATTTTCTGTATACTTAGGAAAACTGATTTTTATAAAATACTTGTACTGGTTAATAAATTCCAAAAAATTATAATAAATTTCTATGATTAACAAGGATCACTTTGATTCTTTACTTTAAGAAAAACTAGGCTTTTTGTCTATTTCTAAAATTGTTAGAACACAATGATCATTTAATTTATTTATTGATTAATTACGACTTGTAGCTTTTTGTGTTATTTTGAGTTTTAGCCGTGTTGAACCCTACCCCTCACTAGTGTAAAGACCCTAGAAAGTTAGTTAAAGTAGTGTGTCACCCCACATTGGTCTCCTATGCCAAAGTCATCATTTTGGCTAGGTACCCAGTCACAAGTCATGTTTCACCAATTAGTGTCCTAGTGTTTTAACTTAGTGTAAAAAGCTAAGTTATTGTATTTACTTCTACAGTGACGAGTTATCGGACATCCATAGCACATTTATCGCAGCTTGTTTTACTTTGCTAGAGGCAAGTACTTTCTACAAACTTTACATACTGCTAGAACAATAAACTGCGACTTACCAACCATGTTAAATGCTGATCCTTGGGGTAGCAAGTTAGAACTTTACATGTTGTATTACTTTCAGTCTCTACCATGTTTAGGACAGTATCTCATATCTCTCATATGCTTTATATCGTTCTCGTATCTCCCACATGTTATTACTGTTTTCATATCTTTCACATGTTTAAAATAACGGGTTAAGGGAAAACTGCTAGTAATGTACGTGATCATGACCCCCTTCTCCGTATGTATTTACCATGCTCGGGGACATTCTATATATAACCTTGCCGTAGGTTCTGATCTCGCGTTTGTGTATGGATATACACCGATGCCGTTCGTGCACGTATGTGCATGCCAGAAAAACTTGATATATGCCGCTGTACATCCTATTCACCTATTGACCGATTCACGTACATGCTACAGTTTTAAACTTTTAAACTATATGTTGTCATTCCTAAAAAGAACCAATTAAACCATGATATGCCATGATTCCAGTTTATTACCTTCCTGTTCATGCTTTGTATATTTAGTTTGCTAGAAAACAGTACTTGCTCCCATCCTGACAGGATAACGTTGTAGGTATACTTACTGAGGAGGAGTTGCTCTGTTATTCGTATTATGGAGTCACTGCCGAGGACCCGGTTTTGCCATACGAGGATATTCCTGCGGGGAACCTCGCCTAGTTGTCTTTTGTTCACTTAGACTTTTGAGAGTAGTCATGTATTAGACTATACATTTTGTAACTGGACATGTATCCAGTTTTACATTTCAGACTTGTACTTTGGACTTATTTCTATATATGAGATGACTTTTGTGTTTGGAGCATTTATGATTCTTCTTCACTTATAGAACTGTTAGCACATTTAGTCTTATCTTGTTATCTCTATAACAGCTTACTGCGCTTTATCTTAAGCGTAGGCTGGACATAGCTCGGCCCGGCCCAACAATTTGGGTAACGGGTCGTGACACTAAGCTTGGCATATAATTGTTCTTCTCGCAACGTTTGTAATACAATCCTCAAGTGTTTTTCATGTTCCTCTTCACTTTTGGAGTATATAAGAATGTCGTCAATGAATACAATTACAAATTTATCCAGATATTGATAGAATATTCGATTCATCAGGTCCATAAATATGGCGGGTACATTCGTTAACCCGAATGGCATAACTAAGAATTCGTAATGCCCATATCGAGTTCTAAATGCAGTCTTAGGGACGTCTTCCTTCCTTACCTTCACTTGATGGTATCCGGACCTTAGATCAATTTTTGAGAATACTCTTGCCTCTCCTAACTGGTCGAATAGTTGATCAATTCTAGGTAGAGGATACTTATTCTTGATGGTGACCTCATTCAAAGCTCTATAATCAATTACTAGTCGTAGGGTACCATCCTTCTTTTTCATAAACAATACTGGTGCACCCCATGGCGAAGCGCTGGGTTGAATAAATCCTTTTGCTAACAATTTCTTTATTTGTTTATTCAACTTAGCTAATTCCTCTTTGTTCATTGGGTATATTTTCTTGGCTATGGGAGCTGCTCCCGGGATTAGATCTTTAGAGAATTCTACAGCTCTATCTGGAGGTAGCCCTGGCAATTCTTCTGGGAATACGTCATTAAATTCCTCCACTATCCTTGGAAATGATTGCTCTACCGATTCTTGCAACATTGCTTGAACAGGTAATTCAAACTTCTCTAGTTCTTCTATATTGAATTTATTTTGGTCTCGCACAAATTCATAAGACTCTCCGTCGGGAAGTTGAAATGTAACTTTCCCTTGACCGCAATCTATATTGGCCAATGCTGCGGTTAGCCAATCCATGCCTAGTATCACATCCTAGTTGCTTGTCGGGAAAACAAGTAACCGAGTTTGAAAAGCTCCTCCACCCAACTTTATGGGATATTTACTACATACGCGATTGACTTCTACCACTCCGTTACCGATGAGAACCTTTAGTGATTTAGACAGAGGTTGGGATTCTATTTCACGTTGCGATATAAACGAAGATGCTATAAATGAATGGGTAGCCCCGGAATCAAACAATACGGATGCTGGATATGCAGAAACTAGGATTGTACCTGAGACTACTTCTCCCGAGATATTTGCATCTTCAGCTCCCATCATAAATGCTTGCCCTTGTCCCTTTCTCTTCTTATTGTGATTTTGGGCTTGACCCGCCCTTTGTGCTTGTTGGAACTAATATGCCTGAGGGGCATATGGTGGCCTTTGCTGATTCCTATAAGTCATGACCGTTTGTGAGGTTGGTGCCTGAATCCTTGGCTGAGGTTTATTCCCCTGAATCGGGGGTCGATACCCTTGATTGAATCCTCGTGCCATCGCTCCAATTGCAGGTAGCTGAGGGCACTGACTAATTGGATGATTTCCTGCTCCACATCTCAAGCAGAGTCCCAACAATTTTCTACATACATCTTTCTTGTGTCCTGGTTTCTGGCAGTAGTTGCAGACAATGAATCTGTCTGGGTTGCCATTCTGAGGACGCTTAGATGGTCCCTGCCAGTGATTCTTGTTGGAGGGTGCTCCTTCTTCAAAGGTTCTCTTAGGTTGCGATGACCGGAAAGGTTGCTCTTCCTTTAGTATCCTCTCTTGGTCTCGAGCAGCTTCTGTTGCCTCAGAAAAGGTTTGGCACCGATAAGATGCGATCCTACTTTTCAGTTGGGTCCCAAGCCCTTCTACGAACCTGGATATTTTAATTTCTTCATCCGCTATCATGTTAGGGGCAAATCGACTAAGCCTGGAAAATTCTGCAGTGTACTCATCAACTGTGCGTCTCCCTTGTTTTAGATAGTTGAATTGTCGTTCTAATTCTATCCGTGCTGATTTAGGATAGAATCTTTCTTCAAATTTCTTCTTAAATTCAGCCCATGACATGTCCTTGTCAGAATCTTCTGGATACTCGACACTCCACCAGTATCCAGCAATGTCTTCCAGCTGGATGCAGATTGCTGGTACCATATCCTCGGGTCGAACTTTCGCAGCCTTCATCAAACCTTCAATGGTTTTTAGCCATTGACCCGCTTCCATTGCATTTTCTGTTCCCTTAAACTTTGGTGGCCTAAGATCCCTGAATTCCGTTAGAGCCCCATCCTTGGTATTGTTAGAATTCTACATCTGTTCCAATATTGAAGTGTTGGTTGCATGGACAGTATTGGCATGCTGACTACTGGTTTCCAGTAGTTGTTGGAACAAACGGAACATATCAGCCACGGTTGGTGTCGTTGATGCTTGAGGTGGTGGATTGTTTGGCTGATCATGGTTGTCAATATCCTGAAATTAAAAGACACAATCCTCAAGGATTATTTGACTCACAATATTTATTTATAACAAGTTGTATAGCAAGAACCATATATATTTTAGTATAATAAGAGTAATACAAAATGTTGTTTCTACTCCCAACTTTACATCTGTTTACATTCTTCTCACTTAGTCTACTCATGTCACTCAACTTTCCCAAAATGTTACATGGTATTCTATTCTATCCCTACCTATCCCTACTCATATACATATGTACATTCTGCCGCTTTCTAAAATACCATACAGCAGACAAAAGAGAAGGACTCCTTCTTCACTATATATATGGTTAGTTTTTCTTATGCTATAGCCTCGATGAGGATCCTTTCCTCAGTGAGGATCTCGACCTCTGGGTGGAGTCTTTCAAAGTCGTCTAGTGTGCCCTCATAGCCATGTAGTCCGATGTAGATGCGGTTTGGATCTCGGACATACAAGCAGTAGGTTGTATTTTCAAACTATACTTCAGCTCCGTCCTCGATATCCCTGATAATGGGACGCATGATTCCATAAAACACTTGGTAGACATGAACGTCGTACCAATCGGGTGCGTTCTACATTATTCTTGTATAACGTTGGTATAAGTACAGAGTGTAGTCGCTCCCATCCCATTCCAAACTCGGCATAAACAGGTCCATACCTACATTCATAATATCCTTAAGTAAGAAGTACTTACAAGGAATATAAGAATATAGGAAAAGCATATTTTATTTATTGGCAGCACAATATGCACCTACTACATACATTCATACATTTCATCCCTACTACATGCATTCATGCATTACATTCCTTTATGTGACTAGGGATTTAATACTTATTTATACTTCTACATTTACACATCATCCACATTCTGGGGATCTAAATCCACATTCGCCTTATGTTAAGGATTTTTGCCTCTGGGTACGTCTGCTTCCATTCTTCCAGAGTACCGTTGCGATCGGTTTCTGGGCCTTCAGAGGGTTCTGCCTTGATCAGGACATAGTAATGCACCGTATTATAATATACTCTTCTTTCATCCACTATATCTGTTTCCACCGGATATTTTAGCTCGTAATGTACCACATAGGCCTCTATCATCCCTTTTGGTGCCACTCGCCACATCTTCTTTAAACGCATAATATTCGTCCAGGCTATGGCTGTCATTACCTAGTCTTGCAAAAGGTGCAAATCGGGGCATGATCTACACCAAGAATTCCTTGGGTCAGTATCCCTTTACTAAGATTAAAATAATTGGTTAGATAAGAGAGAGGTAATCATTGCACAATGCTACTAACTATTGACACTTCCTTCTCAAGGATTCCTAGGGTGTGATTTGGACTCGAGGTGCTCCTTATAGTTCTAGAACCTACGTCCTATCTGAACCTACGTTTTATCCTAGATTTCCCATTCTAGCTGACCTGCATGGGCCACCACTTAAAGACGTGTCACGCCCCGCTTCCCAGATTTGAACGGTGACATCAAAACACATCCCCAGGCTACGCGCCAAAATCGCGATTGTCGCCCGTAAATCAGCAGAATGGAAAGTACAAGGAAATTTATATTGCATTACACATGGTAATTCTAATACAGGAAACTTATCTAACAGTACATTGTCTTACATATTTATTACAAAAAGTAATTTACAAAAGTAACTACGACAGCACTAGTCATAAACTGAAAGTCTTCAGGTCACTACTCCTCGACGTACAGTGGCAACGCCTCGGCAGGATTGTCTTCTTCTTCTCCTAGTGAACAAATATTTAGAAACGACAAGCAAGTCCTCGGCCAAGAATGGTGAAAAACAAAGGAAATGTGAAATAAAATGAGACAAATAGTTCTTGTCAAGTAGCCATATTTAATGAAGCATTTTATTAATGTGTGAGTGTCATATTCCTCTTATCCAGATAGGCGTGATGGCAACATGCAATGCAGTATTGGAGAACAACCCCTGAATATTCTTCTAAATGATTTCCCATCAACAATCCCGTTAACCTGGGATCAGGCTATGAATTCGACGGCACGGTGCTTAGTATCCGGCCTGGAGCCTCCCTTGGGCTTAACAATCATCTATTCGATGTTACTGTCATAATAGACGTAATAATCTAGAGCCTCCCTTGGGCTTAGTTTGCCTCCCTTGAGCAAACGAAAACAGGAGCCTCCCTTGGGCTTAGTTTGCCTCCCTTGAGCAAACGAAAATACGTGAGCTAATCCTCACAAACTCCATTCGCATGGTCTTATGAATGAGTAAAAATTTACTGATCAACTTTTTAATTTATTATGCTATAGGACTATTTAGGAATATCCAGGTTGTTCTCCCCCGCCTAATGCTTCCTAGTTGTTTTCTAAGTATTTTTCCTAAATGACTTTTAGGTCTTAGGGAATATCCCGATTTTTCAGAAAGTCGGAAATTGACTATCTCTTGAAATTTCCAAAAATTTCGGCATAGTCTCTTTTGTTTTTAGAGACTCCGGAAATTTTGCAAGAGACAATATATGATAAAATAAATTTCGGGTTCGTCGACCCCTTCGGTGGAGCAACTCTCAACACCGGAACCACGCAAGTATATATCGGGTTCGCCGACCCATTCGGTGGAGCAACTCTCAACACCGGAACCACGCAAGTATATATCGGGTTCGCCGACCCCTTCGGTGGAGCAACTCTCAACACCGGAAATCCACAAAACATTATATATAGTGTTGTTTGAAGTTCTTACCTTGGCAAGCAATTTATTTATATATATGTGCCATTGCCCTTTTTTTCATACTATTTGAATCCGAGAATCACAATTTGCAAGTGCACTCTATAAATGCTATTCAAGTCTAAGAATCAAAAATTTGTTAGTAAAATAACAATAATCATACCCAAGGTTATAAAAATCTACACAATTACCAAATTAGCAATTTTACTCAAGGTATTGGTTATTAAGGATAACTAATGCTTTGATTCTCAATATGGGATGCTTACTCAACAATACTTATCCGCTAATCAAATTGATATTGCCAAGTACAATTTCATTTGTTAAAGAAATAGGATATATATGTAACTTTGTGATAATTCCAAGACTTAGATTCAAAAGGATCCACTAAGAATGTACACAAATTCAAGATTGAAGGTATCACAGTCCATCCTTAGGAATATATAGTCTATAGCTACGCTTAGGAATTTGGTACTAAGTTCCCTAGTATCCATGCATCCATAATTATTCAAATTAACCACAAGCAAAGGAATTAACTTAAATAATTTATATATTTATTTAATTTATTTGGAGTGATGTTCTTTGCTTACCAAATTATTAAAGGATTTAATAATTCATAAAAGAAAAACTATATAAACTAGACTATTATCCTTAAGATGTATCCATAGGCGATGCAAACAATATTAAGATATAAGATTTATAGGTTCAAGTCAATATTATATGTACTTCAAAATACTTTTGAGATACGCAAGAATTATTTCTTAATACTTTACACGTTTTAACTCAAAGAAAATAATTGCAATTATTAATTATATACTCATATACCATACTATGTTGCCAATCTTACCAAAACTTTCCTCTTCATAATGAAGAATATTTTTATACGAATTATACACGTACGTCAACATAGAATTAATTCGACGACTATGTACACGTATACATTCATATACATACACTCACATATATGTATTTAAGAAAAGATTTCATATTTAAAGTAGCACTTTCATTTAATAAGATGATGATTATACCTGAACCAATCATTCTAGTAGTCGAAACCATTCCTCAAAATCTCTAAATATTCGATTTAAGCAATTTAACATACACCTTATGTTCCTATAATTATTCCAAAACACCAATTCCATACTCATATGTCCTAGGTTCCATGTAAATTCCAAAAAAATTAGAATGCAATTGTCAAATTGGACATAAAGGAAACATTTGTAGAATGGAATTCGAAGTTGAGAGGAAAATGGGTGAGGACTTGCCTTGGGTTGGGAATTGACCTAGCTTTCTTCACAAATTCCTAATTTTAAACCCAACCACAATAAAAAAAAACTTGTTAGCAACTCTAATCCTAGGTTAAAGTTGAATTAGAGATGGGGAAGAGTAGCTTAGAATTTACCTAGGTTTTCTTTCCTTTCTTTTTTTTTTGAAGTGGAAGAGGAGGAAGAAGAAGGATGAAGAGGGGGTGGCCGGAGAGAGGTGGCCGTCGGCGGCGGCGGACGGCAGCGGACGGCGGCGGACGGCGGCGGCGGGCGGCCAGCAGCAGCAGCAGCACTTGGGAGAGGGGTGGTGGGGTGGTTTGTGTGTTGTTTGTATGTGTAGTTGTGTGTGTGTGTGGATTTAAATGGGAAATCAGGGTGAGGTGTCCCCCCCATTTAATGCAAGGGGACACATACTCCCCTTCTCTACTCTTCCATGGGAACACATGGCATGACATGTGTCATGCCATGGAAAATTCTTCTCCCTTTTTTTTCATTTAATAATAATAATAATAATAATAATAATAATAAGAGTATGACATCTATTGAGAGTATTTACTTTCCAACAAGTTGGACTAAATACATAAACATTAATAGGATGAAGCAATATCTAGAATCTTAACACAAAGCAAATTGTTTAAACTAGATTTCCAATATCAAGTCATTTTCTTACTACAAGACTCAATCCAAAAGCCTTTAAGCTAAAAAAAAGTATTGTCTTACTACAAAAGCAAAAGTCATTGTCTTGCTACAAAAGTAAAATCACTTTCTCACTATAGCTGGACACTTCAAAACCTTCAAAGATAAAAGTCTTTAATCTCAGAATAACTCATTTTCTAGAAGCATGCCTCCCCTCTTCTTTAAGCTTTACCTGAATTAAAATAAAAATAATATTAACACAATGTCACGACCCGCACCCTAGAGTAAGGGCACGAGACGTGGGTACGTCCAGCCTACGCCGCAGTGTCGGCGGTAGAACGCTGTCCTAGGTCACAACATCTAACAATTAACGGTATAGCAGTTATACTCCCCGAATGGGGGTGACATAACACAATATAAAACTCAACCACAGCTAAGGTAGAACAGGTAAGATAGATAGATAATGAAAGATAACAAAATCCAGAACAGAGAATCACAGAGATACAAATCCAGAACTAAGTGTCTAAAAATAAATACATCTCAGAATATCTCAAGTCTAATACAGTAATCCCAAATAGAAAAGACAGTCCTAATCTAAAGGAGTGTCATCTACAGCTAATGGCTCCTGCTGCTGGTCCAAGTCTGGGCACTCATCTAGTGTGGCACCGTAGTAAGTAGGGCAGAACGCCTCAGACTCATCCTCTGTAATATTTCAACAGGTCCAGTCAGGACAGGAACGAGCACATATCTCTCAACAGTTCATATCAGGTTAGGAGTATGAATCATTGCAATAGAGTAAAATACAGGAATGCTGAATGGAAGTACAAGTAAAACAGGAGATATTTTGTAACTGGAAATAGATACATGATAGTAAAGACTGTAAGTGACTACGTGATTTAGAGCATAATGGTTATGTAAACGGCTTGGGGGCACATGAATACAAATAAGGAGGCACATTTATACAGCTACTGGGGATAGTGTTCACATAACCAATTCTACTCACCCCGCCCCAACCAGTACACAAGGATCCGTTCAAGTTATGTCATAAGCACATGAATACAACTAAGATACGTGAACTCATGTAATGAGTAGTACATGAGGCACGTGAAAGCACATGAGAACATGTAAAAACATGAACTAGTACGAGTACAAGGAGTACCTGATGCACATGATAAAGTACATGAACATGAAATACCCGATGCACCCGTAGAGGGATAACATCTCAGGAAGGGATCCATATAGTACTAATCCGTGAAGATACGTGTCAGCATCATGTAGAGTAATCTAGAGCATGAATATATCCAGACAGGTATAAAAAGATCAGAGAATGTACTCGCCTGCTATCTGAAAGTCCGAGATGAAAGTACCGTCCGAGGAGTGGTGTCTGTCTCCTATAGAACAGTACGAGTCACAACAAGTCCAGAATGATAATACAATACAACTTAATGCATTCTACATGAATCTAGGTCAATCTAGACCAAAGTCAACTTTTGGTCAACTCTGGAAGTCAAACTAGGTCAACTAGTCAAATCTAGGTCTAGCAAGACTATTCTAGGTCATAACAAGTCTACTCTAGGTTTCTAGGCTATTCTAGACAATATCAAGACTAATCTAACATAACACATCTACCAAGACATCCTCTATAGCTAACAATACACACATAATGGTATATTGATAATCTAATTAGAGTACATAACCTATAGTCCATACCCCACACAACATCACACATATAAATATCATACACTATATCATAATCCCACATATCAGGACACTATATATATAATATATATATTAAAAATTACAAATACACATACATGTAGGAGAGCTTGTATATATATATATATAATAAGGCATATATATATATATACACATAGGAAGTGAGGGGGAAGGAATGTGTGGTGTACTGTGTGCTAGGCAGAGATTACAAGAGTGTGTGTGTTCTATCAAAACTAGAAAACAGGGATTAATTCCCAGGTTTTAGGCAAGATCAATTCAGTTTCAATACACAAGGGAATCAAGTCATATGTAAATGGAAAAATCAAGATGACAGTGTACATATAAGTTTAAAACAGTTCAAAAAGAAGGGAGTACCCATGTATTAACTAGTGTCACAGGTTTGATTCATTTCCAGGTTTTAACTGAAACAGTGCAAGCCATTTCCAGGTTTTGAACATTTAAAAAAAAAAAACAGTTCAAAGAAGTACTCATTTTTTTTCAGTTAACCATATCTCAGTATCTCAGTTTTTTTGAAAACTGAGAACAATCTCAGGTTTGCACATCAGTTTCAGCAAGGTAATAACAGGGAAGAAATCAGTTTTCAAGTGGCAATAGCCTAAGCAAAATCCCAGGTTAAACATGAAGTAAAGGAAATTAATTACAATAGTTCCAGGGAACTATAACTGAGGTTAAAACATTTAATCATTCAGATTTCAAAGAACACCAATAAGAAACAATTAACTCAACCACTAAAATCCCATATACACAAACCCAAGCCAAATTTAAATTGCCAAGAGTATGCTAACATAATTTATGATATGTAGGCTCAAATAAAAAGGGAAATTATTAACAGGAAGTAGGGAATTAAACAGTGGAACAAAACTGGAATACTGTGTCAGGCATGTATCAGACTTCACTGTCTCACGCAAATTTTCGAACCCAAACATCATATCAAATTAAACCATTGTATAATATGCAGTAGCAGAGATTTAACTACTCATTTGAGATCTAAAATAATCATTAAAACACATTTTAAAAACATTAAAATTGATTACAAACCAATTCACAACACACAGTATACACACGCACACACCCAGTCCAGTGCACACACAAGAACGTGTCCGACACGACACGAGGACTCGTGAAATTTGACGAGCCTCGTGTCAGTCGATGCCCCAACACGTGTGCCAAAGATCTCGTGGCCACGTGGCGTGTGCACTGCACAGCAAGCCCCGAGTAGCAGGACATGAACAGTGTCGCGCGCGCGCAGCCCACACACGCGTGTACGTGTCCACAAACCAACACGACACGACACGAAAACATGCTCAGAGCAATGGAATCACAGAAGCGAGGTAAAACCCTAATTTTCTATTCAAATAGAAATCACAAACTCATACGAAATGCCCATTGGGGCATTTCATCAAACACCCACTGTACCACACTGTTACGTGTCCAGAATGGACACGAAACGACACAAAAACTTGGGAAACCCTATTCCTATAGTTTGGCTAGGGTTAGGGCAACCTAGAAATGATTTTTACAGAATTTAAAACGGGTTAGAGAAGGTTATACCTAGTGATGCACCAAGCTCCAAAAATACTCTAAGGAAGAGATCCTTTCAAGCACCAAAGCTCCTCAAATTGTGTGCCCCCTGTCAAATCTCAATCCCAACAGCAAGAAATTACTATTTAGAACCTATAGGAATTTACTAGAGGGAAAAAGGAGCTAATTTGGATTTTCTATGAATTTGTGAAGTTGGAACATTACCTCTTTTCTAAACTTGATGAACCCTAATGAAGGAGGCTATCCCTAAAATTTGGGAGGATATAAATAGGGGGGGCTGTTATGTGGCTAGCCAAAGGCCCTAGGGTTAGGGTTTTAGCTTGTGGGTTGAGTCCTAACTAGTCTAGTCATGATTTGACTTGTGACTACACAAGCCATTCTCAAACCAAACTAAATCCGATTAGCCCCAAACCAATTCTAATGAACTTGAAATAATTAACTTAGGTCACACTAGGGTTTCTTAACCTAACCAAAGTATCTTGACCTAGATTAGCCAATAGGATAGTCTCCTAGTCCACATGGGTCACAGTCTAAAACTAGCACCAAACAAATCACTAAAAATTATCTAAAATCACATTAATTATAATTAAATATAATAATCCCAAAATAATTCCAAAATTTTGAAAATGACCAAAATACCCTCAAGCTAGAAAAGTGGCAGTGACACACAATAAAGATGGGGAGGCGTTATAATATCCAACAAAGAATCTGTTGACTTGTTCAAATAAAAACAATATTAACATAATAAAGATTTTAAGGCACTACTAGTTCACATGATTTTGAATATGAACTAATAGAAAGAGACTCGAGTACTAATAAAGATTGTAAGGCACAGGAGTTGAAGCAAGAAAAAAGCCAATAGAAAACCTTATTTCAACAGTCACGAATTGAATTTCATATATAGTGGCTCAAAAGAAGCAAAAAAGGAGTATTTAGATAGAAATTACCTTCCATTTTCTATCAAGTTATGATGTAATTGATCGGCCATGCAATTATGCTTCCTAGTGCTTCATTCAAAAGAAAAGCTTCACGCGTTGGTCGATAGAGAGTCACTCCCTCATTACCCTCTACTACATGTCGCACAGAAACTTTCCAACATTCAGTACCAAGCGGCACATGATGTACTAGTGATTTAGGATCCCTTGATAGAATTATACCGGTGGCAACAACTGTATTTTCGTCTAACCAACTTAGCAATTTGCATTTTGAGCTCTCCTGATTGGAATTGCAAAGAACTACATGTTCTTTCTTCTTGCTTTGTATCGTCTCATGAACAGAATTCAGAATTGGACTTGTTTCGTTCCTTTTTCTTTGTGTCATGTTATTGATAGAATGTTGACCAATTGTATTATCTTTCTGCTGTAATTAATATATGTTAAGCTTAATATATAAATACAAAAGAGTCACAATATTTAAAAGCAAATATATTGAGGTACTTACCGAATTACTTCCTCCTTTTTCGGCCATTGCAATAAAATTATTCATTTGATTTTTCAAGGCCACAAGTTCATTTTCTAATTTATTAACTTTGTCCCTCATTTGTGTTTGTCCCTCCAACTTTGACGGAGCTGCTCCCTATCCAAGCCCTCTTACTCGTCCTCGTGGATCCGGACCGAGTACCTTTGCAACAGCATCATCTCTAAATGACGAACCATTTTCTTGTGCTTTGTATTTTTTGACCTGTTGCTGTACTACAATAGAGCAAGTAAACTCAGGTACAAGCATAACAACATGGCAAACACATATAATTAAAACTGACAGATATAACTACCATTGCAATGTACTAGCAGAAATTCTAGTTGAAGTACAAATAACCAGGGTATTATGAATGTACTGGAATGGCTAACTCAATCTGCCAACAAATGTATGAATTAACATGCTTTCATAATGTGATAACTGATGATATCTTAAATATGTGATGTGAGTGTGTAAATTATCTTCTAATGGCAAGGTATTCTCATGGACAAGAACTTCCATCCTTCAGTTCAAGGAAAGAAGATGTACAATCCTTCACTTCAAGGAAAGAAGAAGTACCTTCCTCGAGATTTCTAAAAGAAGAATCAGCGAGGAGGGCTGACAACTGTACAAGCCCAGTGCAGGCTTCTCCAGATTCATAATTTGACAACTGTACAAATGACTTCATAATTTCCTTATAACATTTCAAGCTACATGCAAATAATTGTACTTCTTCTTAAAAGAACATGCTTAAAATGCTTCAACTCTTATTTGACATTCAATGTGGGTCAGGTCAATTATTCTAAATCTGATCAAGAAAGATACATCCATGTTGCTTGTATTTACGGTTTAAGCTAAGACTTCTCCATGTAGCATTGATGAACTAGATGCTTGTTCAGATAAATAGCGTGTTTGATTCTGATGCACTGCAACAAGTTGTAACAGGAAGAGTGTTTACTCTAATACTCGAAAATAAACTACAGTAAGAACTCACAAAGAATAACCATCAAAACACCATGATTACTTGCAACTGAGGGGCAAAACACTTGTTATGCGCTAACCCTTACTGGAAAAGGCTAACACACACAGCGGAAACAATGATTCTAGATTATGAGATAGAGAGAGCACCACCAATCACAAGAGACGAGATTTACGTGGTTCGGCGTAATTGCCTACGTCCACGGGACAAAAAACCTTCTCTTCTTTCTTCCTCTGGTTCAACAATACTCTACACAATTTGGGATGTCATCCCTCTTAATAGATAGAGCCAACAGATTTGTCTCTTAATAGATAGAGACAAATCTCCACATATTTGATCACATCAAGTTATAACAAACTCTAACAAGTTAACAAGTTATAACAAACTCTAACAAACTCGTTTCCCAACAACTCTCCACCTCGACGAAGAATTGGAAATCAAATCTGAGCCGATCACCATACTAGGAAGAATACATCACCTGGGCTGCACCATGTAGGTTGCCTACGTACCTCTGTCCAAAAGGATCAAGCCCATCGTAGTTCATCCAATGCCCCGTAGAGCCAATCAATGTTGAAGAATTTGAATCAGGTCCAAGCAGTGCTTGAACTTAACCCCTGGAATAACCTTTGTAAGCATGTCGGCATGATTGTCCCTGGTGTCGATCTTCTGCAGTAGAATGTCGCCTCCTCAAGGATCTCTCTGATAAAATGATATCTGACATCAATGTGCTTCGTGCGCGCATGATGAACCTGGTTCTTTGCCAAATAGATAGCACTCATGCTATCACAATAGACTTCAATAACATCTTGCTGAATCCCTAAGTCATCTAACAAACCTTGAAGCCAAATGGCCTCTTTAATTGCCTCTGTCATCTCCATATATTCAGCTTTAGTTGTGCTGAGTGCAACGGTCGATTGCAAAGTAGACCTCCAACTCACCGGTCCACAAGCCAATGTAAACACATAACCGGTAGATGACCGACGCTTTTCCAAATCTCCAGCATAGTCAGAATCCATATAGCCAACACATAACTGCTTATAACTAGCATTCTTCACAAACATCAAACCCATGTCAATGGTACCAAGAATGTACCTCAAAATCCACTTCACAGCTTGCCAATGACCCTTGCCAGGATCATGCATGTATCTGCTAACCAAACTAACATATTGTGAAATATCAGGCCTGGTACACACCATAGCATACATTAGACTTCCAACAAAATTTGCATAAGGAACATGAGACATGTGTTCAAGTTCACCATCAGACTTTGGAGACATAGAGGCGCTTAATTTGAAATGTGAGGCAAGAGGAGTACTTATTGCCTTAGAGTCTTTACCGATGCCAAATTTCTGAAGTACCTTCTGTAAGTACGCCTTCTGAGATAGCCAAATCTTGCCCTTATTTCTGTCCCTCCGAATCTCCATCCCAATAATCTTCTTAGCTTCACCCAAATCTTTTATCTCAAATTCTGCTGCTAGTTACTTTTTTAACTTTTCAATTTCAGATGTATTCTTAGAAGCAATGAGCATATCATCAATATACAAAAGCAAGTAGATGAAGGAACCATTTGGAAGCTTACGGAAGTAGACACAATGATCATGGTGGCTTCTGGTGTATCTCTGCCCGAGCATAAACCTGTCAAATCGCTTGTACCACTGCCGCGGAGACTGTTTCAAACCATATAGCGACTTGTTCAGTTTATATACCAAATTCTCCTTTCCTGCTACTTTGAACCCTGGTGGCTGAGTCATATAGATCTCCTCATCAAGATTGCCATAAAAAAAGGTAGTCTTTACATCAAGTTGAGCTAGCTCCAAATCAAACTGTGCTACTAAGGCTAAAAGAATACGAATAGAAGAGTGTTTCACAACTGGAGAAAATACCTCATCATAATCAACACCTTCTCTCTGAGCGTAGCCTTTGGCTACCAACCTTGCCTTGTAGCGGACGACTTCTCCTGGAGATCCTTCCTTTATTGTATAGACCCACTTGCAACCTATCGCCTTCTTTCCTTGGGGCAACTTAGAAAGTTTCCAGGTCTTGTTCTTGTGAAGAGACTGCATCTCTTCTTCCATAGCTCGCTCCCAAAACTCTGACTCAGGGCACTGTTTAGCTTCCTGATGTGTTGAAGGAACGCCATCTACGGTGATAGGAAGTGCATAAGCAATCATCGTCTCGATAAGCCTTTCGCGCTTACCGACTGTTCTCTTGGATCTTCTGAATGCAATAGACTCCTCAGGTGAAATCTCATTACTGCGGGTTCTGGAACCTGTTGTCCCACTATCTTCTACTTCTTCTTCTTCTGCACTTGTATCTGCATATGTCTCCGATGAAAAATCATTATGTTGCTCGTCATCTTCTGGTGTCACATCAAAAAATGGTACCCGAATAGATACAGTGCTCTCTGGACTATGTGGAGATTCATTAGTCTCCACCTGCTGCGAACTCTCCTTGGTCTTGGTAGTCTCCACCTGCTCGGAGCTCGTAGACTTTATCATGGAAGTCTCATCAAATGTGACATCTCTGCTAATGATGTTCTTTCTGTCTGTCAGATCCTACAACTTGTAGCCTTTAACTCCAGATTGGAACCCGATGAACACAACTCTTCTTGCTCAAGGATCCAACTTACTACCTTTTACATGGTAGTAGGTCGGACACCCAAACACACATAGAACATCATAATCCTTTGCAACTTCACCAGACCATGCCTCTAATGGAGTTTTACCTCCAATCGCAGTCGACGGTAACCTGTTGATGAGATGGCTTGCATATGTGACAGCCTCAGCCCAAAATGCTTTGCCTAATCCAGAATTAGACAACATACACTGTACCTTCTCCAGCAACGTACGGTTCATGCGTTCAGCCACCCTATTCTGCTATGGTGTCTCTCTCACTGTGAAGTGGCGCTCTATACCCTTATCCTGACATACTTGCAAGAATGGATCACTCTCGTATTCTCCTCCATTATCTGAACGAAGCTTTTTGATCTTCCTGCCGGTTTTGGTCTCTATCATCATTTTCCACTTCAGAAATATCTCTAGAACCTCATCTTTTCTCTTCATGGTATACACCCACAAACGTCTAGAGAAATCATCAATAGAAGACACAAAGTAACGGTTACCTCCATTTGATGCTGTCTGAGTAGGACCCCAGACATCCGTGTGAACATAATCGAGAATCCCCTTTGTACAGTGAATAGCGGTGCTGAATTGGACTCTCGTCTGTTTGCCCAGAACACAATGCTCACAAAAGTCTAACTTGCAGGACGATGCACCTTTGAGAAGACCCTGTCTGATAAGAGAATGTAAGGCCTTCTCACCTGTGTGTCCCAGTCGCACATGCCATAACCTTGTTGTATCAACTGCTGAAGCCGGAGTAACTGTAATATCACCTAAAACTGTACTGCCTTTCAAGTAGTATAAGTTCCTCTCTTACAGGCCCTTCATAATCACCATTGCACCACTTAGTACATTAAGTACCCCATTATCGATGACTATCTTGAAACCCTTAGATTCCAAGCAGCCAACAGAGATCAAATTTTTCTTCAAAGCAGGAACATAACGGACATCTCTAAGCTCCCAAACTACTCCATCAAACATCTTTATACGGATGGTACCAATCCCAAGTGTGTGACATGCATGGATCAATACCACACCAGTATCTAGCTTGTCAAAACTAGCAAACCACTCCCTTTCGGGATAGACATGATAAGTAGCACCCGTATCCAGAATCCACTCCGATGAGTTGGAACAACATACCGTTGATGAAATAGCAAGAGAGAAATCTGAATCCGTAATATCCTTCGTCTGTGCAATACTGGCTTCTGAAGGCTTCTGTACATTTTTTTGATTATTTATCTTCTGCTTCAGCTTCTTACAGTCTTTCTTCCAGTGCCCCTTCTCACTACAAAAAGCACACTCGTCTTTCGCTACACGGTAATGGCCTCTTGACTTTGATAGGGACTTCCCTCTATTGCCGGATTTACTCCGGCTCTCTGATCTTCCTCTTACCGCCAATACATCTGAGGTTGAATCTTCTGTAGAGAAACTGCGATCTTTCTTTCTATGGTCATGACTAATCAAAGCCGCAGACACTTCTTCATATTTGACTGATGATTTTCCAATGATGAAGGAATCGCACCAGACCTCGTACTCCTCCGGTAACGAATCCATGAGAATCATTGCCTTATCCTTGTCTTCCACTTTGATCTCAACAATCAGCAAATCGGCAAGTAGCTTCATAAAATTGTTTAGATGCTCACCGATAGAAGCATCCCTCCTTATGCGGAATGCGTAGAGCCTCCGCTTCAAATGAAGACGACTTTCTGCAGTCTTGGTCAGGTACTTGTTGCCCAGCGTGTCCCACAATGCTTTCGTCGATACCTCATTCATCACAAGGTACTTGATGTCTTGTGTCAGGCAAGACCGTATGATGCCACATGCAGACTGGTTCATCTTCTTCCATGTTGTTTCTTCAACTCCTTGCGGGGCTGCTTCAGAATCGAGAGTCTTCTCCAGATTTTGTGCGTTGGGAGCATCTCTTATCTCGTACATCCACATGCCAAAGTTGATGACATCGTCAAACTTTGCCACATCGATCTTCGTGCTGTGGACGGTCACCACAGGAGCCACTTTGGCGCTTGATTCGCCAACCTTGTCTCCAGCCATCTCTATCTCAGATCAGGATCTCACACAGGCTCTGATACCAATTGTGATGCTCTAACCCTTACCGAAAAAGGCTAACATACACAGCGGAAATAATGATTCTAGATTATGAGATAGAGAGAATACCACCAATCACAAGAGACGAGATTTACGTGGTTCGACATAATTGCCTACGTCCACGAGACAAAAAAAAAACCTTTTCTTCTTTCTTCCTCTGGTTCAACAACACTCTACACAATTTGGGATGTCATCCCTCTTAATAGATAGAGCCAACAGATTTATCTCTTAATAGATAGAGATAAATCTCCACAGATTTGATCACATCAAGTTATAACAAACTGTAACAAGTTAACAAGTTATAACAAACTCTAACAAACTTGTTTCCCAACAGCACTAACATGGAATTGTTAAAAATAAACACATCGTCTAATTAGTGTACTGATGACCCCTCTGGGAAGAGGGTTCACTAAAAAAATTCATTATAAACTCCGGCAGGACATCCTTACTGAAATACATGCCACATATTGTGTACATGTAGAAATAAAGAATCATGTGCCAATTTTACTGTATCTCCATTACTAATAGACACCTAACTGAAATACATGCCATATATTGTGTATATGCTCAAAATATCAAGTAAGAGTGTTGAGTTATGTCACTCTAGCAACACATTTATCAGGGTACTTGGTAGAGTGTTCACTGCCAGACATGAAATTTGCAATGTGCTTGTTTCCATGAAATAGAACCAGATGGTAATTTCTTATTTATATTTTTACCTCCATTACATCATAACTAGACAGAAATACATAAAATACCTAAGTTAAATTCAAATAGCCTTTAAAAGTTCTGGTAAATGCCAAATTTATTACAGTTCTTGATTTATTACAATTATGGTAAATGCCAAATTTATTGCAGTTATGGTAAATGCCAGATTATCCATTGGAGATAATGGTATTTCTGACCTAAAGACATCTGTTAGGAAAGTTGTACAATAATTTAAGTCTTCATAACTTCCGAAAAGTCATTTATTAACTCCCAAAAGTGATGTATCCCGTAAATACAAGGTATTGGTTCATCCAACAGAGTAAGCTCAAGTAATATATATATGTACATATCCAGTGTATATTCAATGAAGACATAGTGGAATCAGACTAATGAAGAGCACAACAATTTGAAATTTGTAGTTTGAAATAGGTAAAGAGTATCTCTCTATTTGCAGGCGAAGAAGTGGCCTACAAATAGGTTCAAGTAGCAAGCAGGCACATATGACTGTCTTGAAATTTGTACTTTGAAATAGGTAAAGAGTATCTCCCTATTTGCAGGCAAAGAAGTGGCCTACAAATAGGTTCAAGTAGCAAGTAGGCACATATAATGTGATACTAGTATTAGGACTAGAGGGACATGATCATGTGATACTAATAGACACATATGACTATCTGGAATCAGACTAATGAAGACATAATCCTGCAACCTCTCATTCCAGTATAGGAAGGAAGAAATCACAAGTTGTAGCCTATAAAAATGTTCAAGTAGCAAGCAGGCAAAGCAATATCTCATTCCAGTATAGGAAGGAAGAAATCACAGGTTCTTTCCACTTAATCCATGTAATTCTGTACATGAACTATACTGTGAAATCAAGTTCAAGTAGCAAGCAGGCAAAGAAGTGGCCTGCAATAGGTTCAAGTAGCAAGCAGGCAAAATACTATGAAATCAAGTTCAAGCTCAATATGCCATTTCCAATAAGCTTCCAAGACAACAATCTATGCAACAGAAAAAAATGAAGTATACATACCACTATTTCATGATCCTCAACTTCTTCTTCATCATCATTATTCTACTTTCTTGCTTCGTACCCACGAATCCAAACGTCAGACCTTGATATTGAATCTGGTGTCTCACTTTCTTGTCTCTACAAAAGAAAATTTTATTTGTCATATCAACAAATTAAGTGATCACCAATAGAGATTCAATAATTTGCCTTACCATCTCATCCTCTACCATGCAAATCCTTTACGACTCGTTATGTGCACTAGAATTTTTTTTGCTCGTATTTCTTTATACTTTTTATTTGACGCCTACAAAATATTCACAATTCAAGGATATATGCAAAAAAATAGCAGTATAAGTAAAAAACAGCATTCTTTACAATTAATGTAGTATTTGGATTACTGCAACACATAAGACACAAATTAGTGCATTATTTTTATATAATAAAATCAATTAATATAGTACTTCCATTGTATAAATTAAGGACTCACCAAATGTTGTGGATTGGTCCGTTTTTTTTGATAAAAGCTTGCCAAACTTCCATGGATTCTACACTGTCAGGTTTCAAGAGGGTAGCAGCACGTTTCAGGCCAACCAAATTGGCTTGGTCCATCACTTTATTTACCAGCGAACTCCGGTAATCCCTCCAATGTTTTCTTAGCTTTCCAAATGTATACTTTTTATAACATTCAGCAAAACTAAACTTTTGCTACAAAATAAAATGAACAATTGTATTAGAAATATATCTATCAAATTGTAAATTTGATACTTATAAAAAATACTACCATAATGTGTTCCCATATTTGCGTGATAAACTCATCAGTAAGATCGCTCCAATTGTCAAGTGTCACTGGTATTAACTCTCTAGTTGTGATCCCAAGAAAAGAAGAAAATTTTGCTGCATTCTCTCTAAACGGTTGGCCTATTTCATTGAACTCGACTTCAAGGCGGGTCCCCTTTCCTTTTCCTTTGGTAAAACACAAAACTTTTGCCTTCCCTCTGGGTTTTAAGTTTGAAGCCTTTGGATTTTGGGGGGATTGAACTTCTGGAAAATTAGTGGTTGGAGAATTAGAATCTCCATTCGATATTCCTTTAGGTTGATTCTCATCTTTAATGGTTGCGGCTGCTGCAATTATTTGTTGCTTTTTTGTAAACCTTGCTCTCTTTTTTGAAGGCTTCACATAGAAAATTGTTGGCAACAGTTATGCTTAAAAAATATGACCAAAATGATAAACATACACATGACAGAAAATATATACAAAAAGGATGCTTACCTCGACACCACTCATGATTTATGATGGTTGACTCTGAAAAGAAAATTAAAAATTAGTATTAGTATTCAAATCTATCTCATGAAACATAAAAATAATAAACAACATCATCATTGCAACAATTACCAATTCATCTAAGACCTCATAGTCCTTTCTTTCAAAATCTTCATCATCAAGATTAAGATTGGAGACATCTAATGGAGCATATGGTATGCAATCATTCCCATTATTGTCACACTCATAAACTCCTCTTCGTGGTGCTTTAAGTACCACATACCAATTTGAAGTATCACCGTGTCTGGAATAAAAGACTTGGTTTGCTTGTGAGGCAAATATAAAAGGATCATTCTCAAATTGATGATGACCTTCATGAAGGTTAACTAATGTAAAACACTCTTCAACTTTGACACCACTTCCTATGTTTGCCCAATCACAATGAAATATAGGGAGTTTAAACTTGTGATAGTCCAACAGAATTATATCTCTTATGACACCATAGAACACAATCTTTCCACTGACATGTGACATATCTCTTGCACTTGATCGACACATTGTCACTGCTTCAAGAGAAACACCAGAGTTTTGTGTGCAATTTTTAACATATCTTGTATGGAATCGATTTCCATTGATAATATAACCTGAATAGGATTCAACATATGGTTTAGGTCGACACCCTATCTACTTTACAAGGTCTGACATGTTACTAGCATCTCCAACCTTGACTTTATTTGCTAACTATGCACTAAATGTGTCTCTATGCCTCTTTCTTAAAAGACTTTCGTTCCCACGAAGTCGTATATCAGAAAATCGAAGCTCCTCTATGTGCATTCTGGAAAAAAAAACCATAGTGAATAAAGTTATAAACTGCAAATAAATACATACTAAAACCACCAAAGAGATACTTATATTACTGTAGCACATATACATTAGAAACTTACTCTCTATACGGTTCAACTTCTGCTGTATTCTCTAGGACATACAAATGAGCAACTTCAAACATGTTAGGAGACAATTCCTTCAATTTAGCCTCACCTAATGGTCTTCCTTCTAATATATTTCCATCTTCATATTCTTCATATCGGCTCTGTTGAGCACATAATTGTGCTGCTTGTTTTATGTAAGGAGCACAAAAACTTGTGCACTCTTCTGCATTATACTTTTCAACTATACAACCTTCTGGATTTGAACGATTTTTCACAAAACCTTTCATTACTTTCATATACCTATTTCAAAATGTAAGTTTAACAAATTAATAATAGCTAATTCG
Source organism: Iris pallida (assembly GCA_029216955.1). NCBI lineage: Eukaryota > Viridiplantae > Streptophyta > Magnoliopsida > Asparagales > Iridaceae > Iris > Iris pallida. The sequence goes on along the minus strand of JANAVB010023995.1, from coordinate 6,282,687 downwards.
ATCAATAATTAAACCAAAGAACTATTTATATAGAAGAGTAAATATTGGAGTCACCTTTCAAATGGGTACATCCAACGAAAATGAACCGGTCCAACTATTAGTGCTTCTCGAACCAAGTGAATAGTAAGGTGAACCATAATCAAAAAATGATGGAGGAAAAAACCTTTCAAGCATACACAGAGTCTCTGCAATGTGGTCTTCAAGTAATTCCAAATTATTTTTATCAAGCTCTCTTTGATATAGGCAATTAAAAAAACACATAATCTGAAAATTGCACTCCTCGGCCCTTTGTCTAATAGTCCCCTTAATGCTACTGACAAAACTTGTTGCATTAGCACATGACAATCATGGGACTTGAGCCCATAAATTTTGCAATCTTTTAGTGATACATGACTTGCAATATTGGAGCTATAACCATCTGGCAATCTCAACTCAGATAGTCTTTTACAAAATATTTTTTTCTCATTTTTTGACAACACATATGGTGATTTCTTATAACCAAAGTCAGCATCTTTATTCGGATGCAATGACTTTCTAATTCCCATGTGTTTTAAATCTTCACGAGACTTTAAGCCATCCTTTGTTTTGCCTTTAATATTCAATAGAGTGCCTATTATACTCTCGCAAATATTTTTCTCAACATGCATCACATCCAAATTGTGCCACAACAGTAATGACTACAAAAAGGACCAAATAGAAAGATGTTAAATTCTATAAACAAATTTAAAAGTAAACAAGCTTATTGTTTAAAACAAAAAAGACAAACCTCCCAATATGGTAGTTCGAAAAAGATTGATTTCTTTTTCCATACTGATTGAGGTTCTACGACGTCATGCTCTTCGTTTTCATCCTCTCTGTTCCTTTTCTTTGTCTTCTTTTTCTTAGCCTCCCCCCAATCATTTTCTATATCTCTGATCACTTGAAATACTTCTGAACCAGTTAAAATTTGAGGCTTTCGACCATGTTCTTCAGTCCCATCAAACCAAGATTTCTTTACCCGAAATGGATGATTGTAAGCTAGAAATCTTCGGTGGCCCATGAATGCGTGTTTGTGGCAATTTTTCAACCATTTTGAGCATGTCTCAATTCCACAGGCAGGACATCCTTTACTGGATTTAACAGCATACTCGGACAGATTGCCATAAGCAGGAAAATCGTTTATTGTCTACATCAAAACAGCTCTCAAAATAAATGTGGATTGAGTAAATGCATCATAAACACTTACTCCATTTGTCCACATCTCTTTCAAATCATCTATAAGAGGTACTAGGTACACATCTATATCATTTCCTGGTTGTTTTGGCCCAGGAATGAGTAATGTCAATATTGAATTTTCTTTTGTCATGCATAACCATGGAGGAAGATTATATGTAACCAAATACAGGCCAACAACTATGTCTAGAGCTAAGATCACCAAAAGGATTAAATCTATTTGAAGAAAGGCCAAGTCTAAGATTACGAGAATCAGATGAAAAAGAGGGCCACTTATCATCTATTCTATTCCATGCCAAAGAGTCAACTGGATGTCGCATAATACCATCATGACTTTTGTTTGAGTAGTGCCATGTTAATTGTTCACTCTTTTCAGCTAACTTAAACAATCTTCTAAATCTTGGAATAATAGGAAAGTACCTCAAAACTTTTGCCGGAACTCCCTTCCTTATCTTTTTGGTTCGCTCATTGAGTTTCCACCGAGAAAAACCATACTTCAGACAAGTCTCAATATGCTCTAGATCTTTCCGAAACAAGCAACAGTCGTTCTCACATGCATGTATCTTCTCATAACATAGATCAAAAGTATTAAATAACTTTTTGGCTGAGTAGAAGCTATCCGAAAGTATGTTATCAACTGGTAGCAAATCATGAACAATCTTGAGAACATCATCAAATGCTTTGTCAGACATGCTGTGTCGAGCCTTGGCCTTACATAACATAAGTGTTGTAGACATCTTAGTGTGTGTTGATCCTGAATATAAAGGTAGTTCTGCCTCTTCGATGAGTTTTTCAAAATCTCCGTTTCTTGTTTCATCTATATGATCCATGTCATCATCTTGGAAATATGCATCTCTAAACATTTTATACGATGATAGAATTTCATCATTTTCAGTTTCTTCTACTGTGACTGGTTTTTCTCCATGAAAAACCCATGTGGTGTAAGTAGGATCAATTTCAGCATAAATTAGATGGTCGTATACTACATCAAAATGATGGTATCTTAAGTTTAAGCACTGGATGCAAGGACATTGGATCTTATCTGGATAACCTTTATTTTCTTGAACCTTATCTACAAACTTTTGTGCTCCCTCCCGATATGCTTGTGATGGTCTAAAATAAAAAAGAAAACCAAGTTTTCACTAATTAGAAACCAAATATGTATGTGATATTAAAATTTGTATAGTGTAGGACTTCAGAATTCACCTTGGCATATGAGTCCATTCTTTATCCATAATGGACGATTGTCTTACAATGACATTACTGCAAAATTATGGACGTAAGACACAAAAAATTTAGAAACTTCAGAAAATTTAGAAATTTAGAAACTTCAGACAAAAAGCTGCATGAGTGATAAGGAGCACGAAACAGTGTGAACAACAACTAATCGACATCATGAACCAATGAAGGGCTTGTTATTCTGACTGCTCCTTCTTAAGAAACTTCATACAACCTAGCGTCCTATTTAATGGATCCTCTTTGCTGACAAGTTCATCGCTTGGGTTCCTAGGCAGGTCAGGATCCTAAAGACTTGGAAACAGAGGATAAAAGTAAGGTTTGAATTTTAAAACGACAAACTGAAAAAAATTAAGTTGCCATTGATTCATTGCATGAGAATGAAATCAGAACTTAGTTGCAACAAGAACGTCTTAGTATCACCATAAACACATCAGCAGGGAAAAAAACTCAATAAAGAACTAAGAAAAAAATCACCATAGGCAGGTTCAAGCAATTAAAATGCTCATTTCCAGAACCAAATATAGCTTCTTTAGAAAGCAAATGTAATATAAATGAAACAAATTGGGGGCCAAAACATGAGCGAACCAAAAAGATAATCAGCCAAAAAGTTATCCTGAACGGATCACAACAAGATTGTTTAACATGAGCAAACATTTGTTCCATAACCAAATCACAACAAGATTGTTTAAATAATCTGCAAAAGCCCTAATCTCGGTATGTACCGTCACAGTTTGCCTGACCGGAGGTGGCTCCTATGAGGAATTGGATCGAACACCTGTCAATTAAGGTTGAATTAAAAAAATTATAAATTTTTTTGATCAAATCAAACTTATCGATCGATGAAGACTCTTCAGGAAAGACAGATCTTCTAGGAGAAGACTCGTTAGGATCTCACCTTCACGGAGAAGGAAGCTCGGATAGGAGCAGACTTCCTGGAGAAGGAATCCGCTACCGAGAATTTAAAGCCGCCGCCCCCCTTTGGATGCTGCGTGTGTTAGGTATTAGGTTTGGATGCTTAATTTCTTAAAGCCGCCCCCTTTCTGCGTGTGTTAGGTTTTAGGTTTGGATGCTTTTGAAGCTGCCCCCTTTCTGAGCCCTTGTATTTTTTTATTTTTTGGCTTTCCTGAAGAGAAATTGGGAGGGAACTTTTTTCTTTAGCAGTTTCGTGCTAAAAATTGGAGGCAAATTTTTTTTGGGAGCAAATAATTAGGCGAGATATAATTTAGGGCACGAATTAGTAGGCTGTGAAAGTTCATTTATTTTAAGGCCTGCTAGTGCATGTCCTGAAATGCTACGAGAACCTTTTGTTTTATGGCTCGCATAAATACATGCCGTAATTGTTAACATTTAACGACCCTAAAAACGCATGCCGTAATAAAAAGCAAAAAAAGAGAATTTATAGCTTGCATTCTCGGTGTGAAAGTTGTCTCCTTGACTTGCAAGTTAACTTGGTATAACAGGTGATATTAACCTGTAACTTATTTAAAAAAAACCCTCCTAGATTACCGTAATTTGGTTGTCATTGAACATTCAATATTTTAATCCCCCATCCTACATTAAGTTGTATTTAATACTAACTTTTTATTTGCAGTAGCCGAAGTCATTATATACACACCGAGAGAGACCACTGCTACCACCATCTCGCCTCTTCACTCCACCACCATCACCACAAAACCCTTTCTTCTTCTTCTCTTGAATGGTGGAAGCCCCTCCCCCCTTTCCTACTATTACCTTATTTTCGTCCGCCTCCTCCTCATTCTCCTCCTCCTTTGTCTGACTTCATCCGAATTAGTACCCTTTTCATCGGACACACGCGAGGACGGAGCTTTGATAAGCGTGAGCCTGGATCCAGATTCTTCGTCGCGGTGGCTGAAGTCAAAGGTAGACGCCCCTACAAGGGGGGAGGAGCGAGCTTGACTCACGGTACTTCAAGAAGGTGAAGGAGAGCAACAAGAATCGGCCGGAGGATGCCAAGACCTGCCCCTACTTCAACCATCTCGATGCGCTCTACTGCAACATGCTTCCCAGCAGCGGTGGCGGAGGCGGAGCTAGCTATCTGAATTCGAGCCCAATTGCAAACCCTACATCGGTCAAGCCACCATCAATACAGCAACAGCAGCAGCTGTCGTCATTGATGAATCAAAAAGAAATTGATATAAAGAAAAGCACTAGGCATATGAAATGAGTAATGCATACCACTTTCTTTGGATACGACAGCGCCCGTGGCAGCAAAAACAGTAGTACTAGTGGCATACATGAGAAGGTTAGTCGAGACGGTTGAAAATCTAGTATTCCAAATTGTGAGCTTTCGACGACTAGCGACAGTGGAAATAGTAGTACTAGTGGCGCACGACTACAGCGCCGGCGGCAGCAGAAACATTAGTACTAGTGGCTACGTTGCTTGATTATTTACTTAGATTTTTGTTACTTTTTGAGTTTTTTCTACTCTTTAATTAATGCCTTTATTTAATTCTTCTTCTTAATTTAGGATAATGTGGCAGAAATAATCTGTTCGATAAGCGATTTCGCTAGAGACCGTATGATTATCTCCCCCAAATTGCGTTAAATTTGGTTATTCTTTACTTAAATTATAGATTTTCTTAGATGTCTCGGCGATTTTTTGGCCGATGCTCTTTTCTTAGCTGTCTCGGCGATTTTTTACCCTTTGATTTCTCGATAGCGCTAGTTTTGATACTTGCCTATTTGCTTGTATTTGTTATTGTTTGATTTTATTTGTTGATTTCTTTGATCTCTCGGTGGTTCCAGTTTCGATGCTTGATTATTTGCTTAGATTTTAGTTAATGCTTGATTTTTGGTGATTTCTTTGATTTATCGCGTGGATCCACTTCTCGTACCTAATTATTTGTTGTTCATAGTTTGGGAGTTGTCAAAGTCTATACTCGATTTAGATTATGTTTTTTCATAGTTTTCTTGGAGATTTCATGTCCGATGTTTGGATTTTTAGTATCTATTTTTTTTAGTTTTATTTGACAACTTAGTGGTTGATGCTTGATTATTTGCCTAGTTTTTTTGGGGGTTTTCGTTGTGTTTGATTCCTTCACACTTTTATATGATTTAGCTACATCGTAGTCACGGATTTGTCCTATTGCGGATGGACATTCTAGTTATAACTTATATAAGAAACCATATGTTGCATATAGCATTTGGTGATGGAAATGGTGTATAAATCCATTCTTTGGTTGCATGTAAATTGATGTCAGAATTTATGTTGCGGTGTTTGGTTATTGTCTTTAAGATGTGGAAAGGAGAGAGACTTGGAAACAAAATAGCCTTTTGGCTATCTTAGTGCTAGCACTAGGTGGCCCTCCTCCTTGCCCCCTCTCTATTGTTCCGTGGTCCGAAGTCCGACTACCTGTCGGACCATTACGTGATTTAGAAATGATTTAAATGTGAATGTTTGTGGTAGGTGGTGGTGTTGTCGTTGGATAATAATGACAATTCCATAAATTGATTTGGAGACAATATTGTCTTAAGTGGTCGTGGTGGTGTAATTGAAGAAAAATGACGATTCTATAAATTTATGGAAATGGTGCACAAAGTGTTATATGATTAAATTTTCATTTACAACCAAGACGCCCCATAGTGGATCCGATAATCTTAGTTCTCTACTGCGATTCTTACTGATTTCAATCCTATGTACTAATTTCTTTTCTAGAATATGTCTGAACAAATGAAGGAGGTCTTCTAACTTACAATGAACCGTCTTATGAACTGGATAGGACCCGGTTGAGCTATAGTTGTGACAGACATATTCCATCCATGTTGAAGTTATAAAAATTTACGATCTTCAATCAAATCATGACCATACCAACTCCATCATCAAGCCCTATTTGGTCAATATTACTAAAACAGATCATTTCATCCACATAAGTTTCATACTGCCTCTTATACTATTATCTATGACCTAGCTACCCTTTGTTACATTTGTCTCAAAGTTTAGTAATTGCTAAGTTTCGTTTGCATGGAGCTAGAAAAGTTGAATTTCAATGAAACAATACATTGGTAGAAGTTCTAAACTATCAAAACAAGAATCAGGGTTCAGCCAGAACTTTCGGAATTGAAAATTTTGAACTGGAAAAGTAGTCGATTTCTACTCACCATGGACCCTTCCCTTCTATGAGCATCATGATGAGTCTAGCATATAAACATTTTTCAATCAAAGACAAAGTACCATCCTTTCAGATTTATTTCATGTAATGCCATTTAGAAACTAGAGAGTGGCTCTCAGACCCGAGCAACAAACGTGTATTTTTGAGACAAGTACTAAAATAAAACAGGCGTTAAGATTCCATCAAAATATTTTTGATTTCATCGACTTACTGAATCTTTACATAAATTAAAACACATTCCAATTACAGAAATTATATTTTTGGCATCTTCATTACGCTAACATTCTGAATTTGTACAGAAAGCAAAAAAATGAAATCTGCAAGTCCAACTGTCTTTTCCAACCATATTACATTTTGAAATATTATATTCCAAAATTAAAAAAAAATCAAAGATTACTAAAATTGATCTGAAATCAAAGTAATCTTCTTCTTCTTTTCCTTCTTCTTTACTTCTTCTTCAAAGTCTCTTTCACATATTAGAGTATAAATGTGTATATTAGATTATAAATCATCAAGAGTAGTAGAATAAGAGGAAAAAAAGAAGCAAAGTAGCACCTGTTGGGGTAGCCCCATTTACCTTCTTCACGTTTATGTTTTTTATTTTTCTTCATCAGCCAATTCCACCTCTAGCAGGTTAATATTTTTTGGAATAAATTTCTGGTTGTAGGATATAGTCTTCATCTATTTGAAGACATTCTCAAAGTTTGTAGCAATAAAATTGTATAGATCATCAACCCTGTCCTTAGTGTTTGGGATTCTATATATTGATGGTTTTCCAGATGTTGATGGTTTGCTTGCTGCTGCTGCTCATTTTCCAAACATTTGAATGAAGTTAGTTTTCTCATAGCGCATTTGTTTTTGATATAAACATCCCCTGCTAAGCTTAAGACAGAATGTTTACTAGCCATTGAGCATACAAATCTCCCGAAAGGGAGGGCTGTCCTTGCAGTTAGTTGTCCCACGAGATACATCATTCTACTGAACATGTAAGAACCTATATCCATCCTTTTTTCTTCTCCATATAATAAAGAAATTTTATACTCTCAGGATGGATGAAAAACTCATGTCCAATAGGGTTGAGTGTTTGAGATATGTAGGCATGCAACAATTTATACAAAGTTTTTAATTGATCTTTGTATATATTTTGTGGGATCTTGGCACCAACTGATACACCTGTAATCTCATCAATTGCATCCCACATGGAAACATTATCAATATTTTATATATCAAAATCAGGAACTAGATCAAATCCATAAAATTCTTTGATGACAACAACATTTATCCTTATCAGTTTCTCGCTAAAAAATACCAGTTGTTGACCTTCTTCTTTTAGCTAATTATATGGGCACGGCCAAAAGTGATCGGGGCTAGCCCATTTTTTTAATTTTTCTGGCAGTCCAGTCTGTAGACTGGACTGTCCAGTCTGTAGACTGGACTGTCCAGTTTCTAACAAGGATTGTCAGGATCTAACAAGGACTGCCCACTTTTCTGGCAGTCCAGTCTGTAGACTGGACTGTCAGAAAAGTGGACAGTCCTAGGACTGCTACAATGGGATAGCTCCGATCACTTTTGGCTGTGCCCATATAATTTGCCCTTCTTTTTCTTCAATTTTAGCCCTAAAATTTGAGTAAAATTCTCTTACTATTGTTTGGGAGATTTTCCCAAGACATGATTTGTTCAATTTCTCCAACTGATAGAATTTTAATATATCCAAGAAACCTTTGTCTTTGATATCAGCTATCTTAATTGATCTTTCAGGCATAATAGCCTTATTTTTGAAATGTTTACTATAAGTCTTCTTAGATTTAGAGTCTGTGAAAAAAATTACCTTCTCTCTATCCTTGGACTTATTTGATGATGGCTCCGCCTCTTCATCTCCTCTTATGATGAGGATTCAGAATCCTTAGAGTCCGCTGATGACTCTGTATCCGTTGCCACCTTTGCCTTCACTTTAGTACGCCTTCGATCTTGATAAGATGAGTCTTCGGACTCCGTATCGAAGGTAGATTTTTGACCTTTGTCGTTTTATGTGATTTTTTAGCCTTTTTTGCAGGTAGCTCGGCTGCCTCTGGCTCACAATCATCTGAGTCTGATAGTTTATGGTTGTAGGTGGTGCCGGTGACGAAATCTCTGTGTCTGATGCCTTTGCCGCTGATGCCTCTGCCGCTTCCGCCACTACCATTGTGGCCTCTATCCGGGCGGCCTCCTCTGTCCTAGTGGCCTGTATCTTGGCTGCTGCTGCCCTTTCGGCCTCTGCCCTAGCGACCTCTGGCTAGCGACCATAATCTTGGTTGTCGTTGCCCATGCGGCCTCTTCCTTTGCGGCCATTATCGCTTGCCTTTGTGGATTCTTTCCCTTTGAAAACGGTCGTCATTTCATCGACGATATTTTTGATAATTTTAAGCAGTCGTTTAGAGGAGAATTTGGGAGGAGTTTGGGAAAAGAAGAGGGAAGATTTTCGCCAGTGCCAATATTACCGCGAGGATCTGCCTAGTGATAATGGCCCAACCTTGGGAAGTGGGTACCTATGAGTAGTTTTGAGAGCATATAAACTTAGGAAGGGGAAAGTGGGAGGAAGGAAAAGTAGAGAGAAAAATGAGAAGGAAATTTTAAATGGTGTTTGGAAATAGGGAGGAAAAATAGAAGAGGGACAGTGAGAAAAATTTAGGTGGGTCCCACCAAAAAAAATTCCTTCCAAAAGTGGGAGAAAAATTGGGAAAGGTTATTGTTTTAAACCTACAAGTATATGAAACAATTTATTTTACTCCAATTATAATTAAAATGACCAGTATTATTATTATTATTATTATTATTATTATTATTATTATTATTATTTAATACACGTTTGCCAAACGTGCTCTTTTACTATAGTATCTAATTTTTTCCTTTCCCATTTTTAATGATATTTTTACCAAAATAATTAAATTGAGGGTTATTTAGTAATAGGGTCTCACATAATAATTGAATTAGGGTTTAGGTCTCCAAAGTGTCCGGTGACACTTTGGTGACCTAAACCCTTAAATTAATTGGTGTATATATTATAATGAACCTTGCACCCTCTCTGAACTCTTTTTTTTATTCATGAACGTTATAATAATTGTTGAGATGATGAAAAAAAATTTAATTTCTTACATTCCAGACAACCACAATTTAAAAAAATATGTTCAAAAATTAAAATTATTTTTAATGTTTAAATAAAGTTTGATCCCAGCAAGAATGTGTCGCTGGCAGCATAAACCAAATTGATGTAACAAGAGACTTTATGGGGATATCGTCATAGATAGATGGACTTATGGGTGCTAGCGGTGATTCACGAGCCTAGAAGCTATGGGTGCTAGGGGTTATTCACGAGCCTAGAAGCTATGGATGCTAGGGCTGATTTTGACAGCAGACCTGATGGGGATTAGCTTCTTGATTCCATCTGCATTTATGTCATCCACATCATAGGCAGGGAAGGTGCTGGAAAAAATTGAGAGAGAATGGAATGACATGCAGAGGAAGGAGAACATAGAACAAGTCAACATGAATCATATTACTTTTTTGTCATTTTCAATGACATTTTCAATAACATTTTCACCAAAATATTATAATAAGGCTTGCGTCCTCTCTGAAGTATTTAATAGTAAAGTCCCCTTAATAAGTCGAGTGCTTTTTCATTTACATTGTTTATTGTCATTTTTAATAATATTTTTATACTGATTTTTGTAGTTAACATGATTAATAATGTTAAGTTTACTACCAAATGAGCACAACCATTTGAAAAAAATATAACAACATAATATAAATTTTTAGCTATGTAGTAACAAATATTAAAATATTAAAATTAAGGTAGTTTTAAGAATGACACTAACAAAAAATAAAAATTGTTAATTCAAAAACCCATAACAAAATATTCGATTGCATCGTCATCCCAGCTTCTTCGTCAGAACATTCTCCGGCGAGGGATTCCATCCTTCAGCTTTCTTCGCTGGAACATGGGATATTTTCCAATCTCGACAATTATGGGCTACAGAATGTCTACCTATTAAGCAGAAAAAAATAGAAGAAGAAGAGGTCTAGGTACTGTTAGATTTTATTGCGTCTGTTGATTCATGAGATGAAGAACAAAACTAAATGAATTGCGAAAGCGTAACTGAATCCATTGCTAGACTTGATGGATGTTGAAACGAACATTTTTTATTGGGTTCGATCTTCCAACTTTCTATGACCCTTAATGACAAAGGTGAATCCGAATCCTTTGTCCATCTCTTTCTGTTGATGGGGATGCAGAAGAAAAAAAAAGAAAACCTCTCTTTTGGTGGCCGTATAATTTGGGGACCATAACCCTAATAAATACATGTATTTATATGTTTTGATATTTCTAATTTGGCCCCTCATCAAATTAGATTTAACTCCGGTATCTACACATTAATTCCATGACAATTATACCCTTAAGCCAATTTTCCAAATAGACCACTTTAATTTGGCTTAATTATTTAGATAGCCCAACACAATTAATTTTACATGTGTGGCCCATATTATTGAATAATTCCAACAATCTCCCACTGGGCCACATATGTAATCTTATAATTGTGTTAACCTTAGTGAGCTCATAAATTGCTATCTTAATCCTTAGGGTATATCCGGACAATCTCGTCCATTGACCATATCAACATAGGATCAAAGCGGCATTCGTCACGTACATAGCGTAACTAAACCATCAATGGTCACATATACCAATATAGCTAAACGACATAGATTAATCATGGATGTGTAGCATAGAAATTACACGCAATATGATCAATACATGTCTATTTTCAACGGGTCCTCCTTAACTTTAGTGAGATCAAATACTTTAACATAATGAAAACATAATGAACTGAATTTTCCATATATCTGACCAGATAAATATCCAAAATACTTTAATATATAAATGTGTCCAAAACCAAATAGCACCCAAATACATAAAATATAAACTCCCACTGTATTGCCATATTCTTATTTAAGATAACACCCATATGAGCATTATGCTCATGAAAGACCCTGGGTGATAATACTTTTGTAAACGGATCCGCTAACATGGAGTTTGTCCTAATGTGCTAGATGGACACTTCAACCATTAACCATTCTGAATTCTTTCCTTCACAACTAGAAATTTTATGTCAATATCCTTTGACTTATATAAGTTCTTGCTGTTATTAGAATATAGTACTGCTGATTTATTGTCACATCATAATTTGGGTGGTCTTTCAACACCCTCATGTAGCACAGCCTTGTGACAAAATTTTGCAACTATATTCCCTGAATAGATGCCTCACAACATGCTATAACCTTGCTGTCATGGTGGAAGAAATTTTTGAGTGGCTGTTTGACACTCATCCAAAATATATTCCCACCAATCAACATAACCTGATGTGGATCTCCTGCTGTGTTGGCATCGAGCAAAATCAGGGTCGGAATACCTTATGATCTCCAAAATTATCCGATCTCCTAAAAAATATATATAATTCTTTGTTCTCTATTAATAACTTAAGAAGTTTGGCTGCTACCAAATGATCCATCTCATATTTGCTTAAATATCTGCCTAACATTCCAACTATGTACGCAATATCCGGATGCGTACATACTTGAGCATACATTAGACTCCCAATAATTAATCATGAACGAGAAATCCATTACATTTTCTTAATTTTAAGGCTAATCTTAGGGCACTAGATTTAGACTGAATTTGTCTCCTTTAGCGACATGTGGCACCTGGTTTGCATTAAATACTTTAATCAATATATAAAACCAGAAAATTATATTCCTACTCCCACAGAACTTGTGGTACACACAATCTTCAACAGTGTTCATCTCAAAACCAAACGAGATAATCACTTGAAGTACCTTTGGCGAGAAGCTTGCTTGAGTTCATAAATAGATTTTGTCAATTTGCAAACCATATTCTTTGGGTCTTTCGACACAAAGTTTTCTGGTTGCACCATATAAACTATTTCATCAATGTTACCATTGAGAAATGTCGTTTTGACATCCATTTAATGTAATTCAAGATCAAAATGTGCAACATGTGCTATGATTGTTTTAAAGGAGTTTTTCAAAGATACCGAAGAGAAAAAACTCCTTAAAATCAATCCCAAAATTTTGAGTAAAGTCACTAGCTACAAGATATACTTTATACCTCTCCACATGACCCTTCGAATCCTTCTTGGTTCTAAATGTCCATTTGCAACCAATGGACTTCATATCTTTTGGTAACGGGACAAGTTCTTAAACTTTATTGTCTTGTATGGACTTATACTCCTTATTTATTGTATCAATCCACTTTGAGAACTGGAACTTTCCATGTCTTGATGGATGTTGATTAGATCATCTTCCAGTATCCACAATCTTCCTCACGTTCCTAGAGAAATATGACAAATTTTATCCGAAATTATATTTCTCCTTTCTCTGGTGGACCATCTTAATATTACCGGTTCTTGAGGTTGTTGAGTTTGTTTCTTAGGAATAATTACCTTATCTTGAATGGGGTGCCGCTACGTTATCGTTGTTAAGGTATCTCAACAATGACTTATAGAAGTAATTCGACATTGTCTTATTGAGGCTCCTAATTCACTTCTTGATCATGACAGGTATAGAATCCTGCACATCGCCAAAAGTGATAGTAGGAATTGTAATTGATTCCTTCTCAAAGACAATGATCGTGACTTTATTTCTCACCCAAACTCAACATCCTCAAAAAATCTAATACTTTTCATCTCAAAAAAATTTCTTAATGTAGGATCGTATAATTATTAACCCCTCGATTTGCCAGCTTAGTCAATGAAGTAGCTGCTTATAATTTAACTTTGGTCTGTCTTCCCTTTACACATTCAATACAGACATCGAAGTCTATAAAGTCAATGGAATCCAAATCTCATCAGATACAAGTCATTCAACTCTATTTCTAGAGATGTGACCTAATCACTTATGTCAAAATGAGGCCAAATTTTTATTATTGTTAATTTTGCGTTTAGTACGACATGACTCCACTTGTAAGGTTTCATTGTAAGAAGTAATAGTTTCAACTTAATATAGGTTATCATAAATCTTAAGGAAACCATTACCAACAATATTTGAATTTAAAGATAGATTAAACTTATTGTTTCCAAATGAACAATGGTAACCAGATTTTTCCAGTAAGGAAACTGAAACTAAATTTCGTCTAAAAGATGGTACAACAAAAATGTCTATCAAATCCAAATAATAACTGGTTCCCAAAAATAACCTAAAATGTCCTGTTGCTTCCACTTCTTCCGATTTGCCGTCACCCACATAGATGTATCTTTCACCATCAATTGGCTTTCGGTAGCTCAGACAACCTTGTCTATAAACACTAATGTGGTAGTATCACCAGAATCTAACCACCATGTGTTTCTAGGAACTAAATCCAAATTAACCTCAGAATAGACCAAATTGAGAAATGTACTTTTCCTTATGTTTCCTGACTTGTCACAAAAGAAACAACCCTTAGTTTTATATTATTGTTTCTTTTGAGCTGGACCCCTTAGCAGCTATTGTATTCATTTTTTTTCTTTTTTGCCCTTAAAGTTTATTCCATTAAACATGAAAATTAAAATCTTATTGGCAGATATTTTAACAATATTAACTGTAAAGAGAACAAAGCAACAAAAATAAACATGCTCTAATAAATAACCAAAGCGTAAAATTTAGTCAAATAAATTCAAATAATGGTGAGCCCCATCTCAAGATAACCAGTACATCATTAATATCAAATCTTTGGACAGTGATATTAACTGCAAGTGTGGTATTCTTGGTGTAATGATCAAACGTTAACGATAAGTCATGTCAAATAATAAGCCTATCTTTGAATCGAGTTATTCACATGTAAATTTTATAATTGTCACACATTTATCACCACAAGTATGTGTGCAATTCGGCCAAGTATTAACCTTCCTTTGGGCCGGCTAATACTCGCATGAATTTACACACACAAACATCCAACATCCCTCATAGACTATCTACGCAAGAGAGGTCACTTTGGCGACATCTTGTTTCAATGGATCTATTTAGAATATTAGATAACTATTGCTAGTCACAAAAGGCACCAAAAAAATTTGAATGTTGACTAAATTTTACAAAACCGAATCATGTCCAAATCTTATATACATGCATATTTGAACATTAAAACTCAAATAAATTAATCATTGGCATGTGAATCTCTTTGCATGATTCAATAATGAATTTTTAATTTGACAAAATTGGATATTATCAACATAGCAAAATTTATGTAATAATCAACTGAGGATATTCATACAGAGAACAACAACAACATATAGGACATGATACAAATACTCCAACACGTAAAAGAAATGTCATGGAGTTCTATATGACAGATACCCGCGCAATAAAAAATAGCATGTCCTTTTCTCTATAGTTGCTAGCCTATATAACAGAAAGGCTGAAAACATAGTCGCTTCAAAATGGTATTGCTATTGGTGCCATACGCATAGATTCTTAGGTTTATCTATATTGTCCATCCACCTGGGACAAATAAATAATTATAAACAGAATCTCTTTACATGTTATAAAAATTTAAGCAAATTGCTCCTAATTGAATGCATCTGAATCCAAAAAAATACATATTATATTACCACAACCTTTGTTTATTTTACAAAAAGAAAAACCAAATTGTATTAGGTGAATAAAGCTAAACCGGATTTAGGCTATGGATAATATATCTGTTCTTATCGAGCCGATAGATTTAACAACTATTGTTCCTGCTTCAGAATATGTCTTTTATCCACGGATCCTCAACTATATCAACTATAGTTTGATCAACTATATTCCATGCTTAAGAAAATGAATGAAAATGTCCCACTATGGAATAATTAAAAATTATTCTCTTAATACCCACTTCTCAAAGGTTTGTGCATATAACTTCACACCATAAACCAATATAAATTAAATTTATATTAAATTGAATCATTCCACAATGGGCATGAACCAAAAGAAAATAAAAATATATCATTAACAGTTGAAGGAAACAAATTCAATGAAGTGATGCAACAAAGCAGTAATTCTTTATCATGGCCAATGGCATATGCATATAAACAGATAAACTTTCAGTATCGACAGAACTTAACATAATTATAAAGAAAAACCAAATTCAATTTTCTAATAGTATATATAAACTTTGATCGAACAATCTGAATAATAAATTAAATTATATTGAACGATCTAGGGTTACAAACAACGACAAAAAATTGATCTAAAACTTCAACCTCATAAATCAAACATAAGGCTTTGATACCACTTGTTAGATTTTATTGCGCCTGTTGATTCATGAGATGAAGAAAAACTAAATGAATTGCGGAAGCGTACCTGAATCCATTGCTAGACTTGATGGATGTTGAAACAAATGTTTATTTATTGGGTTCGATCTTCCAACTTGCTACGACCCTTAATGACAAAGGTGAATCCGAATCCTTTGTCCCTCTCTTTCTGTTGATGGGGATGCAGAAGAAAAAAAAGAAAACCTCTCTTTTGGTGGCCGTATAAGTTGGGGACCATAACCCTAATGAATACATATATTTATATGTTTTGATATTTCTAATTTGGCCCCTCATCAAATTAGATTTATCTCCGATATCTACACATTAATCCCATGACAATTACACCCTTAAGCCAATTTTCCAAATAGACCACTTTAACTTGGCTTAATTATTTAGATAGCCCAACACAATTAATTTTACATGTGTGGCCCATATTATTGAATAATTCCAACATGTACACCCCTTACTAGCCTCGCGAAGGGCCTCCATAAATTCCTCAAGGGTGCGCAGACCCGCACGATGGCACAAGCGGCGTAACCCTTCCCTCTTCTCAAGAGAATCCCGTTCCTCCGGAGCGATCGGCAGCAGGTCAAAGTTGGGCGCCAGCTCGAGAGGTCGAGCAATGACCTCCAGCGACAACCCGAAAGAGGCCAGGAAGTCCTCAGTCTCGGCCAGCCAATCAATGTCCCGTACAGTCTTCCGTCCAGCAGGTAAAGCCGCAGGCGCCCCTCTAACTACTGAGCGTGCAGGGGTCGGATGCGGCACAGAGTGAGGACAAGGCACAGAGGATGGACGCCGACTGGATGAAGCCTGCAGCCATGGTTTCCAGTAGGAAGATTTCTTCGAAGCGATGAAGATAATGTGCCACCTATCCATATGTGTATATATATATATACACACGTTAATCTGACTCTTCTTATTCTCTATCTCTATGAATCTTCTTATTCTGTCTTTCCGACTCTTCTCTGTCCCGACCTATTTGGTAAACATGGGGTATTCAATTATAGAAAAGAATAATGTTAACTTTAATCGTTAATTAACTAAGGGTTTTGTTAGTTAAGAACAATTAATAGACCACTTTTTTGCATTGGAAAACAACATCTATAATAAGTTATCAATGTTGTCTTCAACATATTTTTTTGTTACCAAACTATCCCTATCTTGAAAATAGAAAATTGTTGGTCCCAATCTCTATGCAAATAAAAGGCTGCTGCCATTTGGAAAACATCCTTCCAAGGATACGTCCACACATTAATATTTTCTCGTTCTTGTTTATTTGTTTATTTTCTTCTTCAATTTCTAAAAAACAATGTTCGTGTTCATTTACATTTTTATTTCTATAGTTGTTTAAAAAAATTAAAAAATTTATTGTAAGTTCCTCTTCTAAAATAATATTTAATTTTTTTTTAGTTTTTTGTAGGCATCATATCACTATATTTCCGTCTAATTTCCATTTTTGAAACTATATATAAAATAATTTTTTTCTATGTTTGGAAAATATTTTCCAATACTACGTCCCCACATTAATATTTCTCTTGTCTTGTTTATCTATTTTATTCTTCTTTACTTTCTAACAAATAGTTTTATCTCTATCTACATTTTATTTCTATAATTATTTCAAAAATTAATTTTTTTTATAATTGTTTAATAATTTCATCTTTTTTTCCTTCTTTAATTTCTAAAAAATAATGTTTGTGTTCATCTACATATTTATCTCTATAATTGACATAAAGAAGATAGGATCTTACAACAACAAAAAATTAAATTTTTTAAACATTATTTTTTTCAAAACTTGAAATGGAAAAAATAGAATATTATTTTAGAAGATAAACATTTTTTAGATTGGAAAAAATATATTTAAAGTTTATCTTTTCAAATAAAATATTATTTAGATGATGTTATCAAAAAACTTATTTTTTTTTTCCTTCTCTACAAAAAGAAGGAGAAAAAAATCATTAAATAATTATAAAAAACATTTTTCCTTATTTAATAAATATTATTTTCTTCTTTAATAAATATTATTTTTTACCTTAGAAAATACAATCGCTTTCAGTCGAACATATGGTCCGGTAACATTAATGTTAATTCAAAACTTTCTTTCAACGTTAATGAGATTTCTTACTTTTAGTTAATAAGTTTTCATGATACATCTGTTTTTATTTGTCATTTAATTTTACTTCTTGTCGTGTAATCAATTCTATTGGAGTGTGCAACAGTGGGTCAAACCAAACCAAACCAAACCCAAGTCTCAAGTTAAATGGCACTGTGGCTCGGGATGTGTTATTATTCGTCTGAACACGTACGCTAAAAGTAGTTATCCCCAAAATATTTTGAGCCCCTAACAGTCGATTGCCCACGGTTGTTACTAATCCGTACAAATCTCTTTTCATCGAACCATATCGAGCCGAACCAATAGCTTTCAGTCGAACATATGGTCCAGTAATATTAATGTTAATTTAAAAATTACTTTCAACATTAATATGATTTCTTACTTTTAGTTAATAAGTTTTCATGATACATCTGTGTTTATTTGTCATTTAATTTTACTTCTTGCCGTGTAATCAATTCTATTAGAGTGTGCAACTGTGGGTCAAACCAAATTTTAATGGGTGTAGATCGCAATTTTCAAAGCAAAAAAGTTATTCTATTAATTGTTTAATACGTATAGATAATATTTTCCATGGTAAAATATTACTTATTAATTGTTCTTAAACTTAGATCCCATCAACAAAATTTATCGGCAGCATAGACCACCTTGAAGAATGTTGTCTCAAAAAAGTGTCAAAAATAGTGTCAAAAATATTTTGTTATAGTAACAAATATTAAAATTAAGGTAGTATTAAAAATAACATTAACAGAAAAACTAAAATTTTATTAAATTAAATTTAAACTTAGATCTCATCAATAATGTGTCGCTGGCAGCGTAAACCAAGTTGAAGAATGTTGTCTCAAAAAAAGGTTCTTGCATTCATATAGTTGATGAAGTACATGATTTCAGATTTACATAGACAGTTCTTTCCTAAATATTTTATACAACTGTTCTAAAGTTGTGTTCACTATAATTTGCACAGGAATTCTAGACTCGGTCTTGTTAGTATCACTAACAGTAGCCTCATTCAACCATTGGAATACACTATTGTATTTCTGGCATTGTAAGAATATTCTTCCCTTGCTGTGGCTCCTCTTTGATAAGAAGATATCTCTCTTTCCTCCACAAATTAGATTAGGGCAAGTGGTTTCTTCCCAAGGGCATTATTTCTTCAAATGACCTAAGTCACCACATGTGAAACAACCTTCCCTTCGAATTGTTGAATGAGAACTTCCCTATTTTGCTTCCAATATAGCAACATCCAGCCACTGAAAATCTAAGCAAAGGGGGAACTTCAGAAATTTTCTACCTGGATTTGCCTTCGTATTTGACTTTAAAAGGTACCTAATCCCCTTGCAGTTTTCGATGTTGCAAGGTGGCTCAAAAATGAACAATCATATGCAAGGTGAGTGTTCTTCAAACATAACTGACATTTCTCCTGAACCAAACAAAATGAAAAATATTAGAGATCCAAGTAACAGTTTGAAAATGGAAGAGAGAGAGTGGAAGATAGAACCACCACCATTACTTGTGTCGCAGAGTGCCATGGGAGCTCGGTGGGCTACGATTTCTAGTTTAGTAGATAGATTGGGGATGGGTCTTTGTATTAATTGTTGTCTAGTAGGACCACTATATAAGGGGGGTTTAGAGGGGAGGTTGTGACGGTAGTAAACGTTTAAATGTTACTGCATGCTTTAATCTTTTGATAACCAAATTTCTTTACGTGTCCTCATGTTTGTGGCCTTGGAGAAGACGAATTTTGCAGTGTGGGCCATTTTACGATCAAATTATGCAAGCTGTTTATCATTTTTGTTTGTTTTATAAATATGCATTTCCTCTCTTCGCATTGTATCTTCCTTTGCTTTACAACAATCACTGTTTTCTTCAATGGCGGGATCGGAGGGTGAAAATGAGCGTAAGGAGGAACGATTAGATGATGATGAAGTACTTGAAGTTGTTAACTTAGGAGCCGATAAAGAGCCAGAGGAAGAAAACAACGGAGAAATGCATCATGACGATGACATCAATGGAAACAACGATAAGTTATATCGCTTCACCATTCCTAAGGAATTTATGAACTGCATTATACTACAATTATTTCTAATACTAATTTTGTTTTTTGGGGACGAAGATGAAACTCAAATTGATTTCAATACAGCGATGATGAAAAAAATAATACAGTCTGCCAACATTAACAAAAACCCAAGGGACCTCGTAGATGATAATATCGTTGGCTTATACTTTTAACTCTATTGAAGAAGCATGCTCTTTTTACCGGATATATTCAAAAATCATTGGTTTTAGTGTTAGAAAAAACGAAGAGAGAAAAAAAAATCTGGGATGGTCAGAGGTCGTAGTTGGTGTTGTTCTAATTCTGGATTTAGATAGAAGAAATATAAATAAGATCTTAACAGGGTACGTAAGCCAAGAAGTGAAACCAGAACTGGTTGTCGAGCAATATTTTGGATTTTGTATGAAAGTTCTATAAAATTGTGGGTTGCCAAATTATTTGTAGTGCATCACAACCATACTCTGGCAAATAATTTTGAAAAAGTTTTTTTGAGATCCATTGAAAGATATCAGACGCAGAATTGGAAGAAACAAAGCTGATGAAACAAGCCGGGATGAAGATTTCAGCAATATGAATTTATTGGACCATAAGAATGTTGACTGGAATAATGTTGGATGGACGAAAAAAGATCTATACAATGCTTTGGCTGATGATTGTAGAGAAGTAGACAATTTGGATGAAACGACAACACTTACCTATCTACAATCTAAGGAAGACATTGACTCTGATTTCTTCCACACGTACAAGGTAGATGAAGATTCCAGATTGACCCATCTTTTTTGGATCGACGGTGCAAGTCGATTCGATTATGAATTATTTGGAGGTTCACTAGCATTTGATTCTACATATAAAACAAATAGATGTCAAATGCCGTTAGTGGTTCTAGTTGGTTCAAACAATCATGCAATGACTTGTGTGTTTGGGTTTGCATTAATCCATAACGAGTCTGCAGATACACATTCTTAGGTTCTACAGAAATTCTAAGAGTGTATGGGAGGCAAATTACCAGAGATAGTTATCACGGATGGTTGCAGATCCACAAATAAAGCAATTGAGGACTTAATGTCCTGCGTGCCACATAGAACGTGTTTATGGCATATCCTACACAATTCAATAAAACATGTACATAGAGAAGGTTTTGTAGAAGAATTAAGGAATCTGATTAAAAGATACATCTCACACTTGGTAGTTTAATTTGAAGTATGTTGTTACAATTTTTTTAATAATCAATTTTCAAACTTTTATTGTTGTCCATGATTTTTAATCAGGTACTATTCAAAGAATGATGTCAAAAATCATTGGCATAAGATGTTACGGGATTATAATGTAGAGAACAATGAGTGGATAGAAGCATTGTACAGTACAAGGCATCAATGGACAGACACATTCCTTCGTGGAAATTATTTTGGTGGGTCTATTGTAACAAATAAACGTGAATCAATGAACTCCTTTCTAAAAGGATTTTTGACTGAGAAACTACCACTATGTAACGCCCTTTAACATATTGACCATGTTTTTTGTTGGCTGTCTTACGTTACGGCGTGATAAATAAGCAATCCATTGATAAACTCTCGACACCCAGTTTGAATCAAACTAGCATGGCCGTAATAGAAGATCAATTTGCATCAATTTACACTAAAAATGTGTTCTTAGAGGTAAGAAAGGAAATCATACGTTCTGATAAATATATTGTTGTCCAGCATGACAGGATAGGAGATAAAGAGGTCTGCACTATCGAAAAGTATTTGTTGAATGACTATCCTAGCTGCAAGGTTACATTTTCTGGTAACGAGAACAAAATAACCTGTGAATGCTTATGGATGGAGAGCAAAGGGATTCCTTGTAGGCATATTTTTTCATCAATGAAGAGTTTGAATCTGTCAGAGATTCCAAAAAACTTAATTAAAAATTGTTGGTTGAAGGATTGTAAAGACAGATATCTCTCCAGACCAGACGCAGAAAGAAAATTCATCCACCCAGACAGGATTGAGAGCACAAGGTATGGTGGTATTAATGAACAAGTTAATCTATTTACATATTATTGTAAAAAATAAAGCAAAATTCAAGAGAAGGGAACTGAGTTGATGTCAGCTGTGCTGATTGAGTTACAAAAAATGGCTACCATTATTGGCAAAGAAGAAAAATATGTAGCTGATGTAGTTCGTCGAGGGCAAGAAGCTTTTAAAGAGCCACACCCCGTAGCAACAAAAGGAAGGCCTTCTCAAGGAAAATCAAGCCAGATAAAAGAAAGTCAGACTAATGCCTAGCCTAGAATCTGCAGAGTTTCCAAAAAATTGGGTCACAATTACCGTAATTGCAAAGACGAAAGCTTGTAACACGGAAGGGTCAATGGAATCAAATGATATAAGCGACTAAGTGAATATTTTGTTGATTTAGTTCTCGATAGTCATTATGTCCAATTTTTTCTTCATTTGGTTGATTTTATTCACGATTACCGTAATTACAAAGTCAGACTAAGTGAATTTTTTGTTGATTTAATTCACGATTACCGTAATTGCAAAGTACGGAAGCATTGAAATGTTGATTTAATTCACGGCTAAGTTTAATTCTCGACTGAGGGTAAAGGAAATATTATATGTCAGCATGTACTAAAAGAATAAGGGCTTTTCTTGACGGTGATTTTCCGTCAAGAAATGGGTATCCTGACGGTTGCAGATCCGTCAACTAGGCCGGAGTCAAGAAAAGACCCCTCTTTTCTTGACGGTCGCTGACAGGGCTTTTCTTGACGGTTTTTGGCCGTCATATTAAGTAGTTTTCTTGACTGTTTTTAGCCATCAAGATAGCAGTTTTTAGAAACCGTCAACATAGGCAAAAACTTTTCTTGACTCCGGCCTAGATGACGGCCTTTAGCCGTCAAGAAAAGCATTTGTTTTGACGGACAAAACCCGTCATGAAAAGTAGTAATTTACGGCTATTATATAGCATGATATGAATTAAAGTTGACGTTTGACAACCGTCAAGAGAAGCTATACAAAGTATCGTCAAAAGAAGCATGCCAAAATTCCGTCAAGAATTATATAATATCAATCAACCACACATAATATCAATCCAGAAGCTACACACATCAAATTACTATAAAATCTAAATTTCATATTAACAAACTGTATTGTTCATACAACAAAAACTTCCAACACACATTCCACCACATGTATTCTTCACTTGTCCAACCACAACATAATCCAACCACAAAGTACACATATCACACATCTTTTGTTTTAATACCACTTAAACATCCAAACTACAAACATCCATCACTTGTCACCACAAAACATGATCCAACCATACAAAATAAAACTAAAAAGTAGCAAACCAGACCGGAGCACATCCCTCCCATATTCACAGCATTCTCCTATTCACAACATGCATGCACCTCCATTTTTTAGCAAGTTCCTGAGAGAACAAGAACAAAAATTATCAATATACTTCCCTACATTTTCTTATATAGATATTCAACTAACTATTAAAGAATTATAAATACATGAGTTTGACTTTGTTGCTGCACACACAAGAACTCGAGACAATGTGAATCACTTGAAAAGAATCTGAAGGCTATCCATACTGAAACTATAACAGAAATATGTATCAATCATGAAAGGAATCTGAATGCTAGCTAAATTATCAATCATGTAAAGTTTCTCGTTGATAATTAGATATCGGTTCAGTTTGCAGTACAAAAAATAAATATGGGTAAAGATGCATATAGGTATCCTGGAAATGTCTGGATACAAACATGTATCAAATTGGTATCAATCATACTGAAACTATAACACAAATAGGTATCAATCATGAAAAGAATATGAAGGCTAGCTAAATTATAAATCATGTAAAGTTTCTCGTTGATGATTAGATATCGGTTCAGTTTGTTGTACGAAAAATAAATACGGGTAAAGAAGCATACAGGTATCCTGAAAATGTCTAGATACAAACATGTATAAAATTGGACATAGCAACATCGCCAACTTACATTTAATTGACTATATGTTATACATAAGAAAGTTATCATTGTATAAACTTCATCAGGAAGCACTAAAGAGAAAAAAAATCTTCAATAAGTTAACCAACATATAGCCATGGAGTAACATTTAATGAAAAACATTTGCATTCAACTGATAGGAAACAGACCCCTTGGTCAATTTAAAATGAGATGATCTGTTTAATAAGATATTCCAAGTCCAAGAACGTAAAACGAACAAATATAAGTCAACAAGGTTGTGAATCCATATATGCTTCTACAATGCAATCCTTTAGAAGGCACATTTGATGACAGCAACAGCAACTACATAAACTACAAATGAAAATGGTACCAACTCAAGTTAGGGTAGCTTGTTTTTTCCTCGTACCTGATTATTTAGTGTATACCTTCTCCTTTATGAATGTTGACGATCAATTTACGATGAGATGGTCCATTTCTTAACTCTTGCTGAATTGTACATCAGACTTGTCATAATATCCAAGGCTTAGCATATAGTCCTAACTTCTAACTTCTAAGGCTTACTATATAGTCCCTCCCTACTCCTGAAATATATTTTTATACTTGCATGGATCAAACCCATGGATAGTTGATCATAAATAAAGCTTCTAACAATGTTTGACAAGCCATTATGTTTACAGTCAATGTAGCCCAAAATTTGCCCAATGACTTTTATTAAGGAAGAATTGGTCTCTGCACACTTCGAAAGTAAGATCGCGTGGCCTAGTGGCGCCGACCATTTCAATTAGAAGGTTAAAGTTTTTTGAGTTACTAAGATGCAGTTGTGCCCTTATCCATTGAAGAAAAGTACTTGATAAAAAAATTATGAAGCAGAGCACCAAGAATTTGACATGGAACTAGATGGAAATAAGAAGAATTTGATGTTCAAGTGGTTTTCAACTTTTAACTGGAGCGTTTGTTGGTAAAATTAACCAATTATTAGGTACTGAAGTAACAAATTACAAGGTAAGGTGTACTATAGTAGCTAAAATATCAATACACAAAATTTTTAAAATCACATAATCTGAGTAGCTTACGAATAGAAATTAAGAATATTGGGAAGATAAATAATATAGATGTAGCATTTGGAGGTCCATGTGGTAAGAAATAAACCGAGCACAGTTTAACTATAATAAATAGAAGTAACATGTAGATTTGTGAGGCATGAAATAAAGAGATCAAGATTCCCAATGATGGTATCTTCACCAAATCTGGATCGAGTCCATAGTGATTGTGATGGAACTAACCCATCCCTCTCAAGCAACAAAAATTCCCAAGAATGAGTTGTATGTAGCTTGTACCCTTTGTTTTCTAAATACTGAGATCACACCAGGATACTCTCTCAGAAAAACAATCTGTAAAATTTGCTTCTAATTATGTTTCTAAAAGTGTAGTTACTTTAACTTCTTTTTTTCCGATATTTAAAAATTGCAGTAGAAGCATATATGCATGTTAGAAAGAAAAGGTATGACACCAATAATGAGCAATTGACTTATGTCATTCCAATATCAAAGTTGGCCTTCATTTAATTAGGAGTAAAATATGCAAGAAAATAAAATAAAAGCAATTAAAACACAAAAAAGCTTACTTGAGATGGCAAATGCTCCCTCTTCTTTGAGATTGGCCAATCAGGGTCATATATATGACGATGGAAGCTTGTAGAATTGGCACTTTAATTTTTGAGGGAATGCTAGCATCGTGCTTTGCAAAAAAAAAAAAAAACTAAATCAACAAAAATTTGAAATGGAAAAGGCCGATTTTACAAAGAAGAAATCATTGCAGGCACGAAGTTGAGAATTTTAGAAGATTAAGTAATTCCACATTACAGATTTGCATACGAAACCTGAACGAGCCAACAAATGACATAAACAATAAACACTCCCCTTCCTTATAAGTTTAACAAATCAAGTAACCAGATTCATACATTATGGCTTCCATGTAAACCTATAGCTAAAATAGTTCTTGAAATATTACTAGGGATTTACAATCTTAGAATATCGATATCACTATTGCTATAATTTGTGAGATACTTGCAGTGATTTTACTCTTGAAAAAAATAGTATAGTACTCACAATGACAATCCCCTGACATCATCAACTCTAGGTAATCTCTCTATCGAGATGAAGTTTGGTGTAATGGAGAACATATAGTGCCTGCTAGCTAGACCATATCCATCATATGTTCCATTTGACCATAGGCTTAAATCTGCATGTCTGAACCGTGTACCAAATTTAAAGAACATCACATTTGGGAAGAAGAAGGACTATGACATACCGTCAATTTCATGTGATTATGAAGCAAAAGAAGCAAATTCTAAATTGCAATATATAATCATCTAGGTAATCTCTCTATCTGAATTTCCAAAGATGCATGATGATACAGTTGTATGGCAACTCTTCATGTATCTCACGTTATCTTCTACAAGATCAAATCCAGTACATGGAGATCCCTTAGGACCTTCCTTATAAGTTTAACAAATCAAGTAACCAGATTCATACATTATGGCTTTCATGTAAACCTACAGCTAAAATAGGTTTTGAAATATTGCTAGGGATTTACAATCTTAGAATATCGATATCACTATTGCTATAATTTGTGAGATACTTGCAATGATATAACTAAATCCTCTGCTTCGACGCTTAGAGAGACAATTATAGAAAGCTTTTTTACTCCATATAACTATGTTACCTCTTACAAATGAATGTTGACCTACAATAGATTTCTGATCATTAGCTATTCTAAATATGTATATAAAATATTTTGTCCCGAAGAGAATTTACAGAATATTAGACTTTGTTCAAGATGTTTTCCATTATCTGAGAGTTCACTAAACTGCAAAAGAATTTTGGATTTCTGGAGCATGTGTAAATTGGCACACCTACTCTTCCAGCAAAAATAAACTTGGGACATGTGAGTGAAAGATACTTGTGACAAGTCACTAATATTCTACATCTTCAAAGACTAATGAATAATCTTCTCTGTAAGCACTATCCAGTCAAATAAAGAGACTGATTTCCCCTAAAGACGAAGTGGTGGTCTTTATTAATTATACCACCAATAGTCCAAAAAACTATGTCCCTGGAGACTCCTTCAGTCAACAGATGTCTTCCTAAGCCTGAGCATCTTGCTAATAGTATCCATCCACGGTGATGGACTCATCCATATCTCCAGAGAGAATTGTAAAGAACCGGGAATAAAAACATTGGAAGTGTTATTCACCAAACCACTCAGTAAATGGGTATAGGCTTCTCCTAAGGGTCTTTATTTTTTTCTTTATGATATAGGTCCTGTGTTTGAACGTTAACATCCGAAAACATCTACATGCTCCTCTTATTATTATTATTTTCCTTTGGCATTTCTACTAGTTCCCATGAGCCATTTTCAATGGTATCCATAATTTTTATTGCTTCTTGCCACTTAGACTCTTGTCCTATCTTCAAAACCTAAGACAGATTGTAAAAGAAAAAGAATGAACAAAGAAAATTATGAAGTAAAATAGGAGTAACAAAGATAATTTGCTACTGAAGCAAATCTGGAAGAGAACTGATTCTGGTCGGCGGTAGGATTTAAATTCTATCTCCTTGTAGATATAAATTAAGTTTTGTAGCCAAGTGATCTTTTGCATTTGGAAAAATAGGATTCAAAGTTCATGGAACCTAACATTAAGAATGACATGTACTAAGATGCAAACAAATTCTTTCTAAATTGGAGACAGGAATAAACTCGAACACCTTACAAACGAAAACTCGAGCACCTTACAAGCATAAATTTATCTATAACCAAAGATGCAAACAAATTCTTTCCGAATGACATTACTTTTTTCCAGAACTAAAATTATGTAATAAACGAAGCTTAAAACCTTACCTCGGCTGAGACCCAAACAATGTGGAGCAATAGCTTCTCCAATGCGTCCGAGTTGGTACGACGGGGCCATGGGCTTCCTCTCGCAACTGTTCTCCACTTTTGTACTAGCTCAGAAAATATGCCCCCAACTTTTTCTACACGGTAGTGCTTCTTCCATAATACCTACAATTATAATAAAAAAATGCAGAAAACCCCCAAAATTACCTCCCACTTGTAGTCGTAGCACCGATGGATGGTCATCGTTGAAGAGGTTGCACGGCTCCTCTATGCCGAGCTGCCAAAGCCAAATCCCAAGCTTAGCCTGGTCCCCACATCGGCCTTATCGGAGGCGTCGCTTCACATGGTCGCCGGAGTCGTCCATGGGAAAAACTAGGGTTAGGGTTTCGTGAAGGGAAATTTTCTTTTTGTTGAGAAAGAGAAGAGGATTGGGAGCTCTCTCTCTTGAGGGGAAGGTTAGGGGGAGGATAAGGAAAGGAAGGGGGTGATGAGAGAGATTTCTATGAGGTTAGGGACGAGAGAGTTTTCTGAGAGATCGGGAAAAAGTTTGCTAGGTTCCTTGATTAAAAAGAACCACAACCGTCAACAAATTAAAAATTTTGAAAAAATTACCAGAATGGCATCTGAAAAAACTCATGCCAAGTTTTTGCACATACATTAGTTGACGGTTATCACCAAACCGTCAATAAATAAATTAATGTTTCTTGATGGATCTTCTAAAACCGTCAACTATTATGCTGTAAGATTGCTAAATTAACATAAAATAAGGTATTTCTTGACGTAAGGCTAAATCCGTCAAGATACCTATTTTTTTGACAGTTTTTCATGACCATCAACTTATAAACCGTCAAGAATCGTCATTTTTCTTGTAGTGATGCTCTTTAAAAAGCTACCCTCTTCTCTTTAAATAAAATAATTGTCTAATTTTCATCGTTTATATGACATCAAGTGTAATGACCCGCACCCGGTATAAGGGCATGAGATCGTGGGTACATACAGCCTGCGCCGTAGTGTCGGCGGTAGATCTGTGTCCTAGGTCTCAATAACAACTAATCATAGTATAATGTACCTGTTGATAACAACCGTCCATACAGAGGACAATCTCAGAAAGATACAACTCAATTAAAAAATAGCTAAAGAATAAAACAACAAGATATGGAAATAGATAAATGTCAAAGTACGATACAAGCCAAATAGAAATAAGTCTAAGTGTCATCAGCACATCTTAAAGAGTATATGAAATAATATAACATCTCAAAAAATAACTAGAGACAAATCTAGACAAATGTCCTAGCAGTCTAATCTAGGCACTACTGGTGTCTCCTCTAGGCTAGCTGGATCCTCCTGGTGATCCAAGTCACAAGTGTCTTCTAAGCCTGCTCCATAATAAGTCATGCAGAAATTCTCCAAACCCTCTGTAAAATTTTGTCAACATATCCAGTCAGGATTGGAGCGAAGTACATAACCCTAAAAGCAGTTCCATTGCATTATAGGAAATATATAACTCGCAATAGAATAAAATACATGATATACTGGAAAGAAAATATAGAGAAATAGAGAAATATTATCATGAAGATATAATAAAACTGAGTACATGAATACGATATAGAACATGTTAACTCGAAATGAACATAAGTGATTTAGAGCAAAAGTTAGATATGTGATTGGTTTAGGTTGTACATGATTATTCTACGGTAACTCAATTATATGTGAAGGTATGATCGACATATACATGAGCTATACTAAAGGATTTAATCACATAACTACATTCTACTCCCCTGCCCTAATCAATACAAATGGATCCGATCATGACACGTTACGTACATCATTGTTAGTTTGCATATGAAGCACATGTAAGCACATGAGAGTACATGAATAACTACGAATACAAGGAGCACATGATGTACATGATAAAGTACATGAACATGGAATACCCGATGTACCCGATAAGAGATAACATCTCCTGACAAGATCCATTTAGTACCAATCCGTGTTAACAATGTGTCAGCATCAGGTAAACTAGTCTAGAGGAGGTAATATAGATACTATCATGATGAAAACAATTAGAGAATATACTCGCCTAATATCCTGAGCAACGACTATGTATCGGTATCTGAACTGTCGTCACAAAGACCTATTATGAATTTACAGGATTCCAAAGTGTTCTAGGGTAAACAATAGATTCTAATGCATTATTATATGCTGATAGGCCTTTTCTAGGTCAATAAAGTCAATTGGTCAACTCTGGGTCAAACTTGGTTTAGTTAGTCTAATTCTAAGGTATTGGGGCTACTTTATGTTTCTAGGCCATAAAATTAGATAGGGTATCATGGTATCAATACCACATCCCATCATAGACACAAAACATATCCATACAAGTATATTCTACTGCTATATGCTAAATATAGTTGTACCATTCAAGTCCCTTATCACCTTCATGGATTGAACTATAATGAGGTAGTAATGGACTGAGCAGAGTATAGTGATTGATACTCAAAAGGTAAAGGCTGATATTACAAAATGAGGGACTAAAACATAGATTGGACTGAACAAATGGTATACTAATGGACTCAAAGAGGTAATCCCTACTCATTCAATGCACTGACCCACATATCAGTCATATGATTAATATTAAACATATATGTGGGAATGCAAGATGGGATTGATACAAGGATTATTAGGACAGGACAAGTTAATTGGTAGGGACTGAACTTAATGTCTTCCTACATGCCATATGGACTGATATCAAGTGAACAAAGGGACTGCTAACTGTCTAATAAGGACTGAACTATATAAATGAAATAGGACAGAATAGAGAGTATAAATGAAGGAATGATCATATAAAGAGTGATTGAACTAATATATGTATCAGTCATAGGACTGAACCATTTGGATACAATAGGGACTGACTTTTGAATGCAAAGACTGAACTAATTAATGGACTAGAACTTAATGGACTATAGTGCAGAACAATTATAGAGATGGGGACTGAGCATCAAGTCTTACAGAGCATGGACTGAAACTAATATATGTGGGGATGCAAAGATGGGACTGAATTTAAGTTCAATGACTGAAATATAAAGCAACTGTGGACTGAACACATATATAAGTAATTATGCAGTCCAAAAATAGGAACTGGAACTAAAGAGCATAAACAAACTCGAGCCTATTCTCACTCCATAGCCAATAACAGATACAAGAGAGCTATTCAAGGACAAAACACATGAAGACTGAACAAATAATGAACAAGAGCTGAACCTATTAAAATATGGACTGAATAATGAGGTACAAGAATGAACATTAGTGTAAATGGACTAAGCCATTTACAATGACGGAACTAAATTAATAGTGGACTGAAATATTTAGATACAAAGGGTCTGGATATTAAGATACAAAACTGTACAGTGATTAAATGGGAACTGAACTTAAATAATGACTGACACTAAAAGGCATTAGATTGAACATGATATAGGAAAACTGAACAAGGGAAATATTGGACTGAACTTGAGTCTAAGAGAAATGATACCATGTTCAGTTTGGGGACTGAACTTAATATCTAGGACAGGGACTGAACAAAGAGCCTAGGTCTGAACCAAGCCTAAGACTGATATCTAAATATCCCTATAAGAATGATGTAATCATTGGCCACAATTGATACATGAAGACAAGGTCTGATACAAAATATTTATAGATTAAGGCTAGAACAAAATGCAATGGTCTGGACTGTATACCAGAGGTAAATTCAAATGGGACTGATCATAAAGTTCAAAGGTGATTGATACAAGTATCAAGTGTACTGACACTTGGTATCGGTATCTGCACCTATATTGGGGCTAACTTGAGCCTTCACTATTGATACTTTGTACTGAATACCATGGACTGATGCAATGTAGTAGGGGACTGAACAGATAAATGGAATAGGACTGCTACTTTTTAATGTTGACTGAGCAGTGATGATCTGGGGACTGAACTAATATGTGAATGGACTGAACTTAGGATATTAGAGATAGGAACTGCACAGTGTATGGAAATAAGGACTAAATAAAATATAGTATAAACAATACAAAGATGGGGCTAAACACATACCAGTTTACTCGAGCCCCTCTCTTCATTTCATAACTGATACACAAGTGGGTATCAAGACTAGTACATGTTCATATGTCGAACAGGGACTGAACATTAAGAATGAACTGAACATTACAGTGCAATGTGAAGACTAAGCATGTTAAGGAAGTAGGGTTGAACAATAGGGTAACCAATGGTCTAAATATATATAATTAAGGACTGAGCAAAAGTGTAAAACTGAACATATAGGAATGTAGGGCATATTCCTTAATATCAAAGGGACTGAAACATTTGGATACAATATGGACTAATCATTAAATAGGGACTGAATTCAGAAGACTACACTTAGTGGTAAATGGACTATACGGTTATAAATACAAGGACTGACATTAAAGTATATCTAAACATAAGCAAAATAGGGACTAAAACCTTAATGTTTGCCATAAAAAAAAATTAAAAACAGGTATTACAGGAACACTGAAATTGATTGCAAACTCGCTTGTACAAAGAAAAGCCTAGAAGAAAATCCTAGGGAGCAATCTAAGTACAATTGTTTAGTTTTGATTCTGGGGGTGACGGAAGAGGCTCGGAAAAGTGCTATCAACTCTGCCTTACTCCTTGGACTATCTGACGCAGTCCTTAGCTCTTGAAGAAATTGCTTTTTGAAGGTTGCTAGCCTTTTGCAGGGTTGTGGCACCCTGCTATATATAGTGGTATGTATGTTGAGCCGTGTAGGGTGTGAAAAATTATGACACGCTGACATGAGACTCAGCCAAAGTCATACGCTCAAGGCCATACGCTCAGCCAAAGTCATACGCTCAAGGCCATACGCTCAGTCAAAGCCATACGCTCATCTAAAGGCCGTACGCTCAGTGAATATTTTAATATTTCTTGAGATGATAGCACAGCATATATTTAATGAAGGATGAATCTGACACTTCGTCTTTCGTGCAAAGACAACTGCCCTATGAAGATTAGCCATCGTATAGGTTTTCGAGAATTGATTTTGTCTCTTACGAGGACAGCTCAGCAGCCATCATAAATGCACAGCCATCATTACTGTTATTTCTGACAGTCTGTCAGCCATCATATCTGCAACACAACGCTCAAGAGATATTTGTCAGTATTAGAAGATATGGCGTATTTGAGAAGATTGAAGACAGCCACGTGTCTACTCCCTCAATGCATACGGCTCCTTGCCAATCAAGTGAGCGTATGGACTCCATACGACTCCTTGTCCAACCAAGTGAGCGTATGGACTCCATACGACTCCTTGCCCAACCAAGTGAGCGTATGGACTCCATACGACTCTTTGCCAATCAGATGAGCGTATGGACTCCATACGACTCCTTATCAATGAAGTGAGCGTATCAGCTTTATATTGTCCAAGTCAGTGTATGCAAGACATGTGCCTTCAAAAGCTAGCGTATGACTCTTCTTCAACAAAGGCAGCGTATCACAGCAAATGCCTTTAGGATAATTTTCAACGTACAGTCAACACACGTTCTCACGTGTCCTGTACTCAGTTATCCACTTATTCAGAAGTTATGCAACGTGGCATCCATGCCACCAATCTCTCCTAGATATATTCCACTACTTTCAACCGCACTCTAATGTGTCTCCACCAGAATTCGCCATGCGTCCCTGCAGTTATGCACACATCAAGTAACTGACTGAGCGTATGCTTCAGAACAGTTATCTAGAACTCTATAAAAGAGAGTTTCTTCATCTTTATCAGACACTACAGACAATTCAGAGAGAACAGAGAGATTGTCCAGTTGCTGTCCAAGTTCTTCGAAGTTCGAGTTTTCTTTATCGCAATGTCCAAGGGATAAAGTAATCGTCTTCTAGATTAGATTCCTACAGTTGTAATTTTCTCAGAAACACAATAAATAAAGTAAATTTATTTATGGAAAACAAATTGGCGACTCTGCTGGGGAAAGCTGTCTCCTCCAACGAGATAGCAACAACTCAATACGATACTTCGTCGATCGGCTCGACGAAGAAGACGATGGTCGTACAATTCGACCAATCTGCTTACGAAGAAATGCTCAAGGCGAAGGAGGGCCGAACTGCTTCCTCCGCTCTTTCGGCTGCCAAGAAAAAGGGACGCTCTGTCTATGTCCCTAAGTCTTCTTCGACAGCTCGAGGCGCTTCTGTCACTTCTTACGCTGACAAGAACACGTCTTCAACTTCAACAAAGCATGCTTCGGCTTCTCTGAACACGGCAACAGTGGCTTC
Organism: Iris pallida; assembly: GCA_029216955.1. Classification (NCBI taxonomy): domain Eukaryota; kingdom Viridiplantae; phylum Streptophyta; class Magnoliopsida; order Asparagales; family Iridaceae; genus Iris; species Iris pallida. Next base: position 6,248,477 of record JANAVB010023995.1, on the reverse strand, counting down.
TTCTAGTCACGCTGACAAAGTGGGTTCTTTAACCAAGTCAGCGTGTCCAAGGAAAACCATCTCTGGACATGTCAAAGTCTCTTCTCCCTCTACTCTTATGACAGCAGTCGGCTCTTTAGCCATTAATGACTCTGCGCGTATGGCAGTCAAAGGGCAGCGTACGGCAAAGGTAGCGTACAAAAGCCAACAGCAGGCAGCGTACGCTAAGCCAAAGCCAGCGTATGCTAATAAAAAGGCAGCGTATGACCAGAATTCTAAACTAAAGTCAGCGTATGCCAATCGATACAGTCCTTTGACTGTTTTTCAAAATCAAGCTGGGGGTTCTCTTCCACAGAACATACAAATGATTCCCCCTCAACTTGCACATATTGTGCCAACCAAGGAGAAAGACTCTTTAGTCAACTCCTCTACTCCTAAGGTCTTTACCTCTGGGGTTAATTTGACTAGTACTTTTACTAGATCAAACAAAGGAAAACGCCTTTTGGCTACTTCCTCTAAAGATGGATTATTACCGACTCCTTGTCGGAATAATGTCCATCTTCCTTCTCTCAAAATTTCTCGATCTGAGAAAGGCAAATTACAAGTATCCAAGACTGATACCAAAGTCATATCTCCTACGGATCTTCGTAACAAGCTTAACCAGAATCATCTCGGTTCCACTGAGACAAGTATACTAGACCCTGATGCAGAATATGCCAAGAACTATGTTGTTCAAATTAATCGGTCTTTATACACTCAAGAACCGAGAAGACAGAGGAATAAAAGACAAGTTTCTACACAGAAACTATCTTCAAATACTTTCCAATCTGTTCCTACAGATCTTCGGGAACATTTGCAAAACAAACGGAGAATCAATACTCCATCTGGCTATGACATTGCTCATATTTGCCATGAAAAACATGGTTGCAATTTCCAACCTCGGGTTGTGATTCAGTGTTGTTGTTCACCAAAAAGACGATCTGTTTTTGAACGAATTCAATATGAACCAATATTGGATGAAGATGAACCTCTTTATGCTTCTGTCAACATGACCTCCAAAAATATTGGGGGTAGAATACGATCTGATGCTATGTCAGATTCTGAAGATGGTGTTTACCTCGGCACCCGATCCAGGACCGGAGCCTCTACCAGAGTCTCTTCTTCTTCTCATCCAATTGATAATCCGGAGATCACAGAGGACTTTCTTGGAGAGTCCAACTTCCCAGTATTGACTCCCGTAAATAGCCCCGGGAAAGATACTGACTCTCACAGCGATGATTCAGAACAGACTGTTTCATCGTCTATTCCTCGAACGATTACCACTTATATGGTAGACGGCAATCATGAACCTTCGGCTAGCACTGAAGCTCATGAACAGAGGATTTCTTCCTTGGAACAACAGTTGCGAGCTATGGCAGATACATTGAATGCTATGCATACTCTTATGCAAGCTCAGCATCAAACTCAGCAAGTACAACAAACAGCACCACCAGTGGTATTAAATACTCCTGTTGTCCCAAACCCGGAACCCTCTACTATTCCGGGGGTACAATCTAATGTTCCTGTACAACCCACTCCAAATCAGTCCGGAGCTGGGGGTGGTACATATGCTGCAGTCCCTCCTCCCAATTACACTCAACAAGTTACAACTCCGCAATCTTCTGGAATTGTTACTGAAGAGTTAAGGAATCTCCGAACTCAATTTGAGGCATTCAAACAGAAGGATGGTTTACAAAGGTTAGGCATCAAGCAACCTTATCCGATAGAATAGAAGCAAGTATCATATCCACCAAAATATAAACCTCCGACCATCTCTTTCTTTGATGGGAGTACCTCCCCAAGTCAGTTCATTAATCATTTTGAAGTAATGACTGATCAATTGCAACCAAGCGATGCTCTCCTCACTCGGGTATTCGTCGGGTGTCTCAAAGGAACGGCTTATGAATGGTATAGAAGTCTCCCTAATGGGTGCATTACCTCATTTGCCGGTTTCAAACAAATGTTTCTTGAACGGTTCTATGAAGGGCTCAATGACATGACTATGTCAGCCCTCATAAGAATTAAACAAAAAAATAATGAAACTACTGAGGACTTCATTGAAAGATTCAGAAGAGAAGCCCTCAAAATGCCTCTCGGAACTCCTGATGCTGTTACTATCGACACTTGCAAGTCGAATCTCTTACCAATCATCAGCATGTGGACAGGGTCCACTCAGTTCCAAGATTGGCCTTCATTCATCGTCAGTGCCAAAGCTGCCGAAGTCAGTGCTGAGACCTTCAAAGGCCTGGGGGTACAAATGGCTCCCAAAGAATCAAATCAGAGTGCTAGCAATAGTGCTCGACCCAACAATCGAAAAGGAAAAGAGGCTCTTGAAGTTAATGTCCAGTGTAATAGTCAGGAGACAAAAACTACTCAAGCTGCCCCAGCTCCAACAAATCAACAACAGAGACCTCCTCGACCGAAAAAAGAGTATTCTTTTGACGATGATGATGTTCAGGGTATCTTTGAATGCTTGCTCAAAGGTAACAAGATTCAATTGCCAGAAATCAAAAAGCCTGATGAAGCCAATAAGACGGATCATCCAAAGTACTGTCCATATCATAGAATGTTGGGTCATACAATCCGGTCTTGCTATGTATTAAAAGGAAAGATCCAGGAAATGATTAAGTCAGGAGCTGTGACACTGACACCCAAAGACAAGACAGTCACAGCAAATGTGATTTCAATACAGTTCGATGATTTCCCTCCTTTAATGGTAGAAAGTGGGATTGTTCCTATCCCCAAAGCAACTCTCGAGGTTGTGAACATCCCACCAGCACAGAATGAAGGACTTGTTCCTGTCACAACTAAGAAGAAAGAAATTATGTGGATTCACCCAGATTTAATAACGGAGTTTGAGACATCTTCCTCTTCTCCTCGGAAGACTCCTTCGTCTAAAAAGAAGCCTGGGAAGACTAAGTCATGTAATGTGACCTCTAGTCTTTTTCTAACCCCTACTTTCATCTTGGCAGGAAATTCACCCCCTACGGAGGTAAAAGTTGTACCTCAAGTTGAAGAAAGATACAAGCCTGTATTCCATCTATATAGTTCACAATCTCGTAAATTAATGGCGAAGATGGGTTATAATCTAGCCACTGCTCCTGGTTTGAACTCAGGCAAAGGACTCCGAGCACCTTTAGCCATCACCATGAGACATAATCAATCTCGCGTTGGCCTTGGTTTCTGGAATGAAGCTCTCATCAAACACAAAAGAACCAAGAACAAAATAAAGAATTGCAACATGGTTTCGATAAACCCTGAACCTGAGCCTGAAGGCGAAGTTCTTGCTGGAACTCGGTGAGGAAAAATATATCAAAAAGATTATGCTGAAATTCCTGAAGAAACTCCTGATGTCCCTCCGGTTACAGCTTCAACACCAGTCTCTAACGAAGAACCTTCAAATGTTTCTGTTGAGACAGTTCCTTCTAAACCAACAGCAGCTGACAAAGGCAAACAACAAGTCCGCTTCGACAAACCATTGAAGAAATCATCTCCTACAGGACTTGAAAAGCCTTATAATTTTGATATATTGGCTCAACTAGCCAATACACCAGCTAAATTATCAATCTTCGAGCTCTTACGCCTCTCTAAGGAGACTCGAGAAACTCTGAGTGAAGTACTGCTGCAAGCAGAAACCTGCCTAACTCTCCTCAAGAATTTGGAAATAGAACCTGTCTCTCATTGCCATAATGTGTTGGAATTAATTCCAAACATTACCTTTACGCAGGACGATATGCTGCTAGAGGATAATCGACATGACCGTCCTTTATATCATACAGGATATATCGATTCCATGAAGGTTGATCGTCTACTGATTGATCCAGGATCCGCTCTCAGTATTATGCCAAAAACTATGCTAGATGCACTGAAGATACCCGTGCATAGTCTTTCCAGTACTATCACTACCATCTTGGGATTCAATCAAGGAAAAAGTGAGCCTTTAGGCAAGATTCGTCTCAAATTTTAAATAGGCGATCTTCGCACTAAGGTTACTTTCTATATCATCGACAATCATGGTTGCTCATATAATGCTCTATTGGGAAGACCATTTTTACATGAACATAATGTTGTTCCTTCGACTCTTCATCAATGCTTCAAATATGTTGATGATAATGGAGAGGTTCAAAAAGAAGTGGCAGATCTCTATCCATTTAAAGGAGTCGAAGCTTACTTCAATGACGCTCGTATGTACAAAGATGAATATTCAAAAGTCTTGCAAGCTATGGATAATGACGATGAGATATCAAAAGTCGACACTTTTGTTATTCCTGTAAAAGGACGTATCACTCATCCGCAGTCTCTTAAACCAACTGAAGAAGACTCACTGATAATTCCTGTCAGTGGACGTATTACCTCATCACCTGCCCAAGTTCCACAAGGTTCACTGATAATTCCTGTCAGTGGACGTACTACTGCATTATTTTCCCAAGCTCCACAAAGTTTGCTGATAATTCCTGTCAGTGGACGCACCACTCCCCCTCCATCTTCTCAGGCTAGACCCGATACTCTAGTCATTCCAGTCAGTGGACGTACTACTTATCTACGATCTTCTTCAAGGGAGCTCACCTCTTCTGAGCCTTTTGTTATCGATCTTAATCGAAACAAAATTTCTGATCGCTCTTCCTCTCCCCCTTTTGTCATTAATTTGACTAAGTCTGATAAGGCTCAGCCTTCTGTTGTAAATACAGCACCTAATATTAATGAAGCATCTCCTTTGCAGTATATTGATGTCTGTAATTATGTACAAAGTTATTTACAATTGCTAGATAGCTTAGAGCCACTAACTATAGGAGTTGTTCAAACTCTTCATACAGAAGTATCATTAGAGTCTATACAAAAATCATACTTCGTGGTCCCTATTAGAAAGAAGGGAGAAAATCCAATAATCTTCTACAAAGGACCCCAGAATCCTCCTAACTTGGAAGAAGATGACAAAAACGACGATACTGGAAGGTTACAACTACGTCGCTACAGTCAGCAATCTAAAAATATCATCAAGAATATGGGTTATGACTTCAGAACAAGCCTCAATAATGGAAAAGGAAGAAGAATGCATGTTCGAATTCCTCCATTAAAGTACGGAAGGACAAAATGTGGTTTAGGTTACATTGCTCCTACCTCCTTTATCAACATAGTCCATAAAGATTCAGAATTCGATGAAGACGAACGATCTGAGTCTTCCGATTCCCTCTCTTGGGATTCTGACACAAGTACTGGTGATCTTTATCGTTCTATTCTATCTATCAATATGGTCTCTGTTGATGGCCCGCAAGAAAATGATGAAGATGAGGATGATTTTGAAATATCACATGAATCAGAACAATGGGCTCAAAGATTAGATAATCAATGGGAATTCAGGTTCGAGCAGAGAGAACCTCCTACTGAAGATAAACTGATCCAAATTGATGTTGGTGAAGAAGGGTCCCCTAAACCAATATTCATCAGTGAAAGTCTTTCAGAAACAGATAAACAAGACATGATCAAGCTTATTCATGATTATATCGATGTCTTCGCCTGGAGCTACGAGGATATGCCAGGACTAGATCCAAAGATTGCAACGCACAAACTTAATATCATGCCAAATTCTAAACCGGTCAAACAACAACAACGACGATTTCGTCCAGATATTATGGATGCAATTGAAGCTGAAGTCAACAAGCTTATGGCTTCCGGATTTATTCGAGAGGAACAACATCCTGAATGGGTGGCTAACATCGTTTCTGTCCTCAAAAAGACCGGCAAGATCCGAGTCTGTATAGACTTTCGCGATCTTAATGCAGCTTGTCCTAAAGATGAGTTTCCTCTTCCAATTACCGATGTTATGATCGATAACACATGTGGTTTCGAACGAATGTCATTCATGGATGGATATTCGGGATACAACCAAATCAAAATGTTTCCAGACGACGAGAGACATACTTCCTTCAGAACGCCGATCGGTACATACTGTTATACAGTGATGCCGTTTGGTCTCAAGAATGCAGGAGCAACATATCAGCGAGCAATGAGCACTATATTCCGCGAACATCTCCGAAAAATAGTCGAATGCTATGTTGATGATATTGTAGTTAAAAGTCGACGAAAGGAGGATCATATCCAAGATTTGAAGACTATCTTTGATTTAATGCGTCAGCTTCAACTTAAAATGAACCCTACTAAGTCCTTCCTGGGCGTCTCTAGTGGCAAATTTCTCGGCTTCATCATTACCGCTAAAGGTATACACGTGGATCCCGAGAAGATCAAAGCCATTCAAGAGATGCGTCCTCCACGCACTTTAAAATAGCTACGAGGATTTCAAGAAAGAATTACTTATATCAGGAGATTCATTTCCAACTTATCAGGACGCTACAGACCATTCAACAAACTTCTGAAGAAAGGTGTATCTTTCGTCTGGAACGAAGAATATCAAAAAACATTTGACGATATCAAGCAGTATCTCATGAACCCTCCGGTTTTAGTACCTCCCATCTCGGGAATACCATTCCTTCTATATGTTCGAGCCATGGATCATTCTCTTGGTGCATTACTCGCCCAGAAAAATAAAGATGGCCATGAACAGGCTATTTATTATCTCAGTCGCACAATGACAGGTGCTGAACCGCGCTATTCTCCAATCGAAAAAGAATGCCTAGCATTAATGTTTGCCGTTCAGAAGATGCGACATTATATTGTCGGTCAAACGATTCATGTCATTTCCAGAGTGAATCCTATCAGGATTATGATGAAGAAACCTGGTATTCTCAACTCCAGATTAGCTAATTGGGGAATTTTGTTAGCTCAATACGACATGCATTATATTCCTCAGAAGTCAGTTAAAGGACAGGCTCTTGCTGATTTTCTGGCAGCTCATGCGATTCCAGAAGATTCTAAATTATATGATGAGATTCCAGATGAAGTTCTGGATTCAAATCTGGTTTCTGAAGAAATTCCTACCTGGCGTCTATTCTTTGATGGAGCATCTAGAATAGGTCCTAATGGCGATATTGTCACCGGAGTTGGGATTGTTCTTGTATCCCAAGAAGGATTAACTATTCAGAGGGCTTATTCTCTGAATCAATCATGTTCAAACAATGTAGTCGAATACAATACGTTGCTCATCGGTCTTCAACTTGCTAAACATCTGGATATTCATTATTTAGAAGTTTATGGAGACTCCAAGCTTATTGTCAATCAGATCAGAGGAATATATGAAGTCTGTCATCAGGATTTGATAACTTATCATCGAGCAGCACTCTCTATGGCCTCCTCTTTTGAAGGTTTCTTTATTGAACATGTTTGACGAGCCTATAATGCAGAAGCTGATGCTTTGGCTAATCTTGCTGCTGTATTAGCCATACCAATCAGACGTCAGCAAGTAATAGTGGTTTATAACCGAGAACTATTCTGCGTTGAGAATAATTTTGCTTTGGCTTTTCCCTATAAACCAGACGAAGATTCTTTCAACCTTGATGCTGGATTAAAGTTTGACAAAGTGTCCTCGTCTTCTTCCGATTCGACTATGGAATATGTCTTTTCTAACAAAACAGAAGCCATAATTGAAGATTGGAGACGTCCATTTTTAGACTTTGTATTGTATGACATACTTCCCGATAATTCAAGTAAAGCAGCGTCTATCCGGCGTAGATCTCTCAGATTCTATTATAATCATAAAACGAAGACACTATATCGTCGGGCCTACGACGGTCTTCTCCTTCGATGCATCGCTGGTGAAGAAGCACAACAGATAATCCGTGAAGCACATGATGGTGTTTGCGGAGCTCATCAACCAGGTCCTAAACTTCAAGATCGTATCCGACGTATGGGTTATTATTGGCCCACGATGGTGGCTGACGCCATTCAATATGCTCGGAAATGTAAAGCCTGTCAAATTCATGCAGACTTTATCCATCAACCGTCAGAGTTCTTACACCCAACAGCGGCATCATGGCCCTTTGAAGCTTGGGGCATGGACGCCATTGGTCCTATCAACCCACCATCATCAAAAGAACATCGGTTTATTCTAGCAATAACCGATTGCTTTTCCAAATGGGCTAAAACAATCCCGTTATCCGAAGTCAAAACTTCTAACGTTATCAACTTCGTCAAGCATCATGTCATCTATCGATTTGGTGTTCTTCAGCGTATTATTCATGATAACGGACCGCAGTTCGTCAGTCAGAAATTTACTCGATTCTGTGACGACCATTGAATCAATAATTTAGCTTCTACAGCATATAATCCAGCAGCTAATGGATTGGCAGAAGCTTTCAATAAAACGATCATTAAACTCTTGAAAAAGTTCGTTTCTTCCAACAAACGCAACTGGAGCGAGAAGCTTGGTGAATATTTATGGGCCTACCGCACCACAATTCGCAATGCGACCGGATGTACGCCTTTCTCTTTGGTATATGGGTGTGAAGCTGTTCTTCCCCTTGAGATCCAGATTCCTTCTCTGAGAATCGCAATCTCCAATGAACTTACAACAGAAAATAATGATCGTCTTCGACTTCAAGAATTGGAAGCCCTAGATGAAAAGCGATTGTATGCTCAACAAAACATCGAGCTGTATCAAGCCCGAATTTCAAAAGCTTTTAACCAAAAAGTGAAAGTCAGAGCATATCAAAAGGGAGGATTGGTCCTTACCGTCACACGTCCTATGACTATGACACATATGAGCAAAGGCAAATTTGATGCGAAATGGGAAGGCCCATTCGTAGTAAACAAAGTCTTTTCTAATGGAGCATATCAGCTTGCCTCTATGGATGGGAAAGTTACGATGATGCCTATCAATGGAAAATTCCTAAAGAAATATTATGTATAAATTTCATCAATATATATAATATTTTTATTATTCCCCAGCAAGTATAAAATTAGAGTTAATTCTTCCCTACAGAAATCATCTCGATATCGTTATCCCTAGTGGAAACTGATATTCTGTCATGTATCATCTTCCCAGAGAATTTGATATTCTGTCTTATTAGATCCCCAGTGGATTTAATAAAGATCTCATATAGAAAATTACGTCCATATTACCTCTGAATTTTCTATCTCAGTATCATGTTTTCTATAAAAATGATATCTAGTCTTTTGATTTCCGAGTTCAAAGATCATGGAAAATAGAGTCCAAAGATATCTTTATATCTGAATTCTGTTTTCTGTAATCAGTATTAAACTAAAATTATCTTTGGTTTAATATCATCTGATAGAATTACAAAGTTTATTTGTATATTCTATTCTATTGAAATATCTCATGTATTATGTACCTCTGAACATGTTTTCTACAAAAATATCATCCATAGAATTGAAATCAAGTCAAAATAGTCATTTCTTTAATCAAAGTCAAAATATTGATTACAATTGGATTTAAAAAAATTCAACATATGAAAAATGTAAAAGATCTATTTAGGAGGAGTAATTATCTCCTGAATACGAACAATTACATTATTCATCTTTTCTTCATGAGCTTTGTGGATTCGCTCTGCTGCTTCAACTCCAACCATTCGTTGATCATAATCCGCGATAATAAAGCTACGACGGTTTGTCTCTTCAATCTGGTTAGCCTGCATCAGTTCCCGCTCTTGCTGTAGAAGTCGGCAGCGTTCAGCTTCAGAGGTGCGAGCAGTGACAATCTCTGATTGTTCCTTTTCCACGGAGGCAATTTGCTCTTGAAGACGAGCCAACTCCTCTTTCAACTTATTAAGCTCATCGGCTTTTGATGCTTCATCCTTCTTCAGATGCTCCATCTTCTGACGAGTAGTTATTATTTCTTCATCCTTCGCCATTAACTGTTCAGAAGATAGAGCGAGGAATTCCTTCAAAGCAATGTGCTGAGCTTGAGCTTCATTTTCTAATTGAGCAATCTTAGCTTCAGTCAAAGACTTAATATCCTCCTTTTTGATCTCCCAATATTTTTGGATGGTTGCTTCTAAATTATTCAGGAGATGCTCAAAGAAGACACACTGGGTCTCATAACCAGCCTGTCTCAAAGCTAAAAGCGGGAACTTGATCGCCGCTCGAAGATCCGAGAAAGACATAGTTTCATCCTTCATAAGCCGTCTGGAGAATGTATCCAGATATGAATAAATAATATCGAAATACATCCCCATGACCTTTGCTATCCCTGTTTCAAAATCGGGAGTCGCTGCAACAGTAAAGGAAGGAGCAGGAGAAGCCTCTATCCTAGGAGTTGAAGTAAGTGCTTTCGGGAAACTAGGCAAATGTGAACTCCCCTCACCCATATCAGTCTGGACAAGTGGGGCTTGAGTCGAACTCATTGCCGGTGCAGTTCCTACAACTGTTGAAATCAAAGAAGCATGATCAAAATTAAAAGACAATGAAGCAAGGAAAAGACAAAACTTTGCTGAATAAAATATTACCTGGAGCTGGTTCATATTCAGTTTCCGTTAGATCATTCAGCCCAGCTCGTAGTCTGTTCAGAGTACTTTCTGACACGGGATTTATTTCACTGCTGCCCGCTCCAGAAGTACTTGGAGCATGAACTTCTATTTCTAGATGCCTCTCCGGCTCTGGAGTCTACCCTGAATGTTGACCAATTGTCTTCAGTACATCAATTGGAGTTTTAGATGGTGATTCATTGTCTATCTCCATGTCCTCTTCTTCAAAAGAATGAGACGAAGGTTCATAGTCAACCTGTTCGTCATCACTCTTATTGCTCTCTGAAACTTCAGCAATTGGATTGAGAGTAGTGGCTTCCTTTACTGATTTTCCCGAAATCAGTAAGTCATTAGCTGTTTCAGTCTGATTCTCGGCCTCTACCGCAGGTTGACTAATCACCTGCACATCATCGACTGTTGGCAGAATCGATTCTATATCAGAAGGCATGGATGATCCAGCAGGCTCAGGTACATCTTCTTCAATAGGTTCCGTCTTTACAGAAAAAGCAATGGCAGCTTGCTTTTCTAAAGCCAATCGCTCGGCACGATTGGTGGGACTCTCTGCATCGAGACAAATTACGGATTTAGTTTTTGAAACGATCACTTTCCTTCCTATTCTTTTTGTTAATGGAACAGTAGGATAATCGTCTTTTGGGTCACTACCTGCTTCATCAGCATCTCTGACTCGATTGGAAGCAGGAGAAGTCCCTGGAATAGTAATTCCTCCACGATTTCGAGCCTCTGCCCGAGTAACTCTTTTTGGGGCCGGCCCAGCAGCACCTTTGCCCCGCTTTCTCTTCGGTGTACTGTCGGCAGATATACTCTCTTCAGCACTTCTAATGGGCACATGTAATGGTTGATGAAGTTCATCAGAGAAGAAAGTCTCTAAAATTTCATCATCAACTTTATCAGTAGCCAGAGGATCTTTTTGGTCGTGACAATCTCTTGGCAAGGCTGATTTGGTTGATTTCTTTTCAACATGAATAAAGCTTCTACCTAAGATGCTGAATTTTTCATCAAAGGTATTAGCTGATATATAGAATTTGGCATAAGACGCCAATATTCTAGCCTCTCTCCGATAAGTAACCGGATCTGGCATGGAAAAGGTAGCTCCTGTACCTTTAGCAATAAAGTATATCCAAGCTCTGGCACCATCGATTAAACCGCCTTGGTAGCCAAAACATGTCGTTGCATTTCCCACGTGCAACTGATCATATCCAAACTGCCGAGCAAACCTACTCGGAAGATATGGCTCCAGATAGGTGATATTGTTACGATGGCAGATTAAGTGAGATGGCCTAATCCTCTTCAGCCATTCATGTTGAATATCATCCAACACATTGGCACCAATGCCATCAATCAATTTCCTAGGCATAGTTTCATAACTAACAGGTGGAGGAACACAAATGAAGCTCCATAATTCTCCACTGTTTAGTATGGTTCTATAGTCCGTCAGAGTGTCATATTTCCACTTTGGCGTGTGACTGTATCTTTCCAGAAAGGTGTCATCTGGTCTAGCCATCCCAGCATTCATGAGAGATTCAAAATGGAGAAGTAGCCACCCAAATAAATATGTAAAGGGCATTTCTACCCGAAGAAAGGTTGTGAGTCACTTTCTTGCCAATTCAAACATTCTGTCTGTGTATGCTCTTAAGCCAGCATTCAGACGGCATGTCATTGCTGTCAGCAAATCCATCATGTACCCGAAAGTTAGACGGACTGCTGCAAAGACAACTCCTCTGTGCATCCTGTCTGCTGAACAGGTGCCAGGTACTACAAATTTTCTCAGCCAAAGAGATATAAATCCGGCCAGATGACCTTCAGCAGATAATTCTCGGCTACCCTGCTTAATATAGGTCTCCAACCTATCACCGACTTTGTAGGTGCCTTCGTCTTCTTCAATGACAATGTCGTCATGAGTGGTATCCCGGATTAGTTTATCAATTTCAGCTTGACTCAGAGGTTTAAATTCACCGACATATTGATCGGTCTTCTTCTTCTTCTGAACTTCATCAATACGGCCTTGGAATAAATAGGCCATCCACTTGGAAGAATAGCAATTGGAATCTCCCTCTGCACCTTGTCCTTTATAAAAAGCCTTACATATACTGTAATGGCACATTAATTCTTCAAAGACATGAAGAACCAGTGGGTTGGCATCGGAGATTTTATTCATTTCATCAATGAAAGGGATATACTCCTCATATGGCAAATCTCCTGTTGGCAGCTGAGAAATATATGCCATCTCATGGAGGGCGAATCCCATCTCGCCTCTTGGAGTCATGAAAGTACCAGTACGGTAATTATACCTCTTCGCTAATGCCAAAAACAAATTCGGGTTTGGCCTAAAACCATAAGCGGTGCACTTGATGGCATTATATAGACCTATTTCCTTTAGCTGTTCCTCAAAGTTTTTCAAAATCCATCTTACAAGAACAGTCCATCTGGTATTTTCCGGATTTACCAGACCAATCAGCCTCATAGACTGTTTTGGGTAAACAGCATTCTCCAGCTGAATAAATTTATTTGCAAAAATTGGGACTCTAACTGGCTTCAGAAGTGCCGAGTCCTCGGGAGGAATGGTAGCTGGCAGCAGTCCTCGCAAAGCTGAGACATGTGGTTCAGTACCACTGCGGAATCTTCCTTGACGGTATCCTATCCACCCAGCTTTTGCTTGACGGGATGGAGTGATATCCCACTTCATTTGTCTTTGGTGACTCGCGTGGAATAAGTGAGCTATGTTGATACTTTTTGATAAACCAGTCAGATACATTGGCTGATTTGCATCACCATCCCTATAATAAGAGTATGATACTTTATCAAGAGCAGGCTGGGAGTTTATGTCAATAGCATCTCCAAAAAGAAATGCTGGCTTCGAGTGGGTAACACCATCCACACTCTGTAAAGGCAGTCCACTCATCAAATTCAATAAGGTGTCATTTTCTTGATTTGTCAAAAGAGCTATCCTTATAGAAGGTCCATCGAATTGGGGAAAACGAACATGTGATAGGTCACTTCTATAGTTATTTCCTACACATCCTTCAAATTCTGCCTCCTGAGCCAGAATATCTACTGCAAAAGAAGAATAAAACGTTAAAAATCTTTAACATCAAGAGATGACAAAGTTCAACATACGCTCAGTTTATACTAAGCGTACAGCAGACTTAAAGTTCAACATACGCTCAGTTTATACTAAGCGTACAGCAGACTTAAAGTTTAACATACGCTCAGTTTATACTAAGCGTACAGCAGACTCAAGGTTCAACATACGCTCAGTTTATACTAAGCGTACGGCAGATTCAAAGTTCAACATACGCTCAGTTTATACTAAGCGTATGGCAGACTCAAAGTTCAACATACGCTCAGTTTATACTAAGCGTACGGCAGACTCAAAGATTAAACATATGCCCACTCTATCCTAAAGCGTATGATGGATTCAGAGATCATTTTTTCTATCCTGAGTGTATGATAAATTTTACAGTTCAGTTTATGTTCAGCTTGAGCGTATTAGCGTATGGTTGACAAGATGATCATCAAAAAATATGCTAACACAGGAGTTAGCGTATTTCAGTGAGACAACTTGACATAGCATATTCTTTCAAGACAGTGTATTTCGACATTTCTATCAAAAATATGCGTATCTTACAGAATATGTTTCAAACATATTTTTCATATAAACGAAAAATATGGAATACGGCTAAACCCTAAAGAGGGAAGCGTATTTTCTGACGTATTTGACCCTAAAAAGGGGATACGTTTTATGATCTTGTTCTAACTAGAGCCCTAAATAGGGGATAGTTACTGTTCATCATCACCATCCTCACCATAGAGGGGCTTCAATGGGCGTTCACTTCGTCGAACGCGTTCATCGGTAGTCTTCTTAGCAGTGGCGGCGGCAGGCTGAGATGACTCTGCAGGAGCCTTCCCCTTTCCCTTTGCAGCAGCATCGACCTTGGGCACCATTGATGTAGACTGAGTCGAAGACGAAGAAGGCTTGAGTTTTTGGGGTTTTTCTCTCTCGAAGACGGATGCGGAAGTAAAGAAATAAATTAGGTTTGGAAAGACCTATTTATAGAAGAAAAGAAGAAGTTCAAACGGCGGCCGTTCTTTAAACAGAATCCCTAAAGATTTGCACTGATAATGAGGAAGATAACAAATTTATGCCAGCGTGTCAAGACTTATTCCCACTTTAAGTTCAAAGTAATTTTGAACTTTTGAAATTCATAAAGTTCGAAAACTTTGAAGGGGGTCTTGTAGGGTGTGAAAAATTATAACACTCTGACATGAGACTCAGCCAAAGTCATACACTCAAGGCCATACGCTCAGCCAAAGTCATACGCTCAAGGCCATACGCTCAGTCAAAGCCATACGCTCATCTAAAGGCCATACGCTCAGTAAATATTTTAATATTTCTTGAGATGACAGCACAGCATATATTTAATGAAGGATGAATCTGACACTTCATCTTTCATGCAAAGACAGCTGCCCTATGAAGATTAGTCGTCGTATAGGTTTTCGAGAATTGATTTTGTCTCTTACGAGGACAGCTCAGCAGCCATCATAAATGCACAGCCATCATTACTGTTATTTCTGACAGTCTGTCAGCTATCATATATGCAGCACAACGCTCAAGAGATATTTGTCAGTATTAGAAGATATGGCGTATTTGAGAAGATTGAAGACAGCCACGTGTCTACTTCCTCAATGCATACGGCTCCTTGCCAATCAAGTGAGCGTATGGACTCCATACGACTCCTTGCCCAACCAAGTGAGCGTATGGACTCCATACGACTCCTTGCCCAACCAAGTGAGCGTATGGACTCCATACGACTCCTTGCCCAACCAAGTGAGCGTATGGACTCCATACGACTCCTTGCCAATCAGATGAGCGTATGGACTCCATACGACTCCTTATCAATAAAGTGAGAGTATCATCTTTATATTGTCCAAGTCAGTGTATGCAAGACATGTGCCTTCAAAAGCTAGCGTATGACTCTTCTTCAACAAAGGCAGCGTATCACAGCAAATGCCTTTGGGATAATTTTCAACGTACAGTCAACACACGTTCTCACGTGTCCTGTACTCAGTTACCCACTTATTCAGAAGTTATGCAACGTGGCATCCATGCCACCAATTTCTCCTAGATATATTCCACTACTTTCAACCGTACTCTAATGTGTCTCTACCAGAATTCGCCACGCGTCCCTGCAGTTATGCACACGTCAAGTAACTGACTGAGCGTATGCTTCAGAACAGTTATCTAGAACTCTATAAAAGAGAGTTTCTTCATCTTCATCAGACACTACAGACAATTCAGAGAGAACAGAGAGATTGCCCAGTTGCTGTCCAAGTTCTTCGAAGTTCGAGTTTTCTTTATCGCATCGTCCAAGGGATAAAGTAATCGTCTTCTAGATTAGATTCCTACAGTTGTAATTTTCTCAGAAACACAATAAATAAAGTGAATTTATTTATGGAAAACAAGCCGTATAGATGGCCTGTGGCTACGTGGATAATTAGCACATGAAGACCCGCTCTTTGGCCGCCATCTGTCGATTTGTTGGGATTTTGCTACAGCAAATCTGGGTAGTTAAGACTTGATCAGCCTGCCACGTGTCCTGTCGCAGGAATCATTTTGAGCCGCATGAGTCTCTCAATTTTCGACCATGTGGGGCCGCATTAGACTCATGCGGCTAAGTCGTAAACTTTCTTAGCC
The DNA here is from genome assembly GCA_029216955.1 of Iris pallida. NCBI lineage: Eukaryota > Viridiplantae > Streptophyta > Magnoliopsida > Asparagales > Iridaceae > Iris > Iris pallida. The sequence goes on along the minus strand of JANAVB010023995.1, from coordinate 6,232,373 downwards.
CACAAATAGCTTAAGGATTTAAGCCGCATAGATTCTGTATCTTGGCCGCATAAAGCTCATGCGGCTTGGGTCATAGTCACCCATGGCCGCATGAAGTTCGGAGACTTTGGGGCCGCATATGTTTGATCCGCATAAGGTTCATGCGGCTTAGGTGACACTCCTTCTGGCCGTATGAAAGCGTATGAACCCTGCTTTTGGTGACACCCACGTCTTATCTTTTTGTCAAAGTGTCAGAGCTGTCATTTTTGTCAGTTGTGACAAAACTTGTCAGCTTTATCAGACGAACTGATCCTCTTGGCCGTATATCTTTCTTCTGCAGCTGGTTGTTGATGGGCCACATAAGGCAGTGAATTTGTCATGCGGCTTTCCTTTATGCGGACCAGTTTAGCCCAAAGTACGTATGCGGCAAATTGTGATCCGCATGAACCCCATATTTTCCATGCTTCTACAAGACCCCCTTCAAAGTTTTCAAATTACAAATTTGTAATACTTTGAATAAGAAGCATAGAAATATGTCAAGCCGCAGGGAGTCTTCAAGTTGCAGAGATTTTTTGAGCTGCAAAGAAATCTTGAGCCGTAGAGAAATCTTGAGCTGCAGAAAAATCTTGAGCCGCAGAGAGACCCCATCAGCCTACCAGCTATCACTACTGCATTTAATTTTCTTAATTCGGTTGTGGATCTCTTTTCGAGATAAAGTCGACGGTTACTAGGGATAAAGTCCTCAAACATCGACATTATCTTTAATGATCTCAAAAATCAAAGAGGCGCTCTTCAAGATAAACTCGACGGTTATTTATGGATAAAGTCCCCAAACATCGTCATTATCTTTAATGATCTCGAGAATCGAAAAGGCACTTTTCAGCAACTCTATAAATAGGGGTCATTCGGAGAGAAAATTTCCTCTTTCATCTTCTTCTCCTTCGACTTCATCATACTATCTGCTATGGCTCCAAAGGCTTCTAAGTCGACTAGTGCGACGGCCAAAGGGAGGGGACTTGCCTCTTCGTCGAGAGCGACAGACGCTCCTTCTATTCATCCCGACGTGCAACCCCCTCTCAAGAGTAAGGACAGTGGGAAGACGACGACTGAAATTTTGAATGGCCATGTCGCATATTTCATGCACGGGCCTGTCATATTCTGCCTCTGTGCTTTAAGCCTGGTCGATGCATGCCCTATCTCATTTGGACCGCATGTGTTCTGTATGATAGGGCCGCATGGGCTGGGCCGTATAACCGCTTCTCATTCGAACTTGAACCGCATAAGTGCCTCAAGATTGATCCGCATGAACACTTCATGCCTGAGCCGCATAAGTGCCTCATGATTGAGCCGTATGAGCACTTTATGTTCGGGCCGCATGAATACTGTATGACTGGGCCGCATAATTGCCTCATGACGAAGCCGCATGAGTACCTTATTACTGGGTCGTATGAGTATTTCATGACTGAGCCGCATAAATGCCTCAAAATTGAGCCGCATGAACACTTTATGACTGAGCCACATAAGATCTTCATGACTGAGCTGCATGAGTACTTCATAACGTCAGCCTCATGATTTTAGGCCGTATGAGTTCTGTTTTGGCTAGGTCGCATAACTGGCTAGGCCGCATAACGGAAAAAAAAAGAAAACAGAGTTCTTTGTTTTCTTTTTGGTGCTACCCCCCCTTTTTCCATGTTTTGTAGGGATCTGGCTAGCAAACTTCTCCAGGACCGGTGTCGACGATAGAGTGAAAATCCACCATTCTGACACCTACATCATATAGGTCAAAACTCCTCATGCTTTGGAAGAGTTTTCCCCGCGCCATTTTGGCATACACATCAAACAACTCAGGACTCTTCATGCTTCGGAAGAGTTTTCCCTAGGTGGTAGGAAGGGCCTTTATACCTCGAAGAGTTGGATGGTGGTCAGGCGTTGTTATGAATGTCCTGCTTTTACGGCTCTCCAAGTAGGCGAAACCACCATCAGGGATGATGTTTTGAAGGTATGGTCCTTCGGGGGAGCGGGGCTAAGGCATCCGCAATACGGAGGGGAGGATAGCATGCTATATTTGCCCTCCTCTAGGCACCTCCTTTGGGATTCAACGGCCTTGTTTGCTTCTCAGCAGTAAAACATGACTTCCTTCGAGGGCCACGAAACTGTGCTGTCAAACTAACAAAACCATGTATTGCTATATTTTTCTTTCTTTGTTTTCTGCTGTCGATGTAGTCCTATGAATGTAACTGATTTTAAATAAGCAGAGTATGTTCGCTCTATTCTTTATTTATGGTATTTTGTGGTGCTTGTACTAGAGGGTCTAATACAACATTTGTGTTTTGGTAAGGGACATCCCACTGGGGGATTTTTGTGGACCTATTGCCCTTTTGTGCATCTGGAAATGCGAGCAAATAGATTTGAATAATATTTTGTGGACCTACTACACTTTGGTACATCGATGGTGCGAGTAATAGATTAGGATAACTTTTATGGACCTATTACCCTTTTTGTGTACTGGCGATGTGAGTACTGATAATAAGTGGAGAGGAAACCAACATATTTACTCAGAGGTAATGAGGACGTGGTAAATATGGGTCAAAACAGAGCCTTCCTACTCAGAGGTAATGAGGACATGGTAGGAGTAGGCATAATAGGGGTACACAGAACAACTCAGAGGTGCTATCAACGTAGAAGTTCTATGCATTGGGAGATTTATTTGTGATGGATGGAAAAACAACTCAGAGGTAATATGGATGTGGTTGTTTTTCCGTTGGGGAATTTTGTGGACCTATTACCCTTTTGTGCACTGATGGTACGAGTAATAGATTTTGAGGCAAACTCTGGTGGAGAAAAGCTTTTAATGTGGAAGTTCATAGATATGACCCGGAGATGAGATATGAATCCATTCGGAGCAGTCAGAGTGTAAGTTCATTGGTACCTGAAGGTACATAACTCAATAATCTGGGAGATTTGAGGTCAGAGTGTAAGTTCAACGATACCAGAGGGTACATAACTCACAATCTGAGAGATAGTTGGAAGATGTCGTTTAGACATAATATTTCTTGAGAAACTTGCCGTTGATGGGCATCATGAGCAAGTCGCCATTTTGTTTTGCGAGACGGTACATACCGTTGGAGAATACGGTCTCGATGATGAACGAACCCTCCTATTTAGGCTGGAATTTGTCGGGGGTCTTGTGAGTCATGACCATTGGTCTGCGAATGGCCAAGACGAGATCGCCGACTTGGAATATTCTCTGTTTGACTTTCTTGTTGAAAGTCCGAGAGATGTGCGCTTGGTAGAGCTCTATGCTTTGTTGAGCTTGTTAACGCTTCTCATCTAATGCTTCCAACTCTTGTAGCCGTCGGCGATAGTTATCGTCCGACGTGAACCGATAAGTAAGTGCCACTCGAAGTGAGGGGATCTGAGTCTCCAATGGGAGGACTGCCTCGCTCCCGTAAACTAAAGAGAACGGTGTATTTCCTGTAGCCGTTCGAATTATGGTGCAATACGTCCATAAGCACTCGCCAAGCTTTTTGTTCCAGTCGCATTTGTTTGCAGACACGAACTTTTTGAGGAGCTTGATTATGGTTTTATTGAAAGCTTCAGCCAGACCGTTAGCCGATGGGTTATATACTGTCGAGGCCATGTTCTGAATCCGATTCTTGACATAAAATCGATAGAAAGCGTGGCTTGCGAACTACGGAACATTATCGTGAGTAATCCTCGGGGGCAGTCTAAAATGGTAGATGACGTAATGTTTTATGAAGCTAATCACGTTCGATGTGTTAACCTCTGCCAGCAAAACAGCTTTCACCCATTTGAAGAAGTAATCAGTGATTGCAAGTATGAACCGATGCCCTCTAGACGACGGTGGGGTGATTGGCCCAATGATGTCCATTCTCCATGTTTCAAATGGCCAAAAAGCCACTGTCGGGTGCAAGAATTCAGATGGCCGATGTATAAAATCTGCGTGGATCTGGCAAGCCTTGCACTTCTTTGCATAATCAACAGCATCTGCCACCATTGTGGGCCAGTAATAACCCATCCGACGGAGACGATATTGCAATTTCGGGCCAGGTTGGTGAGCCCCACAAATGCCGTCATGAGCTTCGCGTAAGGCTTCTTTGGCTTCTGTATTTGACATGCATCTTAATAGTAGCCCATCGTAGGATCGTCGATATAACATTTTTGTCTCTGTATCATAGAAGAATCTGAGGGAGCGTCTTCTGATCGAAGTTGCTTCCTTCATATTCTCTGGCATAATTCCATAGACTGCAAAGTCGATAAACGGGCGTCTCCAGTCTTGTATGTCATTGGTTATTTGGGTGGAGTAACTCATACCCAGTTGAAGATTGTTCCTGGGACAGACCAGCTCATGGCCTATTATGTCGACTAGATGATGAGTATCATTTGGAAGTGCCAAGGGAGCAGCAAGACCTGCTAGGGCATCGGCTTCGATGTTTTGGAGTCAAGGAACGTGCTCTATAAAGAATCCTTCTAAGGTCATAGTGATGGCAATTGCTGTTTGATAATAGGAAATCAGGTCCTCATTGCGAACCTCGTATGAACCTCAGATCTGGTTAACAACCAATTGTGAGTCACCATATGCTTCTAGGTACTTGATCCCTACTTCTTTTATGAGTTGGAGTCCGATGACTTGAACGTTATATTCGACTACGTTGTTTAAACAGGGTTCTGTAAGAGAATATGCCCAATTGACCACCAACCTAGAGGGGGAAATTAATACTACCCCGACTCCGACGATGATATCACCTTATGGCCCCGTTCTTGAAGCACTGTCAAAGAACATTCACCAAATGGCATCATGCGAAGTCATGTTCGAGGCGACGACTTTGTCGAGAATTTTTTCATAAATTCTGGCTGTTTCTGAGCCTGGATGGGCTGCTAGGAAGTCAGCCAGGGCTTGACCTTTGATAGCCTTTTGCAAAACGAAAACCATGTCGTATGGGGATAATTGTATCACCCAGGTGGCTAGACGAGAATTGAGTGCACCGGGCTTGGTCATGAGAACCCTGAGAGGATTAACTCGTGAAACAACATGGATGGTCTGCCCTGTCACATAGTGTCATATTTTCTGAATGGCAAACACTAGGGCAAGACACTCCTTCTCCACGGCGGTGTACCTATGTTCTGGTCCTACCATCATCCGGCTGAGATAGTAAATGGCTTGTTCATGTCCCACATTATTATTCTGTGCTAGCAAAGCACCGAGGGAGTGTTCCATCGCCCGTACATAGAGCAAGAAGGGCTTTCCGGCGACCGGTGCTACCAGAACTGGCAGATTCGTCAGGTAATCCTTAATATCATCGAAGGCACGCTGACATTCCTCGTTCCATATGAAAGAGACACCTTTCCTCATGAGTTGAGTGAAGGTTTGACATCGCCCTGAGAGGTTAGATATAAACCTCCTGATATAGGCTAGTCTTCCCTGAACGCCGCGGAGTTCACGGAGGTTCCTTGTTGGGCTCATCTCCAGGATTGCTTTTGTTTTGTCGGGATCTATGTGAATGCCCCGGGCAGTAATGACAAAGCCCAAGAACTTTCCACTGGACACCCCTAGGAAAGACTTGGTGGGATTCATCTTCAGGTTGTGCGCTCGCATGAGGTCGAACACTGTTATCAAATCATGTAAGTGATCATTTTTAGAGCGGCTCTTGACGACGATGTCGTCAACGTAATACTCCACCGTCTTGCGCAAATGATCTCTGAAGATGACACTCATAGTCCGTTGATATGTAGCACCGGCATTCTTCAGGCCGAAGGGCATGACCGTATAACAACGTACGACGATCGGTGTTCGAAATAACGTGTGCTTCTCGTCATTAGGAGATATTTTGATATGATTGTATCCTGAAAAGCCATCCATAAAGGACATGCGCTCGAAGCCACACGTATTATCGATCATTATGTCGGTGATCGGAAGAGAAAATTCATCCTTAAGGCATGCCGCATTCAGATTGCGGAAATTGATACAAATTTAGATCTTTTCGTTCTTCTTCATGACTGGTACTATGTTGGCTACCCAGTCTGGGTGCTGCTCTTCACGGATGAAATCGCTAGCTGTAAGCTTGTTTACTTCCGCTTCGATAGAATTCATGATGTCTGGACAAAACTGCCGCTGCTTTTGTTTGACTGTTTTGCGTCCGGATAAATGTTGAGCTTATGAAGTGCAATCTCTGGGTTTAGCCCTGACATGTCTTCGTAGCTCCAGGCAAAGATGTCGATGTATTCTCTGACGAGTTGTAACAACGACTCCCGCTCGCCGTCTATCAGGCTTTTACTGACGAAGATTGGCTTTGGAGAGGATTTATCGCCGAGGTTAACTTGCATAACCTCGTCCTCAGAGGGAGGATCACAAAGTTCAAAGCGTTTCTTCCATTGTGCGTCTAGTTACTGGACCCACGGCTCCAACTCAAGTAGTTCGAGGAGATCTTCGTCTTCCTCTTCGATATCAGCGGATGTCATGTTGACAGATAATGTCTGTCTAAATATATCTCCAATACTGCTATCAGAGTCGTAAGTGGGTGACTCGGACGAATAAGAGTGCCACTCGCATTCTTTATCAGAATTTTTGGGCATTTTTGGTGGAGTAACATACCCGAGGCCGCGTCTGGATTTGTGATAATGGTCCTGAGGTTTTCCTGCCGGTGCCGAGGGCTGTAGAGGCAATCGTCGACCACTGCCGTGATTCAGACCTGGGGTAGCCTCCATGTCGTACCCCTGCTTTCGCATGAAGTACTTGGCTTAAGGACTATACAGGTAGAGCGGTAATCTTCCAGCGTCGGGTCCGAGATCGGACTCATGTGGCGTGAAAGATTGAGGACCTTCTTTTCGGCCAAAGATGATCGTGTGATCCCATCCTCTTCTGTCTGGGACCAGAAAGTAAGTGCCTTTAATGGGAGCAAGTTGATTTAGGGTATGGACGGTTATCACCCATGTGTACAGGCTAATGTCCAGACAGTCCCGTACAGCATACATTAGATTAGGCTTATCACACTCAGAATAGTCTAACGACAGCCTCTTATTGATAAAATAAGGAATTTTGTCTATAGGGATTACATCATCAGGAGAGGGGCTATCCACGTGTGTAACCAAGTATTTGGCGAGTTCTTCATCCTCTTTGGCTACCCCCTGCGAGCTTAGAGGTCGGGATGTTGTCTTTGGCAACTTGACCACCAAGGGTTCAGCTTGAGGTATTGACTTGCCTGAGAGTGTTGGATCGACACTTGGCTGCTGGCTCGTCTTGGGAAGACGGATGACAATTGGCTCAGCAAGGGACTTTGTGTCTTTCGGTCGCCTTTGAGTAGATTTTGGCAATCGAATTACCATCAGTGTTACAGAGGGCCTTACATCTTTCTGTTGCCTTCGATTGGATTTCGACAGTCAGATCACCATTGGCCCTATGACAGGTTTTAGCTCTTGGCTGGATCTCGGAAGACGGATGACCATTGGGTCCAACTGCGTAGGTGAGGCAGAAGAATCGAGCACCTCTTTATGCAAGGTTGCGACGAGGGGTGTGGCCTTGCCCGGTTTGCGGGCTTGGAGACGAATTCTGAAAGGTTCTTCTGGCCCTGTGATGGCCTCCAGTTCGTCAGTTATATGTTTCCTGGATTCGTCATATAGACAAGCCTCCGAAGAGTAATAAGATTCAACCCCTTTGAAGGGATCGATGTCGGTGAATTCAGTTTTTACGGAGCGTACTTACTGACATACTTGAAACACTGGTGAAGGATGGATGGCACGATCATATAGTCATGTATCCACGGACGTCCCAGGAGGATGTTGTAGGAGGTGTCTGCATCTATGACGTAGCAGGTAACCTCCGTCTTCAGGTCACCAATCTGACATTTCAATCGGATCTTCCCTAGGGGATAGCTCCTTCCCGAGTTAAAACCGCTAATGGCAGTATTGGTCACCGCTAGCCGATGCATAGGGATGCCAAGAAGTTGGAGCAAGCTTTTCGGGATGATGCTTATTGACGAGCCATGGTCGATATGCATCCGATCCACCTTGATGTCGCCTATGTATCCAGTATGGTACAAGGGGCGATCATACAAGTTGGACTTGATCAACATGTCCTGTAGAGTAAATATGATGTTGGGCATTGCATCGGTGCTATCGCTGTCCTATAGATCTGCTGGCAGATCTTCTCATGAAGGCTTGACCTGAGCTAAGTAGGCGTCAGCATTTTGGAGTGCTTCGCTTAATGCGACAAGAAGATACTTGGAGAGCCTTAGAAGCTCGTACAATGACAACTTTGCTGGTGTATTAGCCAATTGTGCTAATATGTCAAAGTTGTAAGCTCTCTCCAGTCCCTGAGGTACATCCTTACGGAGTGGCCTGTCGAAGCGGGTTTTCTTTGGCTTGGATTTATCCACTAGTGGAGGTTAAGATGGCCTTGGAACATCAGAGGGAGGCAACGTTGCCGGCTGAGGATCTTCGACTGAACTATCCCGTGCGGGCTGGACTTGTGCTCCAGACCGGGTAACAATGGCCGCAGCTTCCTCAGCATCAGCTGAAATTGTATGGCATGATCTAGACTTCCTGCCCTTTTTTTTATTGGTAGGAGATGAAACCTTCCGGGTAACTTCGAGCACTAAGTCTGGATGCACCCATATGATCTCTCCTCGCGATGTGGTGAGAAGTATCAATCCAGATGTTTGGCTCCGGACGGGTGGAAGATTACTAACCTCCATCGTTGCCCGAGGGACAGGTATTATCCCGTCTGGAGTATTTATTGGAGGAAAGTCGCCGAACTAAATTGACACCATATTCGCTGCTACGGTAACCTCTTCAAAGTCTATCGACAGAGCTTTGGAGTCGATAAGACTCTGAATATACCACTTTAATTGGAAGCAGTCATGAGTGGAATGATGGACATAGAGGTGGAAGTGACAATTTTTTGGGTCCTCCATTTCTGCCGCTCGGGGCTCGCGTCTTGGTGGAGGGAGCTGGATCCTACCCCCTTACAAGAGCATATCGAAGATAGGTTTGACATGGCTATCTTCAAATGAGTAATTCACCTTGGGCCACTGACCTTCCATCTGTTTTTGTTCGGTCTTCTGGGTCGCATTAGCGACCATGGCATGTTTGCCCTTATTGTCCCGGTTGGAGGTGGCGCCACTGTTGTTGTTGCTGGAGGTAGAACTAGGACGTCTGCCCTTATCTTCTCCGTCCGGGATGTGTAATCCCAATTGGCGAGCCTTCTTTAATTTTGCCTCTGCATTGGTAGCACTTATGATGAAGGTCGTCCAATCCCTGAACTGATCGTCACCCATCCAGAGGCTAATTGTGGGGAGCAACTTCTTCTGGCAGATTTCAATCAAGGAGCACTCGGGATTGCCTTGGGACAATCTCATTGCGGTTTGGCGGAACCGTTCGATATAGTTCCTTGTTAGCTCCCTCTCTCCTTGAACGACGTCCATGAGAGATGACATCGTTACATCATGCCCCACTTCGTAGAATCTTTCCAGGAACATGTGCTAGAAGCTGTCAAAAGAATGGATGCAGTTATCGGGAACGTTGCGGTACCAGTCGAACGCGATCCCCTCCAATGCTCTGATAAATAATCGCATGAGGATGGCATCACTATGAGGCAAGTGGTCGGTTGTGACTTCAAAGTAAGTCATATACCGACTAGAAGAGGTCTTCCCGTCATAAGAATCGATATGGAACGGCTTGTACCATGCTGGAAAAGGCACATCTCTCCATGCAACGGGATATGGCTACCGTATTCTGAGGTCCCGAGAGGAGTCTCGAGCATTGAACATTGCTCGAAGCTCCTGAACTTCCCTCCTTGCCTCCTTGGCTTCTTCTGCAGCTGAAGGAATGGATGCTCCTAAGGGATCATCACCCAAAGGAGGGGCAGTCATGTTGGAGTCCGCGTTGACTGTAGGTCCCAAGCTTATTTGTTCGGACGTCCTTGCCGGTTGGGTTGTCAAGACGGCTTTGATTCTATCCACGGACTTGACCAAGGACACGAGCATGGCTTCAAGTACTTCTAAACGTTGTCGATCAGAAGGCGCTTCATGATCATCGTCAGCCATAATGACTGTCCTCACATGGGTAGAGATGGAAGGGATCGTAGCAGAGGTGTTCTCTGTGCCATACCCTTGTATAGAGAAATCGTCGGAAAATGTCAGAATGTCATCTTCTTCGGACTCGGAAGGGGTGCTACCCCCTGTACAGGAAGCCGCATCATCTTGGTAAGGGTGGTGGGCCTCAGGGAAGTCTAAGTCTGTTGTACAGTTTTGGGGGACCTCTGTCCCCTGTATGTGCTCTTAGTACACCGGATTGTCGCATATATTGAGGTGACTGCTACCCCCAGCTTCATCTACTCTCAAGGAGGCCGAAGGTGCATCCCCAGGTTCTGGAAGCTTCTTTTTGGATCGAGTGCCTAAATAGACACCCCTGTGGTTGTTGGTGGGAACCCTCTAGAGGAGGGTCTCCTTGCAATACTGGCTGAGATTGTCGAACTAGAAGATCCTGTCTTCTTTCCTCCTTTGCCAGGGGGAACCTTTTGAGTCAAATTACAGGAGGCAAAAGGAAACTCTTCGTCTCCCGAAATCTGTGCCTGTTTCTTGAGTTGTTGTCGGACAGGTACTGTCTGCTGCAGTCGTTGGAAAACTGACTGCCGACCTTCAGGTGCTGCTGATTTGTCGCAGCAGCAGTTGATGATGACTTGGGTGCAACGACGTCTCGAGAGGGACTCATTGCATGCCATTGCTGCCACCTTACATTTGTGAGTAATCACCTCATGCAAGTCGGTAGCAAGCTGATCCACCTTTGCACCAAACTTGTGGACTTGGGTATCCCTAGCGCATGGGTACTTAGGTATTATGTTTGCTCCCTGATCCGTGGCTAGTAAAAGAACTTGCTCTGGATCGTTGGAGGGAGACTTTAAAGACCTACCCTGTCCGTTATCCCTGGGGGACTGGACGCGGGTGGTTCTGTACAACTTTCCATTATGGGCCCGTGTAACAGTTAACTGGGCCTGCTGACAGTCCGCAACTTAGACAGTTAACTGGGCTTGTTCGGCCCGCACTATCCTAGACTTTTTTGACTTAGCGCCCGAAGGCGCATAGTAAAAAGAGTCCAGATTGATACATCCCACATTCTCAATGGGCCGCATGGAGTCGGGCCCGCATAAGAGACGGTTGAACACATAGCTTCTGACAGGGCCGCATGAGACATCCTGTCTAAGGCTAGGATTGGCTGGTACATGGGCTATCTTCCTGCAGCCAGAACTGGCTGCCGCATAGGCCATCTTCCTGCAGCCAGAGTTGGCTGTCGCATGGGCCATCTTCCTGCGGTCAGAGTTGGCTGTCGCATGACTTGTCTTCCTGCGGCCAGAGTTGGCTGCCGCATAAGTTGTCTGTCTGCGACCAGAGTTGGCTACCGCATGGACAGACTGCTCATCTCTCTTATGTGGCTTCTTCTTTGTTCGCATAGATTTCCCTTGTGCCCCCAAAAACTCAGCATCGTAGTGGGGTCCTCTGCGGTCGAAAGCAAAGTCGCAGGAGAGCTTTGGCCACCGTCTTGGGCTGCAGAAGGAGCTTCTTCGAGAACTTGGTCGGGGGCAACGATTTTGTGCGCCGACGTCCTGTGAGTCCTCTTTGGGTTGGCTCGCTTTGTGACGGGCTGGCGCTCCCTTCAGAGAGCAATTCTTCGAAGGCTTGTTGGTCAAAACGAACCACAAGCATCTGCTGTGTAGAGCCGAGCTTGGACGCGTCAGATTATGTCACCAACTTCTCATCAGAAGAGAAGGACGTCCCCAGCAGAGTCGCCATCGTGTTTGTCGTAAAAAAAATCAAAGACAGGTATTACAGGAACACTAAAATTGATTGCAAACTCACTTGTACAAAGAAAAGCCTAGAAAGAAATCCTAGGGAACAATCTAAGTACAATTATTTAGTTTTGATTCTGGGGAGTGACGGTAGAGGCTCGAAAAAGTGCTATCAACTCTGTCTTACTCTTTGGACTATCTGACGCAGTCTTAGCTCTTGAAAAAATTGCTTTTTGAAGGTTGCCAGCCTTTTGCAGGGGTGTGGCACCCTGCTATATATAGTGGTATGTATGTTGAGCCACATAGATGGCCTGTGGCCATGTGGCTAATTAGCATATGAAGACCCGCTCTTTAGCCGCTATCTGTCGATTTGTTAGGATTTTGCTGCAGCAAATCTGGGTAATTAAGACTTGGTCAGCCTGCCACGTGTCCTGTCGTAGGAATCATTTTGAGCCGCATGAGTCTCTCAGTTTTTGACCATGTGGGGCCGCATGAGACTCATGCGGCTAAGTCGCAAACTTTCTTAGCCCACATATAGCTTAAGGATTTAAGCCGCATAGATTCTGTATCTTGGCCACATAAAGCTCATATGGCTTGGGTCACAGTCACCCTTGGCCGCATGAAGTTCGGAGACTTTGGGGCCGCATATATTTGATCCGCATAAGGTTCATGCGGCTTAGGTGACACTCCTTCTGGCCGCATGAAAGCGTATGAACCCTGCTTTTGGTGACGTCCCACATCTTATCTTTTTGTCAAAGTGTCAGAGTTGTCATTTTTGTCAGTTGTGACAGAACTTGTCAGCTTTATCAGACGAACTGATCCTCTTGGCCGCATATCTTTCTTCTGCAGCTGGTTGTCGACGGGCCGCATAAGGCAGTGAATCTATCATACGGCTTTCCTTTATGCGGGCCAGTTTGGCCCAAAGTACGTATGCGATAAATTATGATCCGTATGAACCCTATATTTTCCATGCTTCTACACTTAAGACACAATAGAATGAATATTAGATTAACAAGACTGAACATTACATCCATCTTGCTGATACATAAAGAGGGCTACAACATTTTAATATGGACTAAACAAATAGAAAATGGAATGACACTTGAAAGGCAATGACTGATACACCAAGTCTTCATGAGGACTGAATTATATGATGAGTTAGGGACTGAAAATTACCATCAACAGTCCAACACATACAACAGACCACCCAATACATATTACACGTCCACCTATTCCACAAACCCCCAAATCAATTTGAACACACCAATATCATTCCTAAACATTAGATAGCCTCAATAATGCTAACCTATACCAATGTACACACAATACATGGATCAAAACTAAGATTAGAGCAATGGGGTGCTCTTTTGGCCATTTCTTAAACACTTGGCGTGCATATCTAATACGTGGTGACACGTCCATGATACGCACTCCAAATAGATTCAAACTTGACCCCAAGCTTACGCACATGCCCTAAATTATTAGCATTAACTAATTAATCAATTCACAAACCCTAGAATCTCTATTCTCGAATTTTCCCCAATTTGAGCCAAATGAAAAGGGAAAAATCCTTCAAATAGGAAGATGAGAGTCTAAACTCCTCACTAATGGCAACCTTAAAGCAGGGGGGTTCCTAATGCATGCCTCTACACTAATTTAATGGAAATTTAAGGGTTTAGATTGCATATACCTATTGGGAGATAGATTTCCAATACAAATCCCAATATCTAAAATTCCTTCAAGCTCCAAGTGCTCCAATCTCTCCAAGCTTGCTTCTAGGGCCTTTTCCTCTCCAAGGGGAAGAGAATGAGACTAATTTGGAAGAAATTTGTGTGTAGGAGGAATTTGGGGAAGAACTTCTAAGTTAGGGCTAGAAATAAAATAGAAGAAGAAGAAGAAGAAGTTATTCTACTTATAGGCGAAAGGAGACTAAGGTGGCCGGCCACATTTTAGGGTTTTGGGTTATTTTTGTTAGAGGGAAAGTCCAAGAAACCCTCTCTAACTTGTCAAAACAAGTTCTAAACAAAAGGGCCTTCTTCTAATTATATTTTTAGCCTAATTCTAAATGACTAGATAGTCTAACTAGAGACTAATCTTAACTTAATAAAATGGTTTAATGATTGTCTAATCTCACTAATTAGGTCCACTAGGGTCACTAACAATAATTCTAACTAAAGGCTAACCACTAACCATATTCAATAAAAGCATATGCACTATATTAAATATTATAGAAAACAAATCCCAAAATTATAATTATTAGTTTGTAAAATAACTTATCAATCAAATTACGATTTGAATTCACAATTACAACGAGAAATAGGAAAATTCTAAAATACCCCTCTTCTGGAAAAGTGGTTGTTACATCAAGGATTCGTCGATAGCAGCGTAAGCCTTTATAATGCAAGCAATATTTTCGACTACAACGAAATCCTCGTAAGAATTAGATATGTTATACATTGTTTATTCCTTGAAGATTCTTTGATTTGTAAAATTTCAATTCTTGTTGTAATTCTATAGTAAAGATTTATATATACCAAACATATCCCAGGAGACATCTTTATATAAATTTTATCGCACATGCTAAGAACGTTACAAGTCTAGAAAAGTTTTCACATAATTCTTGACCATTTGTTACAAAACAAAAGTTTCATTTGATACAAGAAACAAAATTTCCATCATCCACGGTTGTGCAATTTGTTCACTTCTGAGTTGTGCTTCGAAGTTGCAAACCACACAGCAAGTTGATTTCTTTTAAATTCCGAATCAAACTGCATATAACAAACATAACATCAAAAATGTTGCTCTAAAACTAGTCTACTATTTGACTAAATATTTTCAGACTTACATGGAAAGACTGGGAATCAAATTGATCAAATCGACCTTGCATGAGTAAAATTACGAAAAGACCACAATCATAATTATTTTTTTGTTGAGGAACATCACGACGCTTTATGGAGAAGGTCAAAAAGCTGAATGTGGCATTTTTCAACTTATTAATCTCTTCCTCAAGAAAGAGATCCAAATTTGAAAGTTACAATACCAGAATACAATATATCAATACACCACGAATCTATTAGGTAATTCATAAAAAATATAAACATTAGCTTACTATTGCTTTTATAACCCCTTTGTTATAAATCGGCTCATCCGAAGAAGCAAGGGAGTCCCAAATTTCAACAGTCTTTAGTTGAATCTTAACTTTTGCAAGAATGTAATGTTGAGCCGAAAGGATGGGTATGTATATCTGACCAAAGAATAATCATTATAACAAATTGGACAATTTTCAGTAAATCGGAATTAAAAATTAAACCAAAACAAATTCATACCTCACTACAAGTTCTTAGATAACCCATATAATCCTCGAAATATTTGTGCTTCTTCCATTATTCATGAATGCCTTTATTAGAAGTCTTTGCACTCTAAAACATGAAATAATACATTACGAACGACAAATACAGAAGAATAAATTGTTAATAAACAATTATAAAAGAATAAAATGATAACTCACCGTTTTATGTGTTGGTAAATACCATACACTAGCTTTATTGTCAGTTCTATTCCTTTCCTCCTCGGTGAGAATCTTAGACACCATGGTAACAATCTGAGCAATTCTCATGTAAAAAATAGATTGTATCGAAGTAAACTTTGATGGCATCGAGACCATGCTAACTATTTCTCATTAAAAAACCACCGATCGCATCGAAGTAAAATTTGATGACATCGAAGAGAAAAAAATAGTATCTACTTACCATATCTCTAATGCTTTTTGTGGAAAAATGGTCTTCATATCACCCCGAGTAACATACCGATGCTTGCAAGATGTTACTACTTCACTATGAAAACAAAAACAAAAATTTAAGTATGGTCGATTAAGGAAAAAAAATTATGGTTGAAACAAAAAGAAAACTCATATTACTTAGTTGTCACTTTCATCATTAGCCAAAGGGATAGCTTCGAGGTTGAATCTATTCTTTGACTCTTGAAAGGGGTGACCAATACTAAATTTCCTTCCATTTTCCTCTTAGGACTATGGTTAGGTGCATTGAGACCCATAAAATTGACAATTTTATCGATCTTTCTCCCACTACTCTCAAATCCTTGTCCTTATCATTGTCATCCTCCTCTTCAATATTAATCACTACGCTGTTAATGGCTGATGATGCCTTACTATTAATAGCTCTAGATTCTTCTATTTTTTCTAGTCGTCGAGATATATGCATTTGTTCAACTTAGATTGAACTAAGCATAGTTTGTATTGAAGAAAGTTGACTTGAAAGTTTTGATACCTGTTCTCCGAACTTATGCATCATATGTGCAATGAATGTTTTAACGCTGGCATCCAATATTCAACATCTTCCATATGGTTTCACATGTTCTTCACTATTACTAGTTGTAACTTTGTTGTTCTTTCTATATAGAAACACCTTTCTATAACAGAAACAAGAACTATTGTATAAGATAAGAAGAGAAAATAAAAAAAAAGTAAAAAGTAAGGGAGATGGAAAGACAAAAGAAGGTTGGGACTCACAAAGAAAAAATTTCAAATCTCTCCCATCTTCCCTAACAACGATCATCTCCCAAGCGGCGGTGATTATTTTTACGAGACTGATGACATCAAAATATCTCCCAGCTCTCATCTCACATATTCTAATATGACTTTTTTTATTATAGATGATATTCAAATTAAACTTTTTTATCTAAACATATATCCAATATTATAGATGATATTCAAATATTTAATATTGATAGTTGATCTTCAAATCAATCGTGATTATAATTAAATTTTCGATAGAGGATATTCAAATATTAGATTTGCTTAGATTTGCTTACATTAATAAATGATATTCAAATAATAAATATTGATAGATGATATTCAATTTAATCCCGATTATATTAAATTTGCTTATATTTTCAATAGACGGTATTCAAATTAATCATAATTATTTAAATATAATTCCAAAACTGAAAGAAACAAAAAAAAATTGATACTACAATAAATTAGGTTAGTATGATAAAACATCACAACCATTAATTAATTAAGTAAAAACTAATACGAGATTTATTATTAATAATAAATATAAAAATATAATAGTAATAAAACATGTATTAAAATAAATTTTATTATTAAAACATTTATTATAAACATGTATTAACTTGTTTAAAACATTTTATTTAATAATAAATATAGAACATGTATTAACCTGTTTAATAAATTTTAATACATGTTTATAATACATGTTTTAATAATAATAATAATAATAATAATAATAATAATAATAATAATAATAATAATGATAATAAATGTATTGAATGTCCAATGCCCATCAAATTTATCCTCTAATATTAATATAAAATTATTTAAATTAAAATTTATTTTACATATAATAAAACATGAATTAACCTTAAATTAATGAATATCCTAATTAAAATAGACCTAAAGAATAAGAGGTTTTCTTCAATTGATATGAACCATCCTGGCTCACCGATCCAGATTCGGATCGGTCCCTTCCTACGAGAATCCGAAAAACATTACAGAACTAATTTCAGTACTTAACGAATAACAGGTTTATGAAGGGTTAAGTGAATTTTTTACCAACCGGTTATAAACTAAATATGACTTAATATAGGGACTTCATTGAAAAAATTAAAGTACACGATGACCTACACTAGCAAGTTTACCAACCGGTCAAAAGGGAAACATTGCATTAAATGATGTTTCCTACTCTAATCATATTACAAGAAAGCCCTTTTAATAAGAATCATTGGATCAGAAATGAATGGTCCATATTTGTCATGTATCGATACAATAAAATAGCATTTTGCATTATAGAAGACCCCATATATATTTTTTTTCTTATATATATATATAATATATAAAATATATATATATATATATATATATATATAATATATATAATATATATATATATATATATATATAGAGAGAGAGAGAGAGAGAGAGAGAGTAAGGTAGTAGGGATACATGTGGGAAGGTATAGGATAGATAGGATGTGGTATACCATGATAAAATAGGGTATGGCATTATGGTATCATGGCACATGTATGGTATAGTGTGGTATGGAGTAGGGTAGTATAGCATATCATAGTAGATATGGTATCGCATTATATCATTTGGATATCAATATTATATATATTAAGGATATATGTATATGTAATTTCGTGCGTATAGCGTATAGTATATAAGTATATCTTATATGTTTAGGAATATGGTATGGGCATGGGTATATGGATATCTTAGCATACCAAGGTATGTGGGTATATATATATATATATATAATATATATATATATATATATATTAATATATATATATATATATATATAATATGGACATGTATAAAGTATGAGTAATTAGCATATGATATGGGTAAAGGGTAGTGGTCTTGGTAAAGTGAGAGTATAGGCTTAGGTTTCCTGGAAGGAATATATATATATATATATATTATATATATATATATATATATATAAAAAAAATATATATATATATATAATATATATATATATATATATATATATATATATATTTTATATATATAAGAAAAATAAAAAAATATATATAAAGAGAGAGGAGAGAGAGAGAGAGAAGTAAGGTAGTGGCGATACATAAGGGAAGGTATAGGATAGATATGATGTGGTATACCATGATAAAATAGGGTATGGCATTATGGTATCATGGCACATGTATGGTATAGCGTGGTATGGAGTAGGGTAGTATAGCATATCATAGTAGAATATGGTATCGTATTATATCATTTGGATATCAATATTATATATATTATAGATATATGTATATGTAATTCTTGCGTATAGCGTATAGCTATATAAGTATATCTTATATGTTTAGGGATATGGTATGGTCATGGGTATATGGATATCTTAGCATACCAAGGTATGTGGGTATATATATATATATATATATATATATATATATATATAAACCGTTACCTTTATTGAAAAAGAGGGTAATGAGTACATCCGACCTGATGGCAACAGGAAAAGGAAAGAAAATGCAATAAAACCACTACTGTAAAGCCCAGAGAGGAATAGACGGGAGATGACGACAACTCGAAAGAGACTTTCGAAACAGTCGCTTCACCTCCCGAACCAAGAAATCTGGCCCAGCACTATGCCCTTCATATCTATGCTTGTTCCTGTTCTTCCAAAGCACCCAAATGATCGCACCAGCCAGTGATCTCCGATGATGACTGCCCTGACCCCGCCACCACCTTTGAAGAAATACCAGAAAGTTACTATGCAACCGTGCCTTGAAGAAACACCGGAAAGCAGACCAAACCGTCATAGCAAGATCCCCGTGGAAAAATAAATGCTGAAGGTTCTCCCCATGCCCAACCTGACAGCAATGACACCTGGAGGCCAGTTGGAAGCCAAGCTTCTGAAGAATATCATCGGTAGGAAGTCGGTTGTGATAGACCCGCCACATCAGAGTGCTCCACTTCGCCGGAATACACTTGCCCCAAATATTAGAGAAAAGTGAAGAAGTAGGGTAAGAGATCCGGCAACATCTCCAAGCCGTAGCCAGCGAGAAAGAACCTTTCCGCTCACCCCAGACCAGAGAATCAGGAGCCGAAGTACATGTCAGATTTGCCTCTCTGAGCCGTCCCGTGCCTCTACTCCAAACTGTTCCGAAAACATAGGCAGATCCCAACCAGTGTCTGTCCAGAAAGATCGAATAACCGGGCCACCATTATCAGAGTTCCTCACCCTAGAATCTCTGATCTTTCTTCTCCTATCCGAAAGAGCCCGAATAATCACCGCATGTTGGGGAAGAACCACCCTTCTCCCGGCCAATCTAGCCGACCTCCGAAGCTCACCAGTGCCCGTCCGTCCAACCTCAGCAGACTCTCGCCTGAGATCGATTCCGCCCCCGAGTCCGTCTCCCCGTGCCGCGCCTGGTCCCTGCAGTCACTCCCTCGGCCGAAGGTATAACAACACTATCCAACCGAGGGCCCCCCGGAATCCAAGACTCACACCTCGCCGAACCCTCACCCCGCCCAAGTTTAAACGAAATGTGCGGTTCCGCCAATTTCCTTCCCCTCAAAATTCGTCGCCAAACATGGGAGCACTTGGAAGTCATAAACGCCTCACATGGATGGCTCTTACGAAAATATTTTGATTTAAGAAGTTCCACCCAAAGTCCCTTCCCATGCCTCAGCTTCCACCAAAGCTTCATAGAGAAGGCATCCATAATATCATTCAGACACTTGATCCCAAGGCCTCCTTCGGACTTAGTCCGAGTAACGAACCGCCACGCCATCCAACTCCTCTTAGCCACCCCATCCTTACTACCCCAGAAGAAAGCCGCAAAATCCTCTCAATCGCCCTGAAACAGCCGAGGAGGACAACATGCAGCCAATGTGTACATAGGGATAGATGAGAGTACATTCTTAATAAGGACCAACTTACCCCCAGGAGAAAGGATCTTGTTCTGCCATCCCGTCAACCTCGACCGGATTTTATCTAGCAAATAGCTAAACATCCCCGCATTCCTTCTCCCGCAAGTTAACGGGCACCCCAAGTAAGAAAAAGGCAATGTACCGGGACTAAATCCGAACAGAGTAGAGATAGTCCGAGCGCGATCCTCACCCAATGGACTCGCAGTATAGAAGGCAGATTTGTAGTAATTGATCTTCTGGCCAGAAACAGCCTCATAATTATGCAGAACTTGCTGGAGAGCACGCAATCCAGCAATATCTCCCAAAGTAAAAATGAGAACATCATCCGCATAAGCCAAGTACGAGATACGAGGTCCCCTAATCGGAGTGTGAAATGAAGGTCTCCTATTTGATTCTTGAAGAAGCTTGAGGTTCTGAGAGAGTACCTCCGCAGCAATAATAAAGAGAGCCGGGGAAAGAGGGTCCCCCTGCCGGATCCCTCTAGACGTCGAGAAAAAAGCAGTAGGAGCGCCATTTAGAAGCACGGCATACCGGGTATCAGCCAGGAGACGATAAATAAGATCACAGAAGACCTCATTAAAACCAAATCTCCGAAGAACCCTCAGGAGAAAATGCCAATTGACTCTGTCATAGGCCTTCTGCATGTCCAGCTTAATAGCAACATTTCCACCATGGTTTGGTTCCCTCATAGATGCCACCATATCCTGAGCAATTATGATGTTGTCCACAATCTCTCCCCTGGACAAATGCACTTTGCTCCGGAGAAATAATTTTGGGAAGGTAATTCCGCAACCTGCAAGCAATAGTCTTGGAAATAATTTTGTTACAGAAATTGCAAAGGCTTATAGGGCGGAAATCAGAAAGGCTCCTCGGGTGCTCGACTTTGGGGATAAGAAATAAGAATGTATCCGAGACGGAATCTGGAAGGCGCGCACCCATGAAAAATGAACCAACGGCTTCCTCCACGTCAGCAGCAACAATGTCCCAACAAACTGAGAAGAATCTCCAGAAAAGCCATCCGGACCGTGCCACTAGCCGAATCCATCCCCCAAACAATTTCCAACAACTCCGCTCTGTCAGGGCGACGAACAAGATCAGAATTGTCCTCCATAGAAATAATGCTAGGGATGACATCGAGGAAGGCGTCGTCATCAGAAATAGGCTCAGCTCTAAACAGTTTGGAGAAGAATAAAGACGCCTCCGTCGCTACCTCCTCGGTAGATCCAGTTTCTGACCCATCAGCCCGAATAATTTTCTGAATACCCGCCTTTCTTTGCCTGCTCCTGGTGCACTCATGGAAAAAACGGGTATTTTTATCTCCTTCCAGATCCCACCTCAATCTGGCTTTTTGTTTCCAGAAAGAATCTTCAACCTGGACCTTTTGCTTCAATCTGGCAACAGCCTCCATCCAGGAAGAATAATATATATGGACATGTATAAAGTATATGAGTAATTAGCATATGGATATGGGTAAAGGGTAGTGGTCTTGGTAAAGTGAGAGTATAGGCTTAGGTATCCTGGAAGGAATATCTTTATGATTATGGATAGGGGTACATGTAGGCATATGTATGTAGATGGGGAACAAGTAGAGTATTCAAATAGGTATATGGTAAGGTTATTGGTTAAGGTAAGTGAGTTCATAGCTAAGGTAATGGTGTAATGTGGATAGGTAAGAGGATGTGAGGTAGGATATGGTAAGGAAGGGTAAGGTATATATGGAAGGGTATTGATATAGATGTATATGCATATTCGTATGGTATACCTATGTGATATGTGGATATAGAATGGGTAGGTAAGGTAATGGATAAATGGGTTAAGATATTATGATATATGAGTCCATATATAATGTATGATATCTAGTAATCCTATTCCTATGTGTTATGACCTAGAAAGTTTAGAATTGACTTAGTATAACTAATATCTTCAAGATATGGACCTAGAAACCTAGGTATAGCCTAGTAAAGACTAGTTTGATCCTAGAAACAAGGTATTGATCGATTTTTACCAGATTGACTTAGAGTTGACTTAGAAACCTAGTTTAAGGCTAGTTAAGCATGTTTATGTTTTCAAATCACTATTTGACATTGATATTCCATATTTAGGTTAGCGTGACTCTAGTTTGGACCCTGATCCTCACATATTGCTCAAGACCCCAGGCAAGTACATGTAGTAATTTACTTTATTTTTTTATATTGTCTCTATTTCATGATTTAGATATACTTATCATGTTCATGTCACTCTAACTAAACGTGATTAGAGTTTTATAGATTCTATTAATGATATTCATTTTTTATGATCTTCGTGCATCGTGTTTCATGATTCGTGCTTCTTACGTGTCGTGACTTGAATCCATAAATACCAGTTGTCGGGCAGGAAAAGATCTTACTAGACGCGTGAACTACCCTTTTCGTGCATCATGTCTAATCATGTGGATATCAATCGCATATCTCACGTGTGATTTGCCATATCGTTTAGATAGCAATCGCGCATTCTTATGTGTGATTTGCCGTATTACCAGTGTCGTTCCTTTGTCGAACTTGGTATTTCAAAATACATGGAGGATAGGGTTGTTGGTACATTTCCATTCTAGTCATTTATAACAGTTGCTTGTTTCTTCTCATATTCATTGCTATTGCCTATTTCTATTAACTACAAGTTTATCCTTACAGTCTCACTTGTTATCATGTCTCATATATTCTAACTTGTTGTATAGTCACTATCATGTTATAGAATGTTATCAGTGTTTCTACTAGCTACAATCCTGACTGGATACCATTTTTCAGACACTGAGTACTTGGATCTGTGTCCTACCTATAACGGAGCCAGGAGACCTAGGGGAACGACCCCTTAGCTGTTTAATTTTGATATCTTAATACAGACTATTCACCTTAGGATGACCGGAATTGTCTCCGGAATATTTATATTTTGGATTGTATATATTTTTGGGATATGATGCACTATTGGATGTTTGATTATCTAGACTTGGATTAGGACTTGGAATTATATTGGTTTATGCATTTCTCCTACATTGTGACCTTGGAATTTCTTTTTTTATATCATTTGACATTATCTGTCATAACCTGCACCCGGTAGAAAGGTACGAGTGCATGGGTACGTCCAGCCTGTGCCCAACATCAGCGGTAGAATGTTGTCTATGTCAATAATGCTAACTAATCACATCTCATGGATATATCATAACATGTCAGTGATATCTTAGCTCCAAAAGGAGGACAATATAATATAAATGGCACTATCATAACATAAAAGAGAAGAAAATACCAAAGTCACAATGTAGGAGAACGAATAAACCAAATATAGTCTCAAGTCCCAAATCCATGTCTAGATAAACCAACATCCCAGTACACCATATCCAAAATATGAATATACAACTCAGATAATGTTCCGGAAACAAATTCGGTCATTCTAGGGTAAAAATCTAAACTGCATATCTAAACTAAACTTTTATGGGGTCAATCCTCGGGTCTTCTGTGCTCCACATGGCCTCTACTCATCGTCCGAAAAATGTTATCCAATCAGGATTGGAGCGAAGCACATTTCTAATAGCAATTCAAATACATGATAAAGACTAAAATAGTAAATAGTTATAAGATATATGATAAAAAAGGAATCATATAACCATGGTACAGAACATGTAGTGGAATAGATAAGTAAGACAGTAAAGTGAGCCATGTAAACGTAAACCAGCAAAAGAATAGACGAAATATGTATCAAGCAAGTATGAAAATATCTAACACGTATAATGAGTCCAGCAATGTGAAGTGAGACCAGAAAGACTACTCCTATCTAGTATGTTTTGAAATACCACTTTCGACAAAAAAAATAGCTAGGGGATAATGTATGACATCTCGCACGTGCTCCACGTGCGAGTGCTAACTTTCCAGATTAGACCAGTGGGGGTGATTCCAAAATGAGTGATCCTGACATATAGCAAGATACAAGATCAGCCAGAAATATAAGTGATGCCAGCAAGAGATTCCTGATAAAAGTTATGCCAGCAAGTAAGGTTGCATGTAAATGAGTCATAGTATACTATTCCAGCATGAGACAACATATCCAAGATGAATCCATGTAATACTACTCTGTGTATCCATCATGTTGAGAATCTATGATAAGAGATCAAGTAAATTAGTACTATAAACATGAATCATAGAAGCTATCAGCATAGAAACTATCAGAGAATGTACTCGTCTGAGGTTCGGAGCAATGAATATCAAATAGTACCTGAACTGGTGTCCAAGTGACCTATATGATGTATCAAGGTCAAATAGTATTTTGAAGTCAACAATATATTTAAATAACTCAAAACTAGGTTTCTAGGTCAAAACTAGGTCAATGGTCAAACTAATTGTTGGGCTCTAGTGTAATGTCATGTCTAATTGGGTCACTAACATTAAGTCTAATAAATAGCTAGTCTACTAACAACTAATTACATGGTCTATTCTAATTAGCTAGCACACAATCAATACTTATAATAATAATTTATCATCACTAATACAATTATCAAACAATTATTGAAATGACAAAATATTCCCCTCCTGGAATTAGGTAGTTACAGAGATCCCTCTTCAATCCTATCAAGCCCGGAGGAGTCTCATCTACTCGTTTGGTCGTTTGAAGGCCGAAAATGAAGGTTAGTTCCAACCATAATAAAAATTTTGAACCCGGTTTGACATCTTTGTACATAGGTTTCATCTACTTTTAATAATCTTTACCGTGAAACTAATTATACCGTGTAACCCTACGTGTCCTCTTTCATCTCCAAGTGCCACCTCACATGGATCCTTATTGTTTGTCTGTAGCGCTCGTTACACGAAGTTGGTACAGGTTGAACCAATTTTCTGTGTGATTATTTTTGACAAGTGTAAAGCCTTTGCACCTCAAATCTATCATCTAAGAATAATTCTTATATTAATATTATTGAGTTTTTCATTTTTGTACATCCGTTTTGGTCGTACAAACTATTGAACATTGAAAATTCATTGAAACTAGTTTTGCCTTTGGACTCTAAACTTCGTAGTATTTTAATATGATATGTACTTTTTGATATAAATAAATTTTTCTAATATTATTATGATTTATTTCAGAATTTAAAGTTCTTATTTTCTACAAATTGTTTGGTTCCGAACGACTCGACAAGTTGGCATGTTGTGTGCTGTTAAGCTTCTATTTTATACACTTTTATTAATTATTCCAGAATTAATATGATATATTCTTATTTTATAAAATTA